>CM038669.1:261016615-261539115 GCA_021605145.1 Aegilops bicornis
CTCCACACTCAGACGCCAGCTGCCCGCATTCATAGCAAGTAGTACTAGTACAATACTGGGCTATAAGCCTGCTTATGTGGAGGAGAGAGAGGCATTGACAAAGTCAAGGAGTGGGCTCTGCAAGAGCCCGTCTCTACATGTGCTCCTCGGTATAAAAAAAATTAATTCTAAAAAAGAGGTATTAAAAAACAATTGTGTTTAAAAAAAGAAAGGTAAAAACCATTTGAGAATAAATAGATAGAGAGAAAGTGAGAAAAAGTTGTAACCTTATAGCCAACCTTATAGTCAACACTATGGTAGTACATGAGGAAGGAAGGAGTTGTGCACATGCCAAGTTCAAGGGCTGTCAGTGTTTCACACTCCTCCGTCGTGAAAAAGTTTGCATTGGAAATTAAGATGACCAACCTTATTGCAAAGTTCACAAGTAATAGGACAAAGTTTGTATTGAAAATTAAGATGACCAACCTTATTGCAAAGTTCACAAGTAATAGGACAAAAAGAACATAATTTTGTAGCAAATTCATCTATCAACTTGAGCAAGGAATTGGTTTTATCATGTTGATGCTTCTTGCAAAATCTATCTTCCCTATAAGGCACGTCTTCACAAACTTTATGCACTCCACAAAAATTGACATGCTTATAAGAAACATTTTTTTCATGACTTGTGCAATCATCATTAGCATTTTGGATATTCAAAGAATTCATACTAACAACATTGAAATCATTCTCATCATTCAAATATTTTGTGCCAAACATTTTATTGACTTCTTCTTCTAACAATTGAGCACAATTTTATGATCCATCATTTTCAAGAAAGATATTATTAAGATGATCAATAATATGATGCAACCTCAATTCCATTTTTTATGTAGTTTTCTTTTGTAAACCAAACCAGTGATAAAACAAGAAACTAAAGGATTCAATTGCAAGATCTAAAGATATACCTTCAAGCACTCACCTCCCCGGCAACGGCGCCAGAAAAGAGCTTCGTTGACGGGGTGTGAGTGTCGCTTACCTAACCTCCCCGGCAATGGTGCTAGAAAAGAGCGTGATGTCTAATACGCAACTTTATTCTTGTAGACACATGTTGGGTCTACAAGCACAGAGTTTTGTGGGACAGTAGAAATTTTCCCTCAAGTGGATGACCTAAGGTTTATCAATCCATGGGAGGTGTAGGATGAAGATGGTCTCTCGAACAAGCCTGCAACTAAACAATAAAGTCTCTTGTGTCCCCAACACACCCAATACAATGGCAAATTGTATAGGTGCACTAGTTTGGCGAAGAGATGGTGATAAAAGTATAATATGGTTGGTAGAAATATATTTTTATAATCTGAATAAATAAAAACATCAAGGTAGCAAATAGTAAACGGGCACAAAAAAGGTATTGCAATGCTTGAAAATGAGGCCTAGGGTCCGTACTTTCGCTAGTGCAATCTCTCAACAATGCTAAAATAATTGGATCATATAACCATCCCTCAACGTGCAACAAAGAATCACTCCAAAGTTCCTATCTAGCGGGGAACATACGAAGAAATCGTTTGTAGGGTACGAAACCACCTCGAAGTTATTCTTTCCGATCGATCTATCCAAGAGTTCATACTAAAATAAGACCAAATAATTTCAGGTTCATAATACTCAATCCAACACAAAGAACCTCAAAGAGTGCCCCAAAATTTCTACCGGAGAAACAAAACACGAGAACGTGCATCAACCCTTATGCATAGATTACCCCAATGTCACTACAGGAATCCGCGAGTTGAGTGCCAAAACACATATCAAGTGGATCAATATGATACCCCATTGTCACCACGAGTATTCATATGCAAGACATATATCAAGTGCTCTCAAATCCATAAAAGGACTCAATCTGATAACAATGAAATCTCAAAGGGAAAAACTCAATTCATCACAACAAGATAGAGAGGGGAAAACACCATATGATCCGACTATATTAACAAAGCCTGCGATACATCAAGATCGTGACATCTCAAGAACACGAGAGAGAGAGAGAGAGAGAGAGAGAGAGAGAGAGAGATTAAACACATATCTACTAGTACAAACCCTCAGCCCCGAGGGCGGACTACTCCCTCCTCATCGTGGTGGCCGCCGGGATGATGAAGATGGCCACTGGTGATGATTGCCCCTTCCGGCAGGATGCCGGAACGGGGTCTAGATTGGTTTTCGGTAGCTACAAAGGCCTGCGGTGGCGGAACTTCTGATCTAGGTTAACCCCAAGGGTTTTTGGAATATTTGGGATGTTATAGGGCAAAAAAGGGGGTGCGGGAGGCCACCGAGGTGGGCACAACCCACCTAAGTGCACCTGGCCCCCCAGGCGCGCCCTGGTGGGTTGTGCCCCCCACGGGGCCCTCCCCAGGTGCTGCTCTGGCCGATCGATAGTTTTCTGGTCCATAAAAAAACCACAAAAAGTTTCGCGGTGTTTGGACTCCATTTGATATTGATTTCCTGCGATGTAAAAAACATGCAAAAAACAGCAACTGGCACTAGGCACTGGGCCAATAGGTTAGTCCCAGAAAATGATATAAAGTTGCTATAAAATGATTGTAAAACATCCAAGAATGATAATATAACAACATGAATACTTCATCAATTATAGATAAGTTGGAGACGTATCAAGGCGATGTCCACAGGATGGACCGCGACATCGGAATCGATCTCTGGGGAGATGTCCACAGGATGGACAACGGCATCGAAATCGATCTCCAGGGTGACGTCCACAGGACGGACCGCGATATCGAAAACGATCTCTTGGGCGTTGTCCACAGGACGGACCGCGACATCAGAATCGTCAAGGATGTCCACCGGCACCTGCACAACCCTAACATATTAGCAAGCACATTGCGAATAATCCAAAACCACAACTATGGTAAGCCATTACTTTTTACCTTGTGCAGCTCACCGGGGGATCCCATCCCTCCGGAGGCCATCTGCTCGATGGGGGCCATCGCCTTGCCAGGGAAATACTGCTTCTCAACGGCGACTATCTCCTCAAACCCGGCCTTGAGGCTCTCATAGGTAGCCATTAGAGTTTCTGGGGTAGGCACGGTGGGGCCCTTGCTATTCTTCCAGCTTTGTTTGAGGAGTTCGTCCGCCAACGTCGTCAACTCTTTGGCCAGTGCTTGTTTCTTGGAGTTCTTCGTCTCCATGGGTTGGTCTGCCAACATGGTCCAATCGTTGGTCGGTGATCGCTTCCTGCAGATCTTCGTCTCGAGTGGATTGTCCGCCGGCAACTCTTTGCCTAGTGCACCAGGATCCATCAATAAACCGACAAGCAAAAAACAATTGAAAGGAAACCACAATCGCAATGAAAACGGGAAAAGAATAGGCTGTGAGAATCGGTCGGTGCTTCGCAAAAAGAAGATTCTTGGAATGAATATATAGTAGCATCACTGATTCGCCCACCTTTCCTTCGTCGGTACAGAAGAAAAATGGCAGAAGTGAGTAGCCTGGAGTGAGGTTTTCTTCAAGAAAGGGGAGAAAGGGCTTCAACGAGCGTTCCAGTGAAATGATGGTTGCTTCGTCCAGTCCAACTTCGAGGCCACTTTACCACTACTGGTAAAGGTGTGGATTTTGTGATATGACGGGTCATGACGGCCACACCGGGGTGACCGGCGAGTCTCGACTGTAGCACCTCGCTGTGATTTGGTGGATGGCACGCAGGCCCGGATGCTTTGATGTCCCGCATGTAGATAGAGCGGCTAGTCATATACTATACAGTAGAAGTTTGGACGACAGACAAGGAGCTTTGTCCTGGTTTACTAGTCCCTATGACAATCTGTGCCAAATTTTGACTATAAACTTAACTAATAAAATGTTCATGCATGTCACAAAAAATTAATCATTGAAAACTTTGTTCAAATACGAATCAAAGGATATAAATTTTGTTAACATGCACTAACATTTTGTCAGTTTAATCTTTGGTCAAAATTTAGCACAAATTGTAAAGGGGCCCAATAAATATTGTACTCTCACATTTTGTTTTGAGGATACTCCCACATAGAAAATATAAATAATAATGCATGTTGGGGCAGCCCACGTTTCCAATAATTTTAGTCGTGGGCTTGTTCACAAATTTTACGAGGCGGTGGTTGTTCATTTAATGGAGGGTATAGTACCAGACTTGAATGATACAAAGTGCGACCTGGCACACCGTAACTTCACTTGGAATAAGTGGGTAGCTATCTCAAAAAACAATCAACAACTCAAAAAAACGGCAACCTGGCACGTGCACAATTTTAAATGATTGTTTTGATGGAGTGAAAAAAGAAAACTACCCCACTATACGTGTATATATAGGCCGGAGCTTCCGCACTTGCTTGCTAGGGTTGCTCTACACACTCTCATCCTCTCCATATCTAAACAAGATAGCGGTGGTAACACTGTCTTTCTATCCTCACCGCTGGTTACAGATTCGGTTGTATCCCCCTCCGCTGCTGAAAGGGGAGGAGGGGCAGTGTTTAGGCCAGCGCCGACAGTGAGGGAGGAGACCCACTACCGGCCGCACCATTATCTCTAGCTGAGCGCCGGCGCGGGAGGTCCTATGATCCCTTCGTCGTTGCCCTAGTGTGGTAGGATCCGGCCTCCCGCCGCCACCTATCCACATCCTGACGACCTTTAGGTGTATCTTCCATCAAAACCGGCCTAGCTCTACTTCCCCAGCTCGCTACGTCGCTGCATGTGCATCATTTTCTACCTCTCAGCCCCTCTCGATCGAATGGTCCAACATCACCTTTTTTGTCTATTGTTAGAGGTAAAGCTACTTCATGGATTCGAATCTTGTACTTGGTTCAAACATGAAATAAAGGGGGGAAATTTAGTATGTACATCGGACTTGGTACAAACAGGAAGGAAAGGGGGTGAAAGTAGTACATGGTCATCCAAATTGGCCTCTTGGTCAAAAAGGGAAATATAGGGGAAAGACTGTACACAGTGGTATGACCAGGACTAGATTTGCTATCCACACATAGGATTAGGGGAAATATAGGGGAAAGACTGTACACAGTGGTATGACCAACCCAGATATGTTTCTTGGATGTTTGTTTCTCGGGGCAACAAACTCTGAATCACCACTTTATGCCCCGGTTTAGGTACATGGTGCTGGACTGCTGGTGCACCTACTGTCCCATGCCCTTATACCAAATATTTAGTTGTTCTTAATCTAATGCCCGTGGTAAAATGAATACATGCCACTGTTATAATCCATGTAAAGTTTAGCCAATTTTTTCGCCAGTAATTGTTTGAGACTCTAATTGTTTCCTCTGTAGCTTTTTGTGCAAAGAGGGATATCCATTTCACCTTGTTGCTATTGTGACCTTTTGGTGCACTACACAAAACACTTCTCAAAAGAATTGACTCTTGTGTTGTTTAACTGGAAAGTCAGAATGGAACCGTTGGTTCATTTCGGTGGAACTGCACAAAGGGAGATATGTGTTCCAATCTTCATCATTCATATCGGCACCATAACCTTCCTTTAGGTAAGAATGATATTTAATGCATGTGTTCATCTCTATTTTGCAACTGCCATGAGAAAATAAGGCTATTCTTTACTAGTACACTTGTACTCCCTCACTGACAAAACCAATTCTGAAATGGAAGGCCAATCATGTACTTGGTTTCACCAACTGGTGAGGAGAAAGAGAAACATAGCATGAAGTACCGTCCTATGTTATCCTGACATCTTGCTAATGGTATTGTATTATTGTGTTGCTGCGAGTCTTAATTTACTTGGAAGACTAGCAAGATGCCCGTGCATTGCACGTAACATCAAGATGCATTTGTATGAGTAGTTTATCTTGTGAGAGAAAAGGATGAACAAGGGAAGGCCTTATTTGCAAATGTTTCCTTCCTATCCGTCAGATATAAATCGGACGGCCTATATTGCAGGATGATTGGCACACTTGTCGGCGTTCTGGGAACGGGGGTCCCCAGACTTGCCTGCCTGCGGCGTGGCTCAAATGGGGGCCCAGCGCGGCCCAGCTTCATCAGCTCAAGCTCAAGACCTTCGCGAGGGGCCAAGCCTCGCGGGGCGGACGACACGAACCTACCTCAGGAGCAGCCTCGTCAGGCAGGCTCGCGAGGAGGCAGAGAGATCAAGGCAGGGTACCTCGCGAGGGTGCTGCTTGACGCAAGCCATGACGATCAAGGCCGGTGAGGCGCCCGGCCAGAAGTGTCCTCATTTCCCCTTTGGTGCAAGGGAGGCAAGCACAGGCCAAGGCATCAGGCAAAGGTTACCGCTTTGATGCAACAAGACAAAGACCAGCGGAACGGCCGGATGGAGGTCATCGTGGAGCCTGTGACGGCGCCACCGCTGTAACCTTTGGCAGCCAAGACCAACTTTAGTCAGGATAAGTGTACTAGATGTTCCCCTTCAAAGTGGCCAATTGTTGGCGCCCTTCCCGCTCATTATTTGGGAAGAGGCTCAGGGCCTCCCTCTATAAATAGGACTAGCCACCATCAAAGTAGAGGAGGAGAGAGATCACGTAGAGAAAGAGAGAGGCGACTGAACTCACCCTAGCAGTTCATCGCACTAGCTCAAGAACAGCCCCTCGCGAGGCTGTTCTCCCTTTGTATTGTTCATCATCAGCCCCTGAGGCAATCCACCACACCACAAACTAGAGTAGGGTATTACACCACAGCGGTGGCCCGAACTAGTATAAACCTTGCGTCTCTTGTGTTGTTCATCATTCATAGCTTAGATACCTCGCAATCCATTCTCGCGTGAGCTGGTAGGGGAAAGATCTCCACGCGCACCCCAGTGTTCGAACCTCCAGGGTCTGCCGAAACCAAAAATCCGACATTTGGCGCGCCAGGTAGGGGAGCGCCGGAATCCTTCCTCCGTTGGTCGCGTATGATTCTCTGTCGTGTCCATGGCCGACGCTCGCCGAGCTCGCGCCGAGCGCCGGGCTGCTCGCGCCGCTCGAGTCGCCCAGATGGCTCTCGTCGGCGGATGCCCCCGCCATTCCCCGTCACCTGCCGCCAACGGCCCGGTGGGGAACGGGCAGCAGACCTGTTGGGGGGAGCTGCGCGACCTCTACCTCGCCCTAAGGCCGGCGCCCGGCCGTCGTAGCTCTCTGGGCGGCTCATCACGCCACCTTCGAGCCACGACGTCAAGCCGTTCACCCGCCAGATCGCAGCCGCCTCCAAGCGCCAGGGAGCCCCGCCGGGCTGGGTGGCGCCCGAGGCTGACCTGCTCTTCAACTGGGATGATCAACCCTCCAACCCCGCCGGCTCGGGTGCGCTCCCGATGCTGTGCACCCCCACCATCTGCGAAGTTGCGGTCACCAGGACCCTCATCAACGGAGGCCTTTCCATGGAGGCCTTCAGCCTCCTCCACGTGCCACCAGAGCGGCTCCAGCCCAGCAGGCCTTTTTCCGGAATCGGAGCCGGCTCCACCGCCTCATTGGGACAAATTCGCCTCCGGTGACCTTCGCACCATGCGAAAACTTCCGCACGAAGCTGATCGACTTCGACATCGCCCCCATCGGCCTCCCCTACAACGCCATCCTCGGCTACCCGGCCTTGGCTCGGTTCATGGCAGCAACTCACCCTGCGTACAACCTCATGAAGATGCCCTGGAGCAGCGGCGTCCTTACCGTGTCGGGAAATACTGAAGAGGCCGACAGGGCATTCCAAGAACTCAAGAGGTACCTTACCAGCCCTCCTGTGATGGTCACGCCACGCCCGCTTGAGCCCTTGGTGCTCAACTTCGCCGCCACACCCTACTCCGCCAGCGCAGCCCTAGTGGCGGTTCGGGAAGAGCGCCAGATCAAGGCTGCGCCACGCCCGGCCACGGCCCCGGCCGCGGCAGCACAAGACCAAGAAGGCCTCGCGAAGGTCACGACCCCGGCAGACGGAGACCAGCCTTAGCAGGAAGATGCCCCTAGAGCCGAAGAGGCCGTGCCAGGCGGTCAGGCGCTGGGGGCTCCATCGCCTCAGGAGGCATCAGACCCTCCGGAGGGCACGAGCCTTGTCAGGACTCCTACTCTCGTCGAGCACCCGGTGTACTTCGTCAGCACGGTGCTGCGGGACGCAAGGGCGCAGTACCCCATGCCCCAAAAGCTCCTCCTCGCGCTATTGGTAGCCTCACGCAAACTGTGGCACTACTTCCATGGTCATCCCATCAAGGTCGTCTCAACATACCCTCTGGAGAGAGTGCTCAGGAGCCCCAACTCAGCTGGAAGAGTCACCGAGTGGAACATCGAACTGCAAGCATTTCAGCTGGAGTTCAGCACAACCAGAGTCATCAAGGGGGCCGCATTGGCAGATTTCGTAGCGGAATGGACGGAGGCACATAGCAGAATATGAAGGCCTGATAGTCAGCCTGAGAGCCGCAATCGCTTTGGGGGTAAACCGCCTCATCATCAAGGGTGATTCACAGCTCCTCGTCAACTTCTCCAACAAGATATACGAGTCGAAGGACGAGCACATGGAAGCCTACCTCGCAGAGGTTCGCAGGATGGAGAAACAGTTCTTGGGACTGGAGTTGCAGCATGTGCCACGCGGCACCAATCAAGAGGCGGACGGCATCGCCAAGAGAGCGTCCAGGCGGCTGCCTCAGGAGCCTGGCGTCTTCGAGGAGCGACTCTTGAGCCCTCGGCCAGCTGTCACTATCAAGCACGGCGCAACCTCGGGAGGAGCTCCCACCGCCGCCTCGGGAGCCCGGCCATGCCCGGCCTCAGGAGCACGCCTGCTCCTGGATTTGGAACCTCAGGAGGGGTGCTGGATTACGGAGATCAAGAGCTACTTGATACAGGGGACCCTGCCGGAGAAGGAGGAGGAGGCGGAGCGTGTGGCGCGGCAAGCCACGGCCTACTGTATCAGGGATGGGGAGGTTTATCGGAGGCGGACGAATGACGTGTCCCTACGCTGCATTCCCAGAGAGCAAGGGGAGGAATTGCTAGAAGACATACATGGCGGAGACTGTGGGCACCACTCATCGTCGCGAACCCTCGTTGGCAAGGCGTTCCGCAGCGAGTTCTACTGGCCCACAACACTCAGTGACGCAGTTGAGCTGGTAAAGGCTTGCGAGGCCTGCCAATTTCATGCCAAATAGATCCATCAGCCGGCGGGAGGTCTGCAAACTATACCCCTCTCATGGCCATTCGTAGTTTGGGGGCTGGACATTCTGGGCCTATTCCCTCGGGCGCCAGGGGGCTACCGCTACCTCTACGTCGCCGTGGACAAATTCACCAAGTGGACTGAGGTGGAAGCTGTCTGCACCATCCCAGCGGGCTCGGCGGTCAAGTTCATCAGGGGCCTCGTGAGCCGGTTTGGGGTGCCTAACCGCATCATCACCGACAACGGTTCACAGTTCACCAGTAATCTCTTCAAAACGACAGCTAACCTTGGAACATAGATATGCTACGCCTCGGTGGCGCACCCTCGAGCAACGGCCAGCCGAAGCGAGCCAACGCGGAGGTCCTTAAGGGCCTCAAGACCAGGACCTTCAAGAAGAAGCCGAGGCTCTGCGGTGGGCTGCACGACGAGCTCCGGCCTATGTTGTGGTCCATCCGCACGCATCACGCTGCCAAGCCGATCGGGCGAGACCCCTTCTTCCTCGCTTCACGGAGCGAGTTGTCCTCCCTCACGAGGTCAGGCGTCGCTCCGCACGGGTCCCGGCGTTCGACGAGGCGCAGCAGGACGCCATGCGGGGGACGGATCTCGTGCTGGGAGAGGAACATCCTCGAGAGGCCGCACTGCGAGCGGCAAGGTATCAACAGGCGATGCGATGATACCACTGCCGCAACATCCGCTACAGGACTCTGGAGGTAGGGGACCTCGTGCTCAGACGGGTCCTCTCCAGGGAAGGGTTGCATAAGCTCTTTCCCATGTGGGAGGGCCCGTTCAAAGTTGTTCATGTTTCCAGGCCCGGCTCTGCACGCTTGGAGACTTAGGAGGGGGTGCCCATCCCGAACGCGTGGAACATCCAGCATCTCCGGAAGTTCTACCCCTGAAGAAAGGCCCGGAGCCTATGAAGAAGGCAAACGCCTGTGAAGCTTATTTTTCTGGGAAAGGCTCGGAGCCTGTGAAGAAGGCAAACGCCTGTGAAGCTTATTTTTCTGGGAAAGGCCCGGAGCCTGTGAAGAAGGCAAACGCCTGTGAAGCTTATTTTTCTGAGAAAGGCCTGGAGCCTGTGAAGAAGGCAAACGCCTGTGAAGCTTATTTTTCTGAGAAAGGCCCGGAGCGTGTGAAGAAGGCAAACGCCTGTGAAGTTCATTTCCCCAAGAAAGGCCCGGAGCCTGTGAAGAAGGCCAATGCCTGTGAAGCTCGCCACCCGTGACACTCTCACGTAATAATGAGTTGGGGTTGTACACGCCCCGGAGTCTCAGGAGCGCCGGCCTCAGGCCCTGGGGATCCCTCCCACGCCCTGGCAGCACTTAGCTCTGCTACTGGTGAGAAGACGTCGAAGACTAGATTAGGTGCCGGACGCGGCTTTTTCATTTGCTTTATGCAGTTGGCTTGTTCATTCCCATTTGAAGTTTTATTGAAGTAGTTGCCGTCTTTGGCTTGTGACTCTTTGTCTTTTTTTCGCTCTCCTACCTCGATTTCTCTCGCGCAAGTCTCGCGAGGGAGCGGTGCGGGCACCCTCGCGAGTGTTTTCTGCCCCTAACGTTTGAGGCTTTCCAAGCCGGGTCCTCTACGGGAGCACCCCTCCCAGTTCGTGCCCCACGGGCACCGCGACGCGAACACAGGACCTGGGTCGGTCGCCTCCACAACTGAGGCCGGAAGCTACCTCTCCTGACTAATCTTTGCAGGACATGAAGCGTTCGACGAGTCCTCGGCCTCGGGAAGCGAAGACCGCGACAGGTCCCCCCGAGCTAAGTAATAGCTACGCGCAGGCGTGTGGCACAAAAGCATAATACAGGAATACCGGAAACAGTACGATAATTAATAGCAACAGTCCAAGCATGCCCCCGCGGGGCCCTACACTACTGTCTCTTTGCGCAGGAAAAGGAGAAGAACAAAATAGGCGCGACTCGCTTGGCACCAACTCGCGGCGAAGTCTCAGACCTTGCCTCGAGCTCGTGCAGACTCTCTCGCGCTTCAATCGGGCGCGACGGCGGGCAGACCCGCTACCTCCCTCCAGGCGGGCATGGCGGCACGAAGGCTGGTCGCGGCCACCGCTGGAGGAGCTCCTGTCCGAAGGAGAGCCGCCGAAGCTCGACGAGCCCCGAGCGCCGCCGACCTTGCGCGTGCTGTCATCTTCATCCCGATAGTCACCGGGGCTGGGCCCACGGTCGCGATCGTCGTCCTCGGGGCAGCACCCAGCGCGGCGACCGTCTTCCCCAAACACCGTCACGTAGAGGGTGGCATCGCCGTCGAACTTGAAGTGAAGGGTGCACCGCCGGCTTAGACCACGCGCGCGGGCAAACGTTTGCCATCCGCGGGTCAGGGCCACACTCCCGGCGGCGGAGACCTCCAACGAAGCCCAGGAGGCCCGGCTGTAGCAACCGTCCGCCTAAAGCCAGAGGCCGCCCGGGGCGCCGGCCGGAAGTTCACCTGAAAGGAAGCAGGGAAGCTGGAGCCAGGTGCTGGTCGGCTCCACCGACCACACAACAAACTCCGGCAGCACCTCTGCCGAGTGGAAGTGCAGCCTAGGAGGCCGCGCGGTCGCAGCGTGCCCCCCATCGACAACCTGGCGCCTGTCGCCGCGCAGGAGATCGCCTCCACGGCCGCGGAAAGCCGCTGCAGGAGCCGCAGGAAGCTTGCGAGGACGGCCTCGACCGCGCATGGCTGAGGGAGAGTAAGTCTCTACCTGGCGGGCCTTTCCCTTCTCCGCGGCCGAGAACCTCTTCGATGGAGCCATGGAGAGAAAGGAGCAGCGGGAGGAGATGGACTGGAAAGGCTTGCACCGTTCCGTACCTATAGCCGGAGAAGGACAACCGTCGGCCTCCACGATCGCAGGTAATCATGGCCCGTTCCTGCACGCAGGGACTTGTCAAGTCATGTGGTTGCCAAGGCATCATGGGAAAGCGGAGACGCCCACGACCAACCAATCGCCACGCGGCGCCCAAGGCCGCAGGCTGTTGGGGCCCGCGGCGCTTCGCACTTGCCCCTTCGCTTCTCTGCTAAGCCAAGTCCGTGCGCGCCTTGGGCCCGGGGCTCTTGTCGGCGTGCGGGAACGGGGTCCCAGACTTTCTCACTGCGGCTGCAGGCGTGGCTCATATGGGGGCCCAAGGCCCAGCTTCATCACTCAAGCACAAGACCCTCGCGAGGGGCCAAGATTGCTCGGCGGACGACACGAACCTACCTCGGGAGCAGCCTCGTCGAGGCAGGCTCGCGAGGAGGCGGAGAGATCAAGGCGGGGTACCTCGCGAGGGTGCCCCTGTGGACGCAAGCCATGACGATCAAAGGCAGGTGAGGCGCCACTCGCAGTTGTCCTCATTTCCCCTTTGGTGCAAGGGAGGCAAGCACGCCAAGGCATCGTGCAAAGGTTACCGCTCGATGCAACAAGAACAAGACCAGTGAACGGCGGGATGGAGGTCATCGTGGAGCCTGTGACGGCGTCACCGTCGTAACCTTTGGCAGCCAAGACCAAATTTAGTCAGGATAAGTGTACTAGATGTTCCCCTTCAAAGTGGCCAATTGTTGGCGCCCTTCCCGCTCATTATTTGGGAAGAGGCCCAGGGCCTCCCTCTATAAATAGGACTAGCCACCACCAAAGTAGAGGAGGAGAGAGATCACGTAGAGAGAGAGAGAGAGAGGCGACTCAACTCACCCTAGCAGTTCATCGCACTAGCTCAAGAACAGCCCCTCGCGAGGCTGTTCTCCCTTTGTATTGTTCATCATCAGCCCCTGAGGCAATCCACCACACCACAAACTAGAGTAGGGTATTACGCCACAACGGTGGCCCGAACTAGTATAAACCTTGCGTCTCTTGTGTTGTTCATCGTTCATAGCTTAGATCCCTCGCAATCCATTCTCGCGTGAGCTGGTAGGGGAAAGATCTCCGCGCGCACCCCAGTGTTCGAACCTCTAGGGTCTGCCGGAGCCCGAAATCCGACAACACCATCATCACCAACTCTGTTTTTATAAGAGTAGAGTAGATAAGAGTAGAGTAGATATAGATAGAGAAATGCAACAGAGTAGTACTTGGGTTGACGACACATCATACTAATTAACTGGATAATGGATGCATCTGTGACCCAGCTCTACACAATCAACAGTGCCAAGGTGATCTTGCTGAAGCTGAGGCCTCAGTCGAGGCCATTCAAGGGCTCCGGTAATGTATACCTTACATGTGAGACGATCTTCCTGGGAGCCCTTCCACTTTTGTTGTCTCTCCTGCAAGGTCACTTAATTAATTAGGAATACTTAAGTAGCACTAATTTATTGCTGCCTAATTTTCCTGTCTGAGTTAAATAAATCTTTAGTAGCACCCTATGCTGAATCATGTACATGTGTATGTGTGTTTGTGGAAGTGAATCATGTGGTGGAGCAGGGAGGGAATCTTGGTAGTATCGTAATAGTGCTATTGTTTTGCATGTCAATTTATTGCCATTGGTTCAATGAGGCAATGTTTTGCGTATTGTCCATCATGAATTTAATGCTTCTGTTAAAGTAATATGCTAATGTCTTTCTATCCTTTCTCACAAAGCTAATGAAGGTTTCACTTTGTTCCTACTTGTGCAAATAGGGATCATGTTGTGCCAATCATACATTTTAGTGGGACTACACAAGACAATACAATGAACTGTATCTCAACTAGTGCTTTAACTCTGCTTGAAGTTCTTGATAATCTTTCGATATAATCTCACCACTGGTAAACAAGAGTGATTTCAACCATACATTAGAAGTGCATAAAAATATATACTATTGAGTGATTCTAGTGAGTGCTTTATCATCTCTTCTGGGACTACATGAATAAGCTTTTTTGCTCAGGTTGGTACTGAACTAAGGCCTTCATCCATATTAGTTTGTTGTCATCTCTATTTGTATCATGCTACTGTGTTGCTACTGTCATGAGAAACTCCTTTATCTTTCCACGTTAAAGTTTTGCAACCTATGATACATGGCAATGCTTTGAGTGTTGAGCTAATTGGCACTGATTAAATAAACTAATACCTATCTTTAAGCAAGACTACTATGTTGCTAACTTTACCCATTAAGATAATGAGGGTGCTTCTCTTTGTTAGTGTATGTTTCATCAACTAGTCCCACTGTTACAGTAATCTCACTCTCTCAATATATGTGCCAACAGGGATGCTCGATTTTGGTGGAACTGCACAAAAACTTTGGGTGCTTCATTCCCTCAACTGCTTCCTTCCTTTCCTGTCAGTCGCTTATCTCGGCTTGCTTCCTTCCTTTCCTGTTAGTCGCTTCGCTTATCTCGGCTTCCAGTCAAAGGAAATAGTAATTGATATGCTACCTCACACAGGTTGGTACCGGTCTTTATCCTGATTATTGTGCTTGTCATATGTATTGGTAATTTGGTATTGTGCTACTGTTTGCCGATTTCATAAAGGAGTAACTTGGAGACTGAACTCACAGGCAAATCATTACATTGGGCGATTTCAGTAGAACTACATAAAAAGATCAGATGGACAATTACTTACGCTGTTGTTATGTACTCCAAAGTTCACTTAGACAAGCATCGATGTTGACAAGAAGAAGTGCCTATATTCATTCGAGTATCAACCGGAATCAACCAGTTGTCAAACTCCAAGTATTAGGAGAGTGAACGCCAAAAATATTGCTTGGCGCATAGCCCAGAAAAACGCAGTCCAGTCTTTAGTCCCAACTTGTGCCTTTTGGTTATCGACACATATGGTAGCAAACTGTATGGCATGGAGTCTAAAGATTCTAGACAAGTTTGTTGACACGTATATTCATATGGCACTTAATCAGTCTGCATGCCAGGGATGCTCCATTTCAGTTGAACTGCACAAAAAATTTGGGTGGTTCATTTTATCAACCGCATCCTTTCTTGTCTGCAATGTAGAATTTTGGCGAGCTACAGGACCAAGATGAGCCAGTAAACTAATTGGATGAAAGTAGTAGCCAAGTTGCTCAAACCTCCCTCGGCATAGAGGCCATGATCTCGAGGATAAACCTACAAGAAAAGCTCAGATTGTCTGTGCTGCCTCTTATGTACTCGAAAGTTTACTCGTACAATCATTAATTCTAGCAAGAAGTACCTCCGACTGAACACCATTTACCAGTCTGTACCCTAGGTAATTAAAGTTTGTCCGTGGATGATATTGTTTGTGATCTCAATCATTTGGATGCATAAACATATTGAACATGTGTATAGCTGAATTTTTTGTGAATTATCTATGAATATTGCCTTGTAATCTATCAATCATTTGGATGCATAGACATGCTGAACTTGTGTATATATGGATATTTTGAGTTGTCGATTGTGAATGTTGGCTATGAATATAAACGTGTCCTGTGAACCTGAGTTTCATACGAATGTTTACCTTTTCTGTTGTACTTGTGTGTGCACTTGTTAGTATGTCTGCTGTGGGATTTGTGACGTGTGGGTGTCAACGACACACCTTCTTCCCAAGAAGAATTGCACCTGCTTGGTAGGGTAGCAACGGCACATCAGCCTTTTTTAATTTTTTGCTCTGTCTTCCCCCTCCCCGCTCAACCCCTGCCGTAATGTTTTTGGCCTCAAAACAAACATAGCACTGCATATTTTTTGGGGCTTCATGAAAAATCGAGTGCTGCTTTCTGTAGGTCGGCCCTCCCAGCAAATGGGCTGCTGGTCCGCCATGGATTGGGAGGCTAAAAATACAAGTTGTATGGTGCAGAGGCAAGTAAAAAATGCCATCAAGAGCCATCCACTAAAAAAATTCGCGTCTGATGTGCTTCTTCAGTCGCGCCGCCGGCCCCCTCTTTAATCTAGTTTGCTCCATTCCCCAACCGGCAGCACGGGACGGGAGTTTATTTCCCCCTTGCGTCTGCCGGGGGATTGAAGAAGCGCGGCATCGAATCCAACACTGGTGATGGCTGCTTGTCCACATGATTTTCAGATAAGAAACTGCATGTTTCAGAGGCAGAGCTTTTAAATCAACAAGCACTTTTCAAACATGGATAACAGAATGTTGGAAATTTTTATTCATGGTTAAAAATGTAACTAATAACAAGTTAACATCATGCTGATCAACATTCATGTATAGCACATCTTCATATGATGCAAAGTGAAAAAGATATGCTATTTTCAAAATGAAGACAATGTTGAGTGTGCGAAAAACTAGGTTAAATAGGGACAAAATTTTGGCAAGTGTTAGATATTTTTCAACTGCAGCAGTGGGAATGGAACCTGGGAAGTACAACTTTTGGGTGAGAGGGATGTAGCCACCGGGCTAGTGCGGTATGTTCAAAAGAATGAAGGCGTCTTCCCCGGCTCCGGTTCTTTCCTGTCCATGTGCGCCGTGGCGCCATTGCCAGATGCCATTGTCAACATGCTCAACAAATGAGTGGAATTGAGAGGATCAGACGCCCAGAGGCGGCGGTGGGGACCCACCATGTCCAAGTAAATGCATAAGCAAGTGGCCCATTGGAAAAAAATCTTCCTCCTAATTGAATACTAACGTTGGGGCCCACGGGTTTGTTAACCTTAGTCAATAAACGAAATAAATTTCCAACGATGATTGTCATCGGGGAGCTTTTTCCAGGGGTATCGGGGATCTTTTTTTGTTGTTGTTGCGGGAAAGGGGTATCGGGGATCTAGCTGGTATCATTTTTTTTCAGAGGGCGAACAAGTATCATCTAGGCCTAGGTTTTGCATTTTAACATGCGTAGTACACGACATACCGAGACAGTGGTTTCAACTTATTTTTTGAGGTCCATCATGTACGTGCCGCCTATGGGCCTCCTTGCGTAGGTTTTACTTTTTCTTAAAGATCGTCAACCAAATGTATTTTTTAATAAAACCCAGATCTCTGTTCTATTTATCTATATAAAAGAATAATAATGTTCTGTCCAATTTATGTTTCCCTTCTAACCACATTATATATATTTATATTATTACTATTATCCTATATTTAATAGAGACTTATATATACATTATAAAAACATCCCACTGATGACCCACAAGTATAGGGGATCTATTGTAGTCCTTTCGGTAAGTAAGAGTGTCGAACCCAACGAGGAGCAGAAGGAAATGACAAGTGGTTTTCAGCAAGGTATTCTCTGCATGGACTGAAATTACCGGTAGCAGATAGTTTTGTGATAAGATAATTCGTAACGGGTAACAACTAAATAAAGTAACTATGGTGCAGCAAGGTGTCCAAATCCTTTTTGTAGCAAAGGACAAGCCTGGATGAACTCTTATATAATGCAAAGCGCTCCCGAGGACACATGGGAATTGTTGCCAAGCTAGTTTTCATCATGCTCATATGATTCGCGTTCGTTACTTTGATAATTTGATATGTGGGTGCACCGATGCTTGGGTGCTGACCTTCCTTGGACAAGCCTCCCACTTATGATTAACCCCTCTCGCAAGCATCTGCAACTACGAAAGAAGTATTAAGGTAAACCTAACCATAGCATGAAACATATGGATCCAAATCAACCCCTTACGAAGCAACGCATAAACTAGGGTTTAAGCTTCTGTCACTCTAGCAACCCATTATCTACTTATTACTTCCCAATGCCTTCCCCTAGGCCCAAATAATGGCGAAGTGTCATGTAGTTGACGTTCACATAACACCACTAGAGGAGAGACAACATACATCTCATCAAAATATTGAATGATACCAAATTCACATGATTACTTATAACAAGACTTCTCCCATGTCCTTAGGAACAAACGTAACTACTCACAAAACATATAAATGATCAAGATCAGAGGAGTATTAATTATCATTAAGGATCTGAAAATATAATCTTCCACCGGATAAACCAAGTAGCATCAACTACAAGGATTAATCAACACTACTAGCAACCCACATGTACCAATCTGAGGTTTTGGGACCAAGATTGAATACAAGAGATGAACTAGGGTTTGAGAGGAGATGGTGCTGGTGAAGATGTTGATGGAGATTGACCCCCTCTCAATGAGAGGATCATTGGTGATGACGATGGCAATGATTTCCCCCTCCCGGAGGGATGTTACCCCGGGAGAACAGCTCTGCCAGAGCGCTAGATTGGTTCTGCGCAGGTTCCGCCTCGAGACAGCGACGCTTCATCCTGAAAGGTTCCCTCTGATTTTTTCCAGGTCAAAACACACCATATAGCCAAAGATGGGCACCGGAGGCCTGCCAAGGGGCCCACAAGGTCGGGGGGGCACGCCCAAGGGGGTAGGGCACGCCCTCCACCCTTGTGGCTGGCTGGTGGCCCCCCTCTGGTACTTTCTTCGCCCAATATTTTTTATATATTCCAAAAATATGCTCCGTGAAGTTTCAGGACTTTTGGAGTTGTGCAGAATAGGTCTCTAATATTTGCTCTTTTTCCAAATTCGTAGTTCCAAATTACCGGCATTCTCCTTCTTCATGTAAACCTTATAAAATAAGAGAGAATATGCATAAGTATTGTGATATGATGTGTGATAACAACCCATAATGCATTAAATATCAATATAAAAGCATGATGCAAAATGGACGTATCAACTCCCCCAAGCTTAGACCTCGTTTGTCCTCAAGCGAAAGCCGATATTGATAAATATGTCCACATGTTTAGAGATAGAAGAGTCGATAAAAATAAAATACAGACATGAGGGCATCATGATCATCTTTAGAACTGCAGCATATAATGACATATTTTTTTATGCTAAAGTAACAATTCATTCACAAGGTAAAGTATGAATTAGAAACTTCATTGAATACTAAGAAACTACGATCTCATTCATTGGAGCAACTGCAATTTGTCATAACATCGGAAAGAGTCAATTAAAGAGCTTTTCAGCAAGTCCACATACTCAACTATCATATAATCTTTCACAATTGCTAACACTCACACGATACTTGTGGGTTCAAAGCTTCAATCGGACACAGAGAAAGATAGGGGCTTATAATTTCGCCTCCAAACCTTTTACCTCAAGGGTAATGTCAACAATAATACTTTATGAAAACCTACATCCGAGGGGATATATATATATATATATATATATATATATATATATATATATATATATATATATATATCCAACACATAGAGCTTGCCAAAAGAAAAAGTATAAAAAGGAAAGGTGATGACCACCATGACTCTTGTATAAGGGTAGAAGATAAAAGTAAAAGATAGGCCCTTCGCAAAGGGATGCAGAGGTTGTCATGCGCTTTTATCGTTGGGTGCACAAAATCTTAATGTAAAAGAACGTCACTTTATATTACCGCTTGTGATAAGGACCTTTATTATGCAGTCCGTCGCTTTTATTTCTTCCATATCACAAGTTCGTATAAAGCTTATTTCCCTCACACTAATAGATCATATACATTTACATAGCAATTTTTATTGCTTGCATCGATGACAACTTACTTGAAGGATCTTACTCAATCCATAGGTAGGTATGGTGGACTCTCATGGCAAAACTGGGTTTAGGGAGGTTTGGAAGCACAAGTAGTATCTCTACTTGGTGCAAAGAATTTGGCTAGCATGAGAGGGAAAGGCAAGCGCAACATGTTGGATGATCCATGACAATATAACTTCTATTCGGATATAAGAAAACATAACCTATTATGTTGTCTTCATTGTCCAACATCAACCTTTTAGCATGTCATATTTTAATGAGTGCTCACAATTAGAAAAGACGTCCAAGATAGTATATTTATATGTGAAACCTCTCTTTCTTTATTACTTCATATTAATTGCAACAACGACCAAAACTATGTTTGTCAACTATCAACAACTTTTATTCATCATACTCTTTATATGTGAAGTCATTACTCTCCATAAGATCAATATATGATCTTTTTATTTCTTTTTATTCATTATTTTATTTAATTCCCTCAAGATCATAGCAAAAAAAGCAAAGCCCTTAACTCAAAACTACTCTTTATTATATCTCAAGGACTCGATTACATAGAGGGAACATAAAGCAAAACCCAAGGCTAGATCATACTAAAACTTTACTCTACTAGATCAAGATATAACCAAAAGGATCAAACTTAAAAAATGATAAAGATAAAGATGTGATGATGATGACCCACAAGTATAGGGGATCAAACGTAGTCCTTTCGATAAGTAAGAGTGTCAAACCCAACAAAGAGTAGTAGGAAATGATAAGCGGTTTTCAGCAAGGTATTCACTGCAAGCACTGAAATTATAGGTAACATATAGTTTTGTGATAAGGTAATTTGTAACGGGTAACAAGTAACAAAAGTAAATAAAGTGGAGCAAGGTGGCCCAATCCTTTTTGTAGCAAAGGACAAGCCCGAACAAACTCTTATATAGAGAAAAGCGCTCCCGAGGACACATGGGAATTATCGTCAAGCTAGGTTTCATCACGTTCATATGATTCGCGTTCGGTACATTGATAATTTGATATGTGGGTGGACCGGTGCTTGGGTGCTGTCCTTACTTGGACAAGCATCCCACTTATGATTAACCCCTATTGCAAGCATCCGCAACTACAAAAAAGCATTAAGGTAAACCTAACCATAGCATGAAACATATGGATCCAAATCAGTCACATTTAAGCAACGCATAAACTAGGGTTTAAGCTTCATCACTCTAGCAACCAATCATCTACTCATTACTTCCCAATGCCTTCCTCTAGGCCCAAATAATGGTGAAGTGTCATGTAGTCGACATTCACATAACACCACTAGAGGAGAGACAACATACATCTCATCAAAATATCGAACGAATACCAAATTCACATGACTACTAATAGCAAGACTTCTCCCATGTCCTCACGAACAAACGTAACTACTCACAAAGCATATACATGTTCATAATCAGAGGGGTATTAATATGCATAATGGATCTGAACATATGATCTTCCACCAAATAAACCAACTAGCATCAACTACAAGGAGTAATCAACACTACTAGCAACCTCACATGTGTACCAATCTCGCACTTAGAGACAAGAATTGGATACAAGAGATGAACTAGGGTTTGAGAGGAGATGGTGCTTTGGTGAAGATGTTGATGGAGATTGGCCCGCTCCGATGAGAGGAGCGTTGGTGATGATGATGGCGATGATTTCCATCCCGGAGGGAAGTGTCCCCGGCAGAACAGCTCCGCCAGAGCCCTAGATTGGTTCCGCCAAGGTTCCGCCTCGTGGCGGCGGAGTCTCGTCCCGAAAGCTTGCTTATGATTTTTCTTCGGATGAAAGACTTCATACAGCAGAAGATGGGCATCGGAGGGCCACCAGGGGGCCCACGAGGCAGGGGGCGCGCCCCCCACCCTCGTGCCGGGGGTGTGGGTCCCCTCTGGTATTTTCTTCGCTCGGTATTTTCTATTATTTCCAAAAATAACTTCTGTGGAGTTTCAGGACTTTTGGAGTTGTGCAGAATAGGTCTCTAATATTTGCTCCTTCTCCAAATTCAGAATTCCAAATTGCCGGCATTCTCCTCTTTATGTAAACCTTGTAAAATAAGAGAGAATAGGCATAAGTATTGTGACATAATGTGTAATAACAACCCATAATGCAATAAATATCGATATAAAAGCATGATGCAAAATGGACGTATCAACTCCCCCAAGGTTAGACCTCGCTTCTCCTCAAGCGGAAGCCGATAACGATAAATATGTCCACATGTTTAGAGGTAGAGGTGTTGAGAAAATAAAATATGGACATGAGAGCATCATGATTATTCTTATAACAGCAACATATATGTATTTTGTCATATGATCTATTATGCTCAAGTAATAATCTATTCACAATGTCAAGTATGAATCAGAAACTTCATTGAGAACCAACAAACTATAATCTCAGTCATTGAAGCAATTGCAATTTATCATAACATCGGAAGGATTCTATGTCAGAGCTTTTCAGCAAGTCAACATACTCAACTATCATTTAGTCTTTCACAATTGCTAACTCTCACGCAATACTTGTGGTTATGGAGTTCTAATCGGACACAGAGAAAGATAGGCGCTTATAGTTTCGCCTCCCAACCTTTTACCTCAAGGGTAATGTCAACAATAATAGTTCATGTTAACTTACAACCAATTGGATATATATATATATATCAGGATCTTTCCAACACACTGTGCTTGCCAAAGGATAAAATGTAAAAAGGAAAGGTGAAAATCACCATGACTCTTGCATAAGGGTAAGAGATAAAAGTAGAAGATAGGCCCTTCGCAGAGGGAAGCAGAGGTTGTCATGCACTTTTAGGGTTGGATGCACAAAATCTTAATGCAAAAGAACGTCACTTTATATTGCCACTTGTGATATAGACCTTTATTATGCAGTCTGTCGCTTTTATTTCTTACACATCACAAGATCGTATAAAGCTTATTTCCTCCACACTAATCAATCATACATATTTAGAGAGAAATTTTTATTGCTTGCACCGATGACAACTTACTTGAAGGATCTTACTCAATCCATAGGTAGATATGGTGGACACTCATGGCAAAACTGGGTTTAAGGGAATTTGGAAGCACAAGTAGTATCTCTACTTAGTGCAAAGAATTTGGCTAGCATGAGGGAGAAAGGAAAGCTCAACATGTTGGATGATCCATGACAATATACTTTATTTCAGATATAAGAAAACATAACCCATTACGTTGTCTTCCTTGTCCAACATCAACTCTTTAGCATGTCATACTTTAATGAGTGCTCACAATCATAAAAGATGTCCAAGATAGTATATTTATATGTGAAACGTCTCTTTCTTTATTACTTCCTATTAATTGCAACGATGACCAAAGCTATGTTTGTCAACTCTCAACAATTTTTAATCATCATACTCTTTCTATGTGAAGTCATTACTCTCCATAAGATCAATATGACATCTTTGTTTCTTTTTATTCTTTCTCTTTTCTTTTATTCCCTCAAGATCATGGCAAAATAATCAAGCCCTTGACTCAAAACTAATATTCATTATATATATAGCTCACGGACTGGATTACATAGAGGGATCATAAAGCAAAACTCAAAACTAGATCATACCAAAAACTTTATTCTAGTAGATCAAGATATTACTAAAAGGATCGAACTAAGAAAAACGGTAAAGATAGGAGTATGATGGTGATACAATACTGGGGCACCTTCCCCAAGCTTGGCAGTTTCCACGGGGAGTGCCCATACCCGTGTGATTATATCTCCTTTGCTGGTGAAGGGGTTGTTCATGATGTAGGCTTGTCAGTCATCTTACAAGGCATAGGCTCACCATCATAGAAGGATGATCGAGTCTCCGGGATCCTTAAATCTGCAGCCAAACTCATCCTCTTGAATCTATATCATACTCACAGTTTTGGTTTTGCCGGTCATAGATTTGGGCTTGGAGGTGCTCGATTTTCTCGTGGAGCTTGAAGATGGCCTCCCCAATGTCCTTGGCATCCAGCTTGTGGTTGTTGGTGAACTCCGTGATCATTATGTGATTGGAGTCAAGTCCACGCTCCACCATCTCCTGGCACTTGAAAACTTGTTGCTCCATTGCCTCGAGCCTTGTCTCCACGCTTCTGGTCCTCCTTGGTCCCTCAACATCACGGATGTGCATCACCCCCTCATGCATCTCAATGGTTTGAGGGTGTTGCAGCACCTCCACGAGGTAGGGGTTGATGACCTTCTCGAAGAACTTGTCCTTGGGGGCACTTGGAGACGTCATGATGATCTAGATCTGTCAGAAAAACAGCTCGAAACTAGAACAAAGGACAATTGTGTGATACAGGAGTCAAAACCTTCGGGAGATTATCTAATGAATTTTTACCGACCGAAAGAAGTATCGTGCAAGAAAACGGAGTCCGGAGAGCACACGAGGTGCCCACGAGGTAGGGGGCGCGCCCAGTGGGGTAGGGCGTGCCCTCCACCCTCGTGGAGGCCTGGTGTCCTTCCTGGACTGCTTCTTATTTTCCTATTTTTCTAAGTATTCCAAAACGGAGAAAAATTGCCATTAGAACTGTTTTGGAGTCGGTTTACTTACTGTACCACATACCTATTCCTTTTCGGAGTCTGAAACGTTCTGGAAAGTGTCCCTTATGTATTCCTCCGAGGTTACGGTTTCAATAACATTAGTTTCAACATTTATAGGATTACCGGAGATATAATGTTTGATTTTTGACCGTTCACCACCTTCGGATTCGTGCCCTCGAAGTTGTTGATTTTTATGGCACCGGAACGATAGACCTACTCG
Source organism: Aegilops bicornis (assembly GCA_021605145.1). Classification (NCBI taxonomy): domain Eukaryota; kingdom Viridiplantae; phylum Streptophyta; class Magnoliopsida; order Poales; family Poaceae; genus Aegilops; species Aegilops bicornis. The sequence continues at coordinate 261,040,837 of CM038669.1, forward strand.
ATAACGTAAGGACCTTCCCATTTAGAGAGAAGTTTTCTTGCAAAAAAAATCTTAAACGAGAGTTGTATAGCAATACATAATCACCTACATTAAACTCACGCTTTTGTATCCTTTTGTCATGCCATCTTTTAAATTTTTTTTTAAACAACTTGGCATTCTCATAGGCTTGGGTTCTCCATTCATCAAGTGAGCTAATGTCAAATAGCCTCTTCTCACCAGCAAGTTTGAAATCATAGTTGAGCTCTTTAATGGCCCAATATGCCTTATGTTCTAGTTCGAGAGGTAAGTGACATGCTTTTCCATAAACCATTTTATACGGAGACATACCCATATGATTTTTATATGCAGTTCTATAGGCCCATAATGCATCATCAAGTTTCTTGGACCAATTCTTTCTAGATCTATTAATGCCTTTTTGCAAAATTAATTTGAGTTCTCTGTTACTCAATTCTACTTGACCACTAGACTGTGGGTGATATGGAGATGCAATTCTATGATTAACATCATACTTGGCAAGCATTTTACGAAAGGCACCATAAATAAAATGTGAACCACCATCAGTCATTAAATATCTAGAGACTCCAAACCTCAGAAAAATAACTTCTTTAAGCATCTTAATAGAGGTGTTATGATCAGCACTACTAGTTGGAATAGCTTCTACCCACTTAGTAACGTAATCAACAACGACTAAAATATGAGTATATCCATTAGAGGCAAGAAACGGTCCCATATAATCAAAGCCCCAAACATCAAATGGTTCAATAACGAGTGAATAATTCATAGGCATTTCTTGACGTCTACTAATATTGCCAATTCTTTGACATTCATCACAAGATAAGACAAACTTACGAGCATCCTTGAAGAGAGTAGGCCAATAAAAATTGGATTGCAATACCTTATGCGCAGTTCTATCTCCAGCGTGATGTCCTCCATAAGCCTCAGAGTGACACTTGCGTAGGATCTATTCATGTTCATGCTCAGGTACACAACGTCTAATAACACCATCTACTCCTTCTTTATAAAGATGTGGGTCATCCCAGAAGTAATGTCTTAAATCATAGAAAACCTTTTACTTTTGCTGGTATGTGAAACTAGGTGGTATAAATTTAGCAACAATGTAATTAGCATAATCAAGATACCATGGAGCAAAGACGAGAAGCATTTATTACATTTAATTGTTCATCGTGAAAGCTATCATCAATAGGTAGTAGGTCATCAAGAACATTCTCTAACCTAGACAAGTTGTTCCAAGAACGGGTTCTCAGCTCCCTTTCTATCAATGATATATAAATCAAATTCTTGTAGCAAGAGAACCCATCTAATAAGTCTAGGTTTAGCATCTTTCTTTTCCATAAGATATTTAATAGCAGCATGATCAATGTGAATAGTTACTTTAGAATCAACAATATAAGGTCTGAACTTATCACAAGCAAATACAACTGCTAAGAATTCCTTTTCAGTAGTAGCATAATTTCTCTGAGCACTGTCTAGAGTTCTACTAGCATATTGAATAAAATTTAATTTCTTATCAATTCTTTGCCCTAGAACAGCACCTACAGCATAATCACAAGCATCACACATAATTTCAAAGGGTACGTTCCAATCAGGTGGCTGAACGATAGGTGCAGTGATCAATGCTTTCTTAAGTATTTCAAATGCTTCTACACAATCATCATCAAAAATGAAAGGTATATCTTTTTGTAAAAGATTAGTCAAAGGACGAGAGATTTTTGAGAAGTCCTTAATGAACCTCCTATAAAAACTGGCATGGCCAAGGAAACTTCTTATACCTTTGATGTCCTTGGGACACGGCATCTTTTCAATAGCATCAACTTTAGCTTTATCAACTTCAATACCTCTTTCAGAAATTTTATGCCCCAAGACAATTCCTTCGTTAACCATAAAGTGGCACTTCTCCCAATTCAAGACAAGATTAGTTTCTTCACATCTCTGAAAAACTCGATCAAGATTGCTCAAGCAATCATCAAAAGAGGATCCATAAACGGAGAAATCATCCATGAAAACCTCGCATATCTTTTCACAAAAATCAGAGAATATAGCCATCATGCATCATTGAAAGGTAGCAGGTGCATTACATAAACCAAAAGGCATACGTCTATAAGCAAAATTATCGAAAGGGCAAGTAAAAGTGGTCTTTGCTTGATCATCAGCTGACACAAGTATTTGAGAGAAACCAGAATAACCATCTAGAAAGCAAAAATGTGTATGTTTGGATAATCTTTCTAGCATTTGATCAATGAATGGCAAGGGGTAATGATCTTTTTAGTAGCTTTATTTAATTTGCAGAAATCAATTACCATCCTATAACCTGTAATAATTCTTTGAGGAATCAATTCGTCTTTATCATTAGGAACGACAGTAATACCTCCCTTCTTAGGAACACAATGAAAAGGACTTACCCACTGACTATCAGCAACGGGATAAATTATACCTGCTTCAAGGAGCTTTAATATTTCCTTTCTTACCACTTCTTTCATCTTAGGATTCAGGCGTCGTTGGTGATCAATAACTGGTTTGGCATCTTTCTCCAAATTTATTTTGTGTTGGCATAGAGTGGGACTAATGCCCTTAAGATCATCAAGAGTATATCCAATAGCAGATCGGTGCTTCTTTATAGTTTTCAATAATTTTTCTTCTTCCTTCTCCTAAAGGTTAGCACTAATAATAACAGGATATATCTTCTTTTCATCAAGATAAGCATATTTAAGAGTATCGTGCAATGGCTTAAGCTCAAACACGGGATCACCCTTGGGTGGAGGAGGATCCCCTAGGATTTCAACAGTGCAAGTTGTGTTTCGTAATAGGTCCTTGTTTAAAGAATACTTCATCTATTTCCCTTCTTTCATTCATAAACATATCATTTTCATGGTCTAGCAAATATTGTTCTAAAGGATCACTAGGAGGCACGACAATAGAAGCAAGACCAATAATTTCATCCTTACTAGGCAATTCCTCTTCACGGTGTTATCTACGAAATTTAGAAAAATTAAACTCATGAGACATATCACCCAGACCAATAGTGACAACATCCTTTTTGCAGTCTATCTTAGCATTAACAGTGTTCAAGAAGGGTCTACCAAATATAATGGGACAAATCTATCTTGTGGGGAACCAAGAACTAGGAAATAAGCAGGATATTTAGTTTTCCCACACAATACTTCAACATCTCTAACAATCCCAATTGGTGAAATCGTATCTCTATTGGCAAGTTTAATTGTGACATCAATTTCTTCTAACTCAGCGGGTGCAATATCATGCATAATTTCTTTGTATAAGTCAATAAGTATTGCACTAGAGCACCCATATCACATAAGCCATGATAACAATGATCTCCTATTTTAACAGAAATAACATGCATGCCTATAATAGGTCTAGGTTTATCTTTAGCACCAGGCTTAGCAATTCTAGCAGTTTCATTGCAGAAGTAAATAACATGACCATCAATATTATCAGCCAAGAGATCGTTAACAATAGCAATATTAGGTTCAACTTTAACTTGTTCAGCGGGTGTATACGTTCTAATATTACTTTTGTTGACAACAATTGCAGCTTTAGCATGATCCTTTATCCTAACAGGGAAAGGTGGTTTCTCAACATAAGCAGTAGGAACAATAGGATCATTATAAGTGATAGTCTTTTCTTCAACTTTAATAGGTGCAACTACTTTTACTTCAACGGGAGGATTATATTTAAACCACTTCTCCTTAGGGAGATCAACGTGAGCAGCAAAAGATTCACAAAAAGAAGCTACTATCTCAGAGTCAAGTCCATTTAGTGCTAAATTTACGGAAAACATCGGTATCCATAAAAGATTTAACACAATCAAACTTAGGTGTTATACCTAACTCCTTACCTTCGTCGAGATCCCAATCTTCAGAGTTGCATTTAATTCTTTCCAATAAATCCCATTTGAATTCAATAGTCTTCATCATAAAAGAACCAGTACAAGAAGTATCGAGCATGGTGCGATTGTTGTTAGAAAGCCGAGCATAAATTTTTTGAATAATCGTTTCTCTTGAGAGCTCACGATTGGGGCATGAATATAACATTGATTTAAGCCTCCCCCAAGCTTGAGCAATGCTTTCTCCTTCGCAAGGCCAAAAATTATATATATAATTACGATCACGATGAACAAGATGCATAGGATAAAACTTCTGATGAAATTCCAATTTCAATCGCTTGTAGTTCCATGATCCCATATCATCACATAGCCTATACCATGTCAATGCATATCCCTTAAAAGATAAAGGAAGACATTCTTCTTGATAACATCATCGTGCATACCTGCAAGCTTAAATAATCCACAAACTTCATCCACATAGATTAGGTGCTCATCAGGATGTAATGTTCCGTCTCCTGCAAAAGGATTAGCTAGCAGTTTTTCTATCATACACAAAGGAATTTCAAAGTAGACATTTTCATTTTCAGTAGGTTGAGGAGAAACTCTTGTTTCTCTTGGTCGGGTGAATATACCCCGAACAAGCCCCTCAGAGGATTACTTTCCATAGTAACAAGTGACAATAAATTTCAGCACACTATATAAATTTTTCCTTACCAAATTCCACCTACCAAAGGCGCTTCACTCCCCGGAAACGGCGCCAGAAAAGAGTCTTGATGACCCACAAGTATAGGGGATCTATCGTAGTCCTTTCGATAAGTAAGAGTGTCGAACCCAACGAGGAGCCGAATGACATGATAAGCGGTTTTCAGCAAGGTATTCACTCCAAGCACTGAAATTATAGGTAACAGATAGTTTTGTGATAAGGTAATTTGTAACGGGTAACAAGTAACAAAAGTAAATAAAGTGTAGCAAGGTGGCCCAATCCTTTTTGTAGCAAAGGACAAGCCTAAACAAACTCTTATATAGAGAAAAGCTGTAGCGACCCGACCCGAATGGATCAAGTCTCTGTGCTTTCGTGTCATCCCTGGATCGGTATGCTGACACACACAGTGCTGGAAGGATTTATAACAGAGGTAAATCACATGTATAAAGTAGCGTAAATACTATTACCTCAATCCAAAACATAGCGGAAGCAACAAGGTTGTGGATTCCCATCAACACCAACGGCAAAGTTGAGTATAGGAAATCGTAACCCTAACGTATCACTTACTGTCAGTTCGAGAAGTCTCGCAACATGAAAAGTTGCAGCCAAACGGGTCAAGACATGGAATATCTTTGGCAATGTAACACATAGAGAGTAATGAAAGAATAAGCTATACTACATGCATATATGGCTGGTGGAAAGCTCTACGGTTACAATTTTGCGAAAAGCCAATTTTTCCCTACTGCAAAGGAATAAATTCATTTAACTACCATGGTGGTTGTTGAACATTGAGAATGGTTGACAGCATCCTCAATCCCAATTAAAAATACTCATTAAACCCAACAAATTATATCAAGTAACGTGATGAGATCAACAGGATATCCAGGTACTAGATACTCAAAATTGTCCATAACCGGGACACGGCTAATCATGATTAGTTTATACGCTTCTGCAGAGGTTTATGACTTTTCCCCACAAGACTCGATCGCCTCCGCTTGGTTCTCGTGACTACATGGTGTTTGAGAGACGGATGACCGAGACATAGTCTTTCGTAAGCACTAGCACCTTACTTGTGGGTAGACCGCACACCTACTTTCCCCTACATCTGCTAGTCTACCCGTAAGAGTTCGCACAACTTACTCAGCTATGCCAGAGCCCATAATGGCTTGTGGCTGCACACGGAAGTTACTAGTTTGAATAATCTTATGATCCCTTTGAGCACCGGTGGCGGTCCGAAGAAAAACAGGCAAGTCCTGATAGAAACCAGTGCCTCAATCCACCCGGATGTGTGTTTAAGTTGCCACCTTAAATAAACCATTAATTAACAATCTCACATCTGTCATGGATATTCACTCACCCAATCCACGTCTACTAGCATAGCATGGCATAATAAGCAAACGAGAAGTAACTCCCAAGGTTTCATAAGTAAAAGCAGGTAATAGGTACTACCTCATCTACTTCCCATCCCACAATTTAATTAGATCCTAACCATGCAAGTGTTTGAGGAGTAGATCTAATGCATAAAAACTGGGTAGTAGAAAAAGTATGATCAAGTGTTACTTGCCTGCAATGTTGATGAAGATGATTCGCACTCAAAACTCTTGATAGATCTACTCGTCACACTCCGGTCAATCTATCGTAAGCAATCAATAGTAACCACACATAAGCAATCACTCAAAAGATCGGAAAGATCAAGAAAACAATTCGGAAAACGTCAAAACCAAATCAAATAACTCTTGCAACATAAAACAATTTCTAACAGTACCAAAACCATGTGTATTTGGCCTTATCAGAAAGTTTAGGTCAAGAGCTTCTATTTGTAAAAAGAATCAACTCAAACGGAGCTACGAAACTCAAGTTATGATAAAACGAAGTTTGAATTCAAATCTGATCTAATTCAATTTTTAAACTTTCAAAAACATGTTTAATTTGGATTACTGGATAGAGGGGATCATAACGAAGACGTGGGCGTTGGTTTCATGGATTCCGACTTTCACGAGTAAAAAGTTATGAGCGTTTGAAGATTAGGGACTAAAAATAACACTACGGATAGGTCCCTGACGGAAATTAAAAATAAAAGAAAAATCTATCGAGCTTAACGCCGCTAAACAAAACCGGAAAGAAAAATCGGCGAGAAAACTGATCTAGGGTTTTGGAAAGAAAAGCAAACGAAAACCGAACTAGAAAACCGCAACGGAAAAGAAAAGGTGACGCGCGCTGGGCTAGTACCTCAAGAGGCGAGGGCTCCTGGCGGGCGGCGGCGGCGGCACTTGGCGGCGGCGGCGGTGGGAAGGTGGCACATGGTGGGGCGGCGCGGCGGTGTGGGGCTGGGTCACACTTCATGAGGAGAGGAGAGGAGAGGTGTTGGTTTGATGTGTTGGAGGGGTGCTCGGGTATTTATATTGGGGAGGGAGGGTTTTGCTTGGGGTAGGGGACAAGAAATAGATTAGGATTAGGAATCTTAGGAATAAAAACGGAATAACAAAGCGGGATCAAATCCTACTAGGATTTGTAAAAGAATAGGAAACTTGGGGCTCCCTGGCTCTCTAGGTGCGTGCGTGATGGCCTTGGCCTTGACGGCCAGTGGCTTTATTGCTTGGGCCTTTGGCCCAAGGCGCTACTCATTTTTTTAAATTTCCGCATTTAAATAAAAATAATAAAACCAAATAAATAAATATATTATATAGGCATATAATATATCAAAATTTTCAGAAAAAGATTTTCTACAACATGAACATTATTATAATGCCAAATAAAATCCACACAAAATCAAATAAAGCAAAGAGTGCTATTGCTCTAATAAAATCCAACAAAATTATTTTGAAAATACCAAAATGACTTCAAATTAATTTCTCTCCAATTTTCGATGTAGGGAATCATGTTACCCTATTTTCCATATATTTTATTTTTGGAGAAAAATAATTTGAATAAAACTCAAATAACTCCAGATTGAAAATAAATTCAAAAGAACTTTGAATTTTAATTCTTTGAAACTCCCAACTCATATTTCATATGTTTTGAAGAAGTCATTTTATCTTCGCTCGTGAAAATCATTGAGTTGCATAAAGTTTCAGAATTGGAAAATATTTTCCAAATGAAATTCAAATATTTTCAACACCCTTGTCATTTAAATAAATGGAAGAAGTCATGTCATCTTCTCTCCGTGGTTTTTGTGATGAAAAGAATTTGAATTCGAAGATCATAAAAGCAAAAATGAAAGTTTGGGAAAGTCCTTTTATTCCCTCTCATTTAACTTTCAAAAAGATTTGAATTCACTCACTCTCACCAATCAATCAAGCAATCAATCAAATCTATCTATTTGTTTATAACATTCCAAAATTTAGAATTTTGGGATGTTACAAACCTACCACTTTAAAAGGAATCTCCCCTAGATTCGGAGAGGCTAGCAAGAAATAGGTTAGGGTTTGCGGGGTCTTCAAAATCCACCGATCATCTCTGGGGTCTCGGGTGCTACTTCCCTTAGAAGCATTGTTACGGTTCCATCAAAACTCAGATACTCCATCCTTTTTGCTGACAGTGTCGGTCTTCTCAGATATTAAGGATAATTCCTTCTCTGGGCTCTTCCGGTAGTGGCATAACCTTTTCCTCAATTCTTTTGTCCTTTACTCTGGGTAAGGTTATTCCGAGACTGGGTCTTCTTAATACTGTGTCCGGCGCCAATACTAATCAACTATCGATATCTCATGGTGGTCATCAATTTATGGTTTCTCCTGCAGAAACGGGTGCAGGTTGAACCTCACCGTATAACCTACGGTTGGCAACAACCGCCGTGTACAAGGGAAAAAATTCTTATACCATTCTAAGGTTCAACAAGGTTTAATATAAATCGCCTCTACGCTATAGGTAAGTCACTCAGATTTACCATCCCATATAGCAAAGCGAATAATAAGAGTAAGTCTGTATGGTGATCAATCCATCCCGCACCCAAATCATTACCTTGTACATGGTTTAGCGAATCTCGCATTCTAACACTCGGTCATCCTCACAAGCATTGCAGAATTTCTCTTGTCGACGAACCATGTTCGGAAAATCCATTGATTCTGCAAGCCAAACAAACATCTATCGTTCCTTAACAACTCTCAGGTTTTATGTAAACTCCTATAGAATCGCTTCATCGATAAAATCGTAACTTCTTCCAGGGTTTCTCCTTCAGCAAGAGTGTGCTTGCTTCTTGGCAGGTCCTGGGGCCTGTGGGTTATGGCCCATCTCATCACTTAAAATCCTTGAACACATCATCGGGGCAACTGATCCTTATCCCAACCTTCAATTTCCAGTATTCTTAAATCCATTCAATTGTACTGTCTTCCTTCCTTCTATTGGCACCAAACTAGGACATGATTACTCAGACTCATCATGGAATTTCCATTGATCCATATTTCCAACATTATACCTCCTTTATATCCAATAATACTTCATCTCTTTATCCTCGTGGGATGTCCCACATACCGTGATAAAACTTATACTTATGAAATCCATACTCCACTTTGTGGAACATCATTATCCTATCCAGGTTAAGCGCCCCATAGGGAATATTGGCCATCTCGCATGGCACTTCTTCAATCGGGAAACGTGATACACATCATGAACTCGGACAGTCCTTCGGTGACTCCAACTTGTTGGTAACTTCTCCCATACGCTCCAAAACTCAGTATGGTCCTACAATTCTCGGGGCTAACTTTCCCTTAACTCCAAATCATTTAACTCCTCACAGAGGTGGCACACAAAGATATGCTCTATCTCCAATTTCATGGACTACCTCCTTGCATTTTTGAGTATGCATAACTATTCTGCCTGGACTGAGCTACTTTCAGTCTATCTCGAATCAACTTAACATTCTCTTCCGAATCCTTGATCACATTTGGTCCAAACAACTGACGGACTCCAACTTCGTTCCACATCATCGGTATCTGGCTCCTTCTCCCATACAAAACTTCAAAAGGGGCCATCTTCAAACTGGCTGGGTAACTGTTGTTGTATGAGAACTCCGCGTAAGGTAGATTATCATCACTACTAGATCCATAATCTTGCGCACAAGATCTCAACATGTCCTCCAGAATTCTGATTTACTCTCTCAGTCTGTCCATCTGTCTGCGGATGAAAGGTTGTACTGAACTCTAGCCTAGTACCCAAAGTCTGGTGCAGCTGATTCCAAAACTTTGAGGTAAAACTGTGTTCCTCTACGATGGTCCTCGGAACTCCATCAGACATACGATCCTTGTCAAATATATATTGGCCCACTTCGCACTTGTATAGGTGGTTTTCACTGGGATAAAGTGAGCCACTTTGGTCAAGCGAATCAACTACTACCCAGATAGAATCATATCCCAATCGGGTTCTGGGAAATCCGGAAATGAAATCCATGCCAAGCTTATCCTACTTCCATTCGGTATCGGCATAGGCTGCAATAATCCTACCGCTTCGATGCTCGCTTTTACTTTCTCCGCATACATCACTTATGACTACATACTCCGCAATATCCTTCTTCATACCAAATCCACCGTAAACACTCCTTCAAATCCAAATACATCTTGGTGTTTCGTGGCGAATCAAGTATGGTGAGTCATGAGCCTCCTGAAGTATTAACTTCCTGATCTTTGCATTATTGGCACATATATACACTATCCTCAACCATAAGGTGTCGTGTTCATCCTTATGAAAACCTTTGGCCTTTCCTTTGCTCATCCTGTACTTTTACCTCAGCACTCTCTTTGTCATCCTTCTGAGCTTCACGAATCTTTCCCAGCAATGTAGACTGAACTTCCATTGCTGCAACAAAACCTTTGGGAACAATCTCTAACCGAAGTTCCCTGAAAGTCCTCGGCTAACTCCTTTGGTAATCCTCTTCTTATGAGGGTATTCGTCCTTATTTTCTTTATGGTTGTGTCCTATTTCTCCACAAAGCTTGTATGCACAAGGTTTCTTCACATCCTTTCCATAAGGCTCCAATTTCTAGGACACAAACCTAGACTTTGACAAAGTCAACTTAAATTTCCTTCCAGGTGGTTACTCCTTGCAATCCATTGATGGTTTGGTACATCCTCCACCAAATAGCAGCACCTCTTTCAAAGCACTGAAGAGCATGCTGGGCCATATCCTTTCTGACTATAGGGTTGTTCTTCATGTGATCCTCCATGTTCTGAATCCATCGGTCCGTCTTCAATTGACTCATCAGTCCAGAAAATATAAGCTCATCTCCATTCGTCCTCTATTGGGTCCATGGGTTTGGGGTGGGATAAGAGAGATCGAGAGGGATGCACACAATACAAACAAATGTTTTGAAAAGACAGATTTTATTGTGGCCGTCGGAGAACATCAAACAAATGACGGCTCACAATCGTCGCATCTAACGCAGGTATGTAACAGGGGTTAGGTCTTCTAAGGGTCAATAAATCTTCAACGCCATCAAACTCTTCAAGTCTTGTTCATGTCTCCGATGGCTTCTTCCAATCGTGCTTGTCCTGCTCAAGTTCTTTTGCCAGATCATCTCTGTTGACGCGAAGTCTCTCGCGACGCCCCGTAATATTTCCGAGTTGCATTCCAAACTTCCGGTTTCAACATCCTTGACATGAACCATGGTCCTACTATCCTTCAGTTCCTGACAAATCTTTGATGTCTCAAGGTTTGGCTCCTCCAGCTTGGCTACTTTCAGCTTCTGGGTCCTGAGTTCTTCACGAAACGCTTCCTTATCAAATACTGCTTCTTGTAGGTCCATTTAACTTCTTGATGTAACACTCCAGATCCTGGTGATACACCAGCTAAGGTTAACACTTCATCTTGCTGATAGGTGCTCCATCAGCTTTCTATCTTCCAATCCTTCCATGCATATGCATGCTTAACTCAGCACGGTGACAATAGTATAAGCGGGCGATAACATCATGGATAGCGTGTTTCTGCTCTTGTCATTTCCATGAGCTATCATTCCATAATTGATATTTCCTGCCTTAGGGTTCTCCTGACAAAACTTTGAGTTACTAACTCTCCATGTTCCGGTCTTACTCCAATACACCTTGATCTCGGGTTTTGACAGCTTCCATAGTCTGCCAGGTTCCATAAGGGTAGCCTTCTTTGGTCATAAAGATCTGGAAATAATTTAGAGCCTTCAAAATCTCATAGTCTTCGGAGTCTTCAACAGTTGTAGTTTCCATTTACACGGTAAAATCCTCTTCATTTCAAATGGTCTTAGTTGTCCGATATCTTATCTCCTTGGAGTGGTCTCATCAGTCAAATCTTCGAGTGGTCAAAAGGGAAAAGGGATATGGTCTCACTAAAAGGAATATTTGAATAAGCTCAGAAGAGAAGAGAGGTAAAAGATCTTCTTGAAAAAGAAAGTTGTAGAGAAAAATCTTTCCTATGGGCTTGCCATTTTCTAGGGTCACGTCCTACAGTCAACATGTGCTCTGATACCATCTTGTAGCGACCCGACCCGAATGGATCAAGTCTCTGTGCTTTCGTGTCATCCCTGGATAGGTATGCTGACACACACAGTACTCGAAGGATTTATAACAGAGGTAAATCACATGTATAAAGTAGCGTAAATACTATTACCTCAATCCAAAACATAGCGGAAGCAACAAGGTTGTGGATTCCCATCAACACCAACGCAAAGTTGAGTATAGGAAATCGTAACCCTAACGTATCACTTACTGTCGTTCGAGAAGTCTCGCAACATGAAAAGTTGCAGCCCGAAAACGGGTTAGCACATGGAATATGCTGGCAATGTAACACATAGAGAGTAATGAAAGAATAAGCTATACTACATGCATATATGGCTGGTGGAAAGCTCTACGGTTACAATTTTGCGAAAAGCCAATTTTTCCCTACTGCAAAGGAATAAATTCATTTAACTACCATGGTGGTTGCTGGACATTGAGAATGGTTGACAACATCCTCAATCCCAATTAAAAATACTCATTAAACCCAACAAATTATATCAAGTAACGTGATGAGATCAACAGGATATCCAGGTACTAGATACTCAAAATTGTCCATAACCGGGGACACGGCTAATCATGATTAGTTTATACACTCTGCAGAGGTTTGCGCACTTTTCCCCACAAGACTCGATCGCCTCCGTTTGGTTCTCGCACTACATGGTGTTTGAGAGACGGATGACCGAGACATAGTCTTTTAGAAGCACTAGCACCTTACTTGTGGGTAGACCGGTACACCTACTTTCCCCTACATATGCTAGTCTACCCGTAAGAGTTCGCACAACTTACTCAGCTATGCCAGAGCCCATAATGGCTTGTGGCTGCACACGGAAGTTACTAGTTTGAATAATCTTATGATCCCTTTGAGCCTGGGTGGCGGTCCGAAAAAAAAACAGGCAAGACCTGAGAGAAACCAGTGCCTCAATCCACCCGGATGTGTGTTTAAGTTGCCACCTTAAATAAACCATTAATTAACAATCTCACATCTGTCATGGATATTCACTCACCCAATCCACGCCTACTAGGATAGCATGGCATAATAAGCAAACGTAGAAGTAACTCCCAAGGTTTCATAAGTAAAACAGATAATAGGTACTACCTCATCTACTTCCCATCCCACAATTTAATTAGATCCTAACAATGCAAGTGTTTGAGGAGTAGATCTAATGCATAAAAACTGGGTAGTAGAAAAAGTATGATCAAGTGTTACTTGCCTGCAATGTTGATGAAGATGATTCGCACTCAAAACTCTTGATAGATCTACTCGTCACACTCCGTCAATCTATCGTAAGCAATCAATAGTAACCACACATAAGCAATCACTCAAAAGATCGGAAAGATCGAAGAAAACAATTCAGAAAACGTCAAAACCAAATCAAATAACTCTTGCAACATAAAACAATTTCTAACAGTACCAAAACCATGTGTATTTGGCCTTATCAGAAAGTTTAGGTCAAGAGCTTTGATTTGCAAAAAGAATCAACTCAAACGGAGCTACGAAACTCAAGTTATGATCAAACGAAGTTTGAATTCAAATCTGATCTAATTCAATTTTAAAACTTTCAAAAACATGTTTAATTTGGATTACTGGATAGAGGGGATCATAACGAAGACGTGGGCGTTGGTTTCGTTGGATTCCGACTTACGAGTAAAAAGTTATGAGCGTTTGAAGATTAGGGACTAAAAAATAACACTACGGATAGGTCCCTGACGGAAATTAAAAATAAAAGAAAAATCTATCGAGCTTAACGCCGCTAAACAAAACCGAAAGAAAAACCGCGGAAAACCGATCGAGGGTTTTGGAAAGAAAACCGAAACGAAAAACTGATCTAGAAAACCGGAACGGAAAAGAAAAGGTGACGCGGCGCGGGGCTAGTACCTCGAAGAGGCGAGGGGCTCCGGCGGCGGCGGCGTTGGGCGGCGGCGGCGGCACTTGGCGGCGGCGGCGGTGTGGCGGCGGCGGCGCTGTGGGGGTCTGCTTCTGCGGAGGAGAGGACAGAGAGGTGTTGGTTTGATGTGTTGGAGGGGGGTGCTTGGGTATTTATATTGGGGAGGGAGGGTTTTGCTTGGGGTAGGGGACAAGAAATAGATTAGGATTAGGAATCCTAGGAATAAAAACGGAATAACAAAAGCGGGATCAAATCCTACTAGGATTTGTAAAAGAATAGGGAACTTGGGGCTCCTGGCTCTCTAGGTGCGTGCAGTGATGGCCTTGGCCTTCGCCGGTGGAGCTTTATGCTTGGGCCTTTGGCCCAAGGCTGTGTTCTTTTTTAATTTCCGCATTTAAATAAAAATAATAAAACCAAATAAATAAATATATTATATAGGCATATAATATATCAAAAAATTTCAGAAAAAGATTTTCTACAACATGAACATTATTATAATGCCAAATAAAATCCACACAAAATCAAATAAAGCAAAGAGTGCTATTGCACTAATAAAATCCAACAAAAATTATTTTGAAAATACCAAAATGACTTCAAATTAATTTCTCTCCAATTTTCTCGATGTAGGGAATCATGTTACCCTATTTTCCATATATTTTATTTTTGGAGAAAAATAATTTGAATAAAACTCAAATAACTCCAAATTGAAAATAAATTCAAAAGAACTTTAAATTTTAATTCTTTGAAACTCCCAACTCATATTTCATATGTTTTGAAGAAGTCATTTTATCTTCGCTCGTGAAAATCATTGAGTTGCATAAAGTTTCAGAATTGGAAAATATTTTCCAAATGAAATTCAAATATTTTCAACACCCTTGTCATTTAAATAAATGGAAGAAGTCATGTCATCTTCTCTCCAGGGTTTTTGTGATGAAAAGAATTTGAATTCCCGAAGATCATAAAAGCAAAAATGAAAGTTTGGGAAAGTCCTTTTATTCCCTCTCATTTAACTTTCAAAAAGATTTCGAATTCACTCACTCTCAGTCAATCAATCAAGCAATCAATCAAATCTATCTATTTGTTTATAACATTCCAAAATTTAGAATTTTGGGATGTTACAAAAGCGCTCCCGAGGACACAAGGGAATTATCGTCAAGCTAGTTTTCATCATGTTCATATGATTCGCGTTCGGTAATCTGATAATCTGATATGTGGGTGGACCGGTGCTTGGGTGCTGTCCTTACTTGGACAAGCACCCCACTTATGATTAACCCCTATTGCAAGCATCCGCAACTACAAAAGAAGTATTAAGGCAAAACTAACCATAGCATGAAACATATGGATCCAAATCAGCCCTTACGACAACGCATAAACTAGGGTTTAAGCTTCTATCACTCTAGCAACCCATCATCTACTTATTACTTCCCAATGCCTTCCTCTAGGCCCAAATAATGGTGAAGTGTCATGTAGTCTACGTTCACATAACACCACTAGAGGAGAGACGACATACATCTCATCAAAATATCGAATCTAATACCAAATTCACATGACTACTAATAGCAAGACTTCTCCCATGTCCTCAGGAACAAACGTAACTACTCACAAAGCATATTCATGTTCATAATCAGAGGGGTATTAATATGCATAATGGATCTGAACATATGATCTTCCACCAAATAAACCAACTAGCATCAACTACAAGGAGTAATCAACACTACAAGCAACCTACATGTACCAATCTCAGACTTAGAGACAGGAATTGGATACAAGAGATGAACTAGGGTTTGAGAGGAGATGGTGCTGGTGAAGATGTTGATGGAGATTGGCCCCCTCCCGATGAGAGGAGCGTTGGTGATGATGATGGTGATGATTTCTCCGGGAGGGAAGTGTCCCCGGCAGAACAGCTCCGCCAGAGCCCTAGATTGGTTCCGCCAAGGTTCCACCTCGTGGCGGCGGAGTCTCGTTCCGAAAGCTTGCTTATGATTTTTCTTCAGACGAAAGACTTCATATAGCAGAAGATGGGCACCGGAGGGCCACCAGGGGGCCCACGAGGCAGGGGGCACGCCCAGGGGGTAGGGTGTGCCGCCCACCATCGTGCCCAGGGTGTGGGTCCCCTCTGGTATTTTCTTCGCTCAGTATTTTTTATTATTTCCAAAAGTAACTTCCGTGGAGTTTCAGGACTTTTGGAGTTATGCAGAATGGGTCTCTAATATTTTCTCCTTTTCCACCCCAGAATTCCAGCTGTCGGCATTCTCCCTCTTTATGTAAACCTTGTAAAATAAGAGAAAATAGGCAGAAGTATTGTGACATAATGTGTAATAACAGCCCATAATGCAATAAATATCGGTATAAAAGCATGATGCAAAATGGACGTATCAGATGGTGATACGATACGGGGGCACTCCCCCAAGCTTGGCAGTTGCCAAGGGGAGTGCCCATACCCATGTATTTAGATCTCTTTCTTTTGAGGTGGTGATGAAGGAGTTGTTGATGAAGTAGGCTTGTCCTCCATCTTCCGAGGCATAGGCTGACCATCATAGAAGGACGGATGAGTCTCCGGAATCCTCAAATCTGCAGCCAAACGCATCCTCTTGAATCTATATTCATACTCACAGTTTTGGTTTTGCAGGTCATAGATTTGCGCCTGGAGGTGTTCCATTTTCTCGTGAAGCTTGAAGATGGCCTCCCCAATGTTCTTGGCATCTAGCTTGTGATTGTTGGTGAACTCCGCGATCATCATGTTATTAGCGTTGATTCCATGTTCCACCATCCCTTGGCACTGTACAACTTGCTGCTCCATTGCTTCGAGTCTTGTCTCCACGCTTCTGGTCTTCTTTGGCCACCCTACATCGTGGATGTGCAGCACCCCCTCACGCATCTCAATGGCTTGAGGGTGTTGAAGCACCTCCGCGAGGTAAGGGTTGATGACCTTCTCGAAAAACTTGTCCTTGGGGGCGCTTAGGGACGTCATCGTGATCTGGGTCTGACAGAAAAACAGTTCGAAACAAAAACATGAGATATTGTCGTGGTACGGTGGTCAAAACCTTCGGGAGATTATATAATGAATTTTTGCCAGCCATAAGAAGTATCATACAAGAAAACAGAGTCCGGAGGGCACACGAGGTGGCCACAAGGACGGGGGGGGGGGGGGGCGCACCCAGGGGGTGGGGTGCGCCCTCCACCCTTGTGGTGGCCTCGTGTCTCTTTCAGACAACTTTTAATTTTCCTAATTTTTTAAATATTCCAAAACGGAGAAAATTTATCATGGGAAACGTTTTGGAGTCGGTTTACTTACCGTACCACATACCTATTCCTTTTTATAGTTTGAAACATTCTGGAAAATGTCCTTTATGTACTCCTCCGGTGTTACGGTATTAATAATATTGGTCTCAACATCTATGGGGGTACCTGAAATATAATGTTTGATTCTTTGACCGTTTACCACCTTTGGATTTCTGCCTTCGGCATTGTTTATTTTTATGGCACCGGAACGATAGACCTCCTCGATAATGTAAGGACCTTCCCATTTGGAGAGAAACTTTGCTGCAAAAAATCTTAAATGGGAGTTGTATAGCAAAATATGATCACCTACATTAAACTCACACTTTTGTATCATTTTATGATGCCATCTTTTAACTTTTTCTTTAAACAACTTGGCATTCTCATAGGCTTGGGTTCTCCATTCATCAAGTGAGCTAATGTCAAATAACCTCTTCTCACCGGCAAGTTTGAAATCATAATTGAGCTCTTTAATAGCCCAATATGCCTTATGTTCTAGCTCAAGAGGTAAGTGACATGCTTTCCATAAACCATTTTATACAGAGACATGCCCATAGGATTCTTATAAGCAGTTCTATAAGCCCATAATGCATCATCAAGTTTCTCAGACCAATTCTTTCTAGATCTATTAACAGTCTTTCGCAAAATTAATTTAATCTCTCTATTGCTCAATTCTACTAGACCACTAGACTGAGGATGATAAGGAGATGCAATTCTATGATTGACATCATTCTTAGCAAGCATTTTACGGAAAGCACCATGAATAAAATGTGAACCACCATCAGTCATTAAATATCTAGGGACTCCAAACCTCGGAAAAATAACTTACTTAAGCATATTAATAGAAGTGTTATGATCAGCACTACTAGTTGGAATAGCTTCTACCCACTTAGTAACGTAATCAACAACAACTAAATTATCTGTATACCCATTAGAGGAAGGAAAAGGTCCCATATAATCAAAGCCCCAAACATCAAATGATTCAATAACAAGTGAATAGTTCATAGGCATTTCCTGACATCTACTAATATTACCAATTCTTTGACGTTGATCGCAAGACAAGACAAACTTATGAGCATCCTTAAATAGCGTGGGCCAATAGAAACCGGATTGCAATACCTTATGTGCAGTTCTATCTCCAGCATGGTGTCCTCCGTAAGACTCGGAGTGGCACTTGTGTAGGATCTGTTCCTATTCATGCTCAGGTACACAACATCGAATAACACCATCAACTCCTTCTTTATAAAGGTGTGGGTCATCCCAAAAATAATGTCTTAAATCATCGAAATACTTTTTCTTTTGCTGGTATGTGAAACTAGGTGGTATAAATTTAGCAACAATGTAATTAGCATAATCAGCATACCATGGAGTACCACGAGAAACATTTATGACATTTAATTGTTCATTAGGAAAGCTATCATCAATAGGTAGTGGGTCATCAAGAACATTTTCTAACCTAGATAGGTTGTCAGCAACGGGGTTCTCAGCTCCCTTTCTATCAATAATATGCAAATCAAATTCTTGTAGCAAGAGAACCCATCTAATAAGTCTAGGTTTAGGATCTTTCTTTTCCATAAGATATTTAATAGCAGCATGATCAGTGTGAACAGTTACTTTGGAATCAACAATATAAGGTCTGAATTTATCAGATGCAAATACAACTGCTAAAAATTATTTTTTAGTAGTAGCATAATTTCTCCGAGCACTGTCTAGAGTTTTACTCGCACTACTAGGAAAAGGGCTATAGCTGATATGGACATTAATGGCGCACCATGTATGTGGTGCGCCACTGCTATATAGCAGTGGCGCACCAGATACATGTGTGCCATTAGTGCCCTCATTACTAATGCGCACCAGACACACGGTGCGCCATTACTAGCAAATTTTATTTTTTTATTTTTCCAAAACTTTTAATGGCGCACCAGGGCATAGTGCGCCATTACTAGTTAACTAGTAATGGCGCACCACACACTCTGTGCACCACTACTGAAAATTTTACTTTTTTTTCAAAAGTAGTAATGGTGCACCCGGGTGAAGTGCGCCATTACTAGTTCAAACTAGTAATGGCGCACCACAACCACGGTGCGCCACTACTGACAATTATATTTTTTGTTTGTTTTGCAAAACTAGTAATGATATTTCTTCTTTCTAGTCCTCATGAATATTTATTTATGTGTTTATTCTGGTATTAAATTTCTAACTCACAAAAAGTATTGAATTTGTTAATACTTTTTGAACTCATGAATATTTTTAAATTTCATGGGCACTTTTTGAATTCATGAATATTTTTCAAATCGTAGTCTTCATTTCTCGATTGTATTTAAATCGTAGTTTTCATATTCATAAATGTTTTCAAAAAAATTATTAGATGCAACTAAAAATCCAAAAAATTCAAATAACAAATTTGATGATATTTTTTCATATTCATAAATGTTTTCATATTCATATTTTTTCATAAATGTTTTGAAATCTGATGATATTTTTCCACATTCATAAATGTTTTCAAATTTGATCGTCATTTTCTAAGAAATTATTAGATGCAACTAAAAATTACTAATGGCGCACCGCAAGGTGGTGCGCCATTTCTATCCAAAAAAAAGTTACTAATGGCGCACCGCTAGGTGGTGCGCCATTGCTATCCCTCCCCCCCACTAAAATCCCCAATCCCCGATCCCCAATCTCACATCTCTCTCAGCCCCGACCCACTGCGCCGCCGCCCCCACCGCCTCCGTCTCCCCATCCTCCCCTTCCGCCCCCTTCCGCCCCCGACCCCACCCCGACGCGTCTCCGTCTCCACGCCGTCGAGCACCGAAACAGGCCGGAGAAGTCCAACACGAGCGTCTACGTCGTCTCCGTCGGATACGTCGATGAACCCGACCGGAGCCGAGCCGAGGAGCACGGCAGACCCGCCACCGAGCCCTTCTTCCACCTCGGATTCCACCGCCTCTCCTTCAAGTCCGGCCGGCCTGCTGCTCCTAATCCACCGTCAGGCCTTCGTGTGCCTCCGCGGTGAGCTCCCCTCGCTTCCCCTCTTCTGTTTCCCCTCGTCCCGAGCGCTGTAGACCCCTCGCGCACCCGCTCGCCTGCGTGTACCGCCCGTGCTGGCCGCATCCACCCTACCGCTCCTGAACTATTTGACGAAGCAAAAGCAGAAGAAGCCAGGACAGAGCAGGGTTGAGAACACAGAGGCACCAGAAGAAGAAAAAGCCTTACCAAATTGCCTCTGAATTTTCGGTGGCCGGCCGATCCGTGCGGTGACTTGAGCGATCAGACGTGTGGGGGGTCTATCGGAGCAGAGGAGTCGTGAGAGAAAAGATGCCGGAGAGGCGGCGTGCCAACGTTTCTACCGGCGGCGATGGCGGAGGTCGCCCGGAGCCGGAGTCATCCCGTCCCTGGGCTCGAGTGGAGAGACTCATGGCGGCTTGATCTGTAACCGCTGGATCTGTAGCCACAAGCTAGGGTTCCTGAATCCCGATGGTATCGAGGTTCAGGTGGGGGCATGGTCTTAGTTTCTCAATCGGAACACAGTGCTCGATGATCACTCGCAAATGTGCAAATGTGCAAACTACTCATAGCAAATACTGCCATGGCAACTACTACAGAATTTTGCCATGGCAATTACTCCAGAATTTGGCCATGTCAAAAACTCGTAGAGATTCTATCCATGGCAACTACTCATAGCAAAGTCTGCCATGGCAAATTTCATAAAAACATTCAGTTTGCCATGGTACTTGAAATAAGTTTGACATGTTGTGGAAATTTCAGAATTTGCCATGTTTTACATTTGCCGTGTTTTTAGCTAAGAGCAATCCTACATTTGACATGTGACCATGGTCCCAAGATTTGCCATGGCAAAAGATTGTAGCTGTGTAAACAAAAAAAGTGTGATAGCTCAAAAAATGAGATCTGAACCTACTACACAAAAATTCTGTTATGTATCAAGGTGGCAAAATGTTTGTTTGTTCTGTAAAATAGCATGGAAAATTTTTATCTAAGAGTTTGTTCTATTTGTATTTATCTAAAGATTAGCATGGCAATTTTCTACATGGCACAATCTTTCAGCATGGCAAAATATAGTATGATAGCATCCTAATTTTTTCATATGGCAAAAATGAAGAAAAGCATCAACTTATACCTGAGGAAAAAATCTGAAGCTAGTGACAGCGCAGTGGCCAAGCTTGTTGACTTATGTCTCTGCTCGAGACTCTATTTTGCATACGGGCTGTTTTGTTGTTTGTTCGATCGAAAGAAAAAATGTTCCTTGATGCGTTCCAGACACTAGAATACAGGTATGTATAGCACAGAGAGCACCACAAGTTAAACACCTCAATCTGTTAGTATTTGTCTGCATTTTCTCACATTCTTCTTGTATCTGATCCAGTATTGCTTGTAGTGGTTTGTCCAAAATGTTGAATGATACTGCCTGGAGATGCATATATTGTCTTGTAAATAGCATTGGACAGAGATTTAAGCAAGTAGCACATTGCCTTGTCCACCTAGAATAATGATTTTGCAGGTACCCCGAGAGGCCCTTGAGTTTGCCAGAATGTCGATTAACTTCCGTTCCGGCAAATTCGGGTACTCCATATGTCCTATTTTCAGCAAAGGTCATGCTGAAATTTTTCGTGAATTTTAGCATGACTTTGCTAAAAATAGGACATATGGGGTACTTGCGACTAATGCATGGGCCGGGGTATCTTAGCACTTAATTAAGTAGGATCAACTGCCTCTTGTGTTATACATATAGAAGTGTGATATCAACTCATAGTTATTACTAATGTCAGTTGCTCGTCATCGATAAACCCTAATCTGGTAGGATGGCCTATTAAAAAAGCCCATACCACATATTCTATTTGGATGGCCCTGCTAACCCTTGACCATAAATACTTGAGATGGATGTAGTAGGCTTAAAGAAAGAATGTTTTTAGGCGAACTCCACTGGGCCTGGCTGAAAATGCACAAGTGTGCATGACTAACAATATTCTATTGTAAAGCTAAACAGGAAAGAGGAACCACTCATCCTAACCATTTGCTCTCAAAATTACCACTTCACTTCTTACTACTGAAAATCTTAGACCATCTCCATTCACCAATTGCTCAAACCAGTTCGAAGGGCATAGATTCACCACACTGTGGATTATCTTATTGGACCCAACAGAAATGATGTGGTTTTGAATTATGAACATAGGAAATGTCATCATCGGACGATGAAAGTCTCCCGTGGGAGTGCGGCTGGTGCCATGACGATCAAGGTCTGTGCGACAGGCCTCACCTAGACGATGATCGGCGCTTCAGCATTAAGCTCGAGGAGACCTTCGAAGTTGAAACGGTACGCAACGACGACAAGTGTTTTTTTTTCATAATTAAGCATGACTTCAACTATTTCAACGTGTAATTTTCATCTTTTACAATTCAAGTATAGCTTATCCCATGCCATCCATGTAGCGACCCGACCCGAATGGATCAAGTCTCTGTGCTCAGGTGTCATCCCTGGATCAGTAATGCTGACACCACACAGTACTTCGAAGGATTTATAACAGAGTAGCAATCACACACTTATTACATCTTTGTCCAAAGGAGGACTTATTACAATAAATATGGCTTAACGCCATCTAATAACGATAACATCGGAAGACTTGGAAGATAAGTGAGTCCATCAACTCCAGCGGCATCATTGAGTATAGAACCACGACCTAAAGCACCTTACTCGTCGTTCGAAAAGTCTGCAACATGAAAGTTGCAGCCCGAAACGGGTCAAGACATGGAATATGCCGGCAATGTAACACATAGAGAGTAATGAAGGAATAAGCCTATACTACATGCATATATGGCTGGTGGAAAAGCTCTCTGATTACAGTTTTGCATAAAGCCGCTTTTTCCTCATCGCAAAGGAATAAATGTGTTTAACTATCATGGTGGTTGTTAAACATTGAGAATGGTTGACAAGCATCCTCAATCCCAATTAAAAGTACTCATTAAAACCCAAACAAATTTTTTATTAAGTAACATGATGAGATTCACATGATATTCAAGTACTAGATACTCAAGATGTCCATAACCGGGGACACGGCTAATCATGATTAGTTTATACACTCTGCAGAGGTTTATGACTTTTCCCCACAAGACTCGATCGCCTCCGTTTGATTTCTCGTACTGCAGGGTGTTTGAGAAACGGATGCCCGAGACATACTCTTTCAGAAGCGCTAGCACCTTACGACGGGTAGAATGGTACACCTACATCCCCTACATCTGCTAGTCCACCACTATAAGAGTTCGCACGACTTAATCAACTATGCCAGAGCCCATAATGGCTTGTGGCTGCACACGGAAGTTACTAGTATGAATGATCTTATGATCCCTTTGAGCACAGGTGGCGGTCCATAAAAACAGGCAATCATCGGATACCCCAGTGCCTCAATCCACCCAGATGTGTGTTTAAGTTGCCACCTTAAATAAACCATTAATTTAACAATCTCACATCTGTCATGGATACACTCACCCAATCCACGTCTACTAGCATAGCATGGCAAATAAGCAACGTAGAAGTAACTCCCAAGGTTTCATAAGTAAAACAGGTAATAGGTACTACCTCAACTACTTCCCATCCCACAATTTAATTAGATCCTAATCATGCAAGTGTTTGAGGATTGATCTAATGCATAAACTGGGTAGTAGAAAAAAGGTATGATCAAGTTTTACTTGCCTTTCTGATGATCCGCGAAACCTAGAGATTCAAGTAACAAGCGGCGCTTCGGTGTTCTATCGCAGACAAACAACAAGCATACAATAAGTACTCATCTAATGCACGGTAAATCTCGAATAAAAGATCCGACCAGAAATTTCAACTTAAGAACCACAGTTGCAAAAGAAAACAAATCAAACAAAACAATGGAAAAACAACCGGCGGAAGAAAACAGCTCGGTTCTAGCAAGTTGAAACTAGGTCAAATTTTACAGTATCAAAACTTTGTTTAAGTTGATTAGTCGGAACGGCGGTTTCGAAACGAAACTCCAGCGCTTGAATCACCCGATTCCGATAAACGGCGAGAAGATAAACTAGAACGAAGATCGGATCTGAAATCGTGATCAGAAAAATAGCGGATTAAATCCGATTAAAAAAAACGACGAACGGTTAAACGAACGGACGTTCGTTAACCGGGAATAACCGGTGATCACGTTCGTTAAGACGAACTGTCCGACGAACGCTCGCTAAACAACTAAACCGGAAATAAAACCGATCTAGGGTTTCGAAAAAAACCCGAAACGATGGAAAAAGAAAACCGGAACGGTTTTTATAAAAAACCGAACCGAGGGGGAGGGTGGCGCGGCGCTGACTACCTCGACGAGGTGGGGCTCGCGGGCGGCAGCTAGGCGGCGGGCGACGGGCGACACGGGCGGCGGCGGGCGCGGCGCAAGTGGCGGCGGCGGTGGCGCGCGTTGGCCGCCGCTGGGGGCGGGCGGGTTGGGAGGAGGGGGTCTTGGGTATTTAAAGGGAGGGTAGCTTGGGGCGGGCAAGCAAGGAGGAGGAGGAGGAATCCTCCTCGGATTCGGCCGGGCCAAGTGGCCAGGCGCTGGGCGCCAGCGAGGGGAGGGGCGGTTGGCCGGGCCGGGCCCTTGGCCCGAGCAGTATGCGTGTTTTTTTTTAAATATCACGCGCAGAAAAACGAATAAAATAAAATCTAAACAAACTCCAAAATTTACAAAGTAAATTTTCCCCGACTTCTAAAAATGAGTCGAACAAAATGAACTTTTACTCGGGGCCTAAAATGCAATTTTTGAAAACACGCATTTTTTCCTTAAGGCAAATAAAAAGCGAAAAACTCCAAAATAAAAATCTTATTTGATTTTTTTATAAATCTTCATTATTTCTTTATTTTGGGAAAGTCATTTTATTCCCTCTCTCATATTTTGATAGTAGAAATAATTGAAGATAAAATAATAAAATCAAATGATCCTATTTTCAAAATTTGAGAAAACTCAAATATGAAAATAACGAAATCTCCAACTCTCTCCGAGGGTCCTTGAGTTGCGTGAAATTTCTAGAATCGGCAAAATGCCAGAAAATATGTAATGCATGATGATTTAATGTATAACATTCCAGATTGAAAATCTGGGATGTTACAATGCAAGACGCTATGTCTTGGAGAGGATGGATTTTGAAGACCATGAAAATCATGAAACAAAGAAAATTCACCTAAGGACTCATCATGATGTGGATTTTGAAGTAAATCTGTATAATTCTGGGATCGTAACCCATTTTGGTTGCAAAAATTGGGAAGCATTTTGGAAGATGTATGGTTTTGATGAGGGTATGCTTGTCACCATGGATCTTGGTGATCCTGACATCGACCAAGACAATATGGACATTTGGGTCCTTGTTGAGAGGCCTCCAGTTCTACCGCTATGTGAGTTTCTCAAACATAGTTAATTATTAACTAATTTATATTGTTCATTTCAAAATAGTTGACAGCTTATTTCCATTGACAGCTTATTTTGATTGTTCAAACAATGTGTGGAACATGGTAGACAAAACCCACTACAATCGATGGCTCTGAAGTTAACTTATCAGGAGAAAAATCATCTTTTCGGATTTTGTACTGATCTTGAGAATTACAATATCTATTGTAAAAATCCTCAACATTATGGTCAATACGTGCCACTAGTGAACGTGTTGAACTACGGTAACTACTATGGAGATACCCTGGTAAGATTTTCTACTATTACGACATTCGTGCATCTTTTGCATACTTCTAAAACTAGTACATCATTGCTAACTATGAAGTTATTACTATGTTTTTCAACAGAGAATCCCGACGGATTGTGTGCCTCATTTGATGTATGAGTATGGTAGCCTTCATGTTTTGAACATACAACCAGGTCATCCTATGAATCTCAACTGTCCATACCAGATTTCTAAAAGAAGTGGAGACATGCTAATCAGAGAATGGAAAATATGTATGGAAAGTCGTAAGGATGTTCTTGGAAGCAAAAGGAAGCGCCGCGCAAGAATTGGAGACAGGATGATCTCCATTCTCCATAATGGAGAGTCATGGTCTATATTGTTTTATGCGATTTTACCTTAAATAGGGTATTGAGGTCCTGCCTAATACTGATGATCATGTGCTAAGAACAATTAAGTAGGGTTGGTTCGATGACTATCAGGATGATGATCGTATGACTTGTTATTAATAACGAGTAGAAGTTGTATGATGATGATTAGTAGCACTTGTTAGGATTAGTATTACTTTTGACAAACTCGCTACTCGCGGTCTCGAGACTTGTAATGTTCTAACTTTGTTCGGTCATTTGAATTCGAAGACTAATATGATGAATTGTATTCGGAGACTAATCTTCTATTGTATTTGATGAATCTGATGTTTATATGTTGTGCTGTCTATATTCTGTGCAGTAATATATTTTCTAACCTCTGCAAATATCATAAAAGAAAAAAAATTCCTATTCATACTAGTGGCGCACCATACAGCACATTAGTGGCGCACTGCTATAAAAAATACTAGTGGCGCATTATCTGTGAGTGCGCCATTAGTAACCCAGAGCACAAGGTAAATTTTGCCCCCTGGGAGGCAAACTAATGGCGCACCGTGTGACTTACTAATGGCGCACTGCCTGGTGCGCCACTATAGTCTGGTATACTAATGGCGCACCAGGGGTGCGCCATTAGTATATGTTACTAGTGGCGTGATGATAGTGGCGCACCTGTAGTGCGCCATTAATGGCCAAAACAGGTGCGCCACTAATAAGCCTTTTCCTAGTAGTGTAGCATACTGGAGACCATTCAATTTCCTATCTACTCTTTATGATAGAACAACACCAACAGCATAATCACTAGCATCACACATAATCTCAAAGGGTAAATTCCAATCAGGTGGCTGAACAATAGGTGTGCAAATCAAGGCTTTCTTAAGTATTTCAAATGCTTCTACACAATCATCATCAAAAACAAAAGCAACTTCTTTTTGCAAGAGATTAGTGAGAGGCCTAGAAATTCTAGAAAAGTCTTTAATAAACCTCCTACAGAAATCAACATGACCAAGGAAACTTCTTATACCTTTGATATCTTTAGGACACGACATCTTTCCAATAGCATCTACTTTAGCTTTATCCACTTCAATGCCTCTTTCAGAAATTTTATGCCCCAAGACAATATCTTCATTAACCATAAAGTGGCACTTCTCCCAGTTCAATACAAGATTAGTTTCTTCACATCTCTGCAAAACTCGGTCAAGGTTGCTTAAGAAATCATCAAAAGAAGTTCCGTAAACGAAGAAATCATCCATGGAAACCTCAACAATCTTTTCACAAAAATCAAAGCATATAGCAGTCATACATCATTGGAAGGTAGCATGTGCATTGCATAAACCAAAAGGCATACGTCTATAAGCAAAGGTACTGAAAGGGCACGTAAAAGTGGTTTTCTCTTGATCCTCTTTTGACACAGGTATTTGAGAGAAACCAGAATAACCATCTAGAAAGCAAAAATGTGTATGTTTGGATAATCTTTCTAGCATTTGATCGATAAAAGGTAGATGGTAATGATTGATACGTCTCCAAGGTATCTATAATTTTTGATTGCTCCATGCTATATTATCTACTATTTTGGACATTATTGGGTTTTATTATTCACTTCTATATTATTTTTGGGACTAGCCTATTAACAGGAGGCCCAGCCCAAAATTGATGTTTTTTGCTTATTTCAGAGTTTCGCAGAAAAGGAATATCAAACGGAGTCCAAACGGAATGAAACCTTCGGGAACGTGATTTCCAGAACGAATATGATCCAGGAGACTTGGACCCTACATCAAGAAATAAAGGAGGAGGCCACGAGGTAGGGGGGCGCGCCCTCCACCTTCGTGGGCCCCCTGTTGCTCCACCGACGTACTTCTTTCCTCCTATATATACCTCACGCACTTCAAAACGATCGACACGGAGCAAAAACCTAATTCCACCGCCGCAACCTTCTCGTGCCCACGAGATCCCATCTTGGGGCCTGTTATAGCTCACGGAGGGGGCATCGATCCTGGAGGGCTTCTACATCAACACCATAGCCTCTCCGATGAAGTGTGAGTAATTTACCTCAGACCTTCGGGTCCATAGTTAGTAGCTAGATGGCTTTTTCTCTCTTTTTGGATCTCAATACAATGTTCTTCCCCTCTCTCGTGGAGATCTATTCGATGTAATCTTCTTTTTGCGGTGTGTTTGTTGAGACCGATGAATTATGGGTTTATGATCAAGTTTATCTATGAACAATATTTGAATGTTCTCTGAGTTATTTTATGTATGATTGGTTATCTTTGCAAGTCTCTTCGAATTATCAGTTTGGTTTGGCCTACTAGATTGATCTTTCTTGCAATGGGAGAAGTGCTTAGCTTTGGGTTCAATCTTGTGGTGTCCTTTCCCAAAGTGATGAGGGGCAGCAAGGCACGTATTGTATTGTTGCCATCGAGGATAACAAGATGGGGTTTTTATTTTTTATCATATTGCATGAATTTATCCATCTACATCATGTCATCTTGCTTAAGGCGTTACTCTGTTCTTTTGAACTTAATACTCTAGATGCATGCTGGATAGCGGTCGATGTGTGGAATAATAGTAGTAGATGCAGGCAGGAGTCGGTCTACTTTGTCTCGGACGTGATTCCTATATACATGATCATACCTAGATATTCTCATAACTATGCTCAATTCTGTCAATTTCTCAACAGTAATTTGTTCACCCATCGTAAAATAGTTATGCTCTTGAGAGAAGCCACTAGTGAAACCTATGGCCCCCGGGTCTATCTTCATCATATTAATCTTCCAACACTTAGTTATTTCCTTTGCTTTTTTACTTTGCTTTTATTTTACTTTGCATCTTCATCACAAAAATACCAAAAATATTATCCTATCATATCTATCAGATCTCACTCTCGTAAGTGACCGTGAAGGGATTGACAACCCCTTATCGCGTTGGTTGTGAGGATTTATTTGTTTTGTGTAGGTGCAAGGGACTCGCGCGTAGCCTCCTACTAGATTGATACCTTTGTTCTCAAAAACTGAGGGAAATACTTACGCTACTTTGCTACATCACCCTTTCCTCTTCAAGGGGAAACCAACGCATTGCTCAAGAGGGAGCAGGAAGGATCTCTGGCGCCGTTTCCAGGGAGGTCTACGCAAAATTCAACATACCAAGTACCCATCACAATCCCTTATCTCCCGCATTACATTATTTGCCATTTACCTCTCGTTTCCCTCTCCCCCACTTCACCCTTGCCGTTTTATTCGCCCTCTCTTTTTCGTTCGCCTCTTTTTCGCTTGCTTGTCATTATGGCTAGTCCTCTATCTTCTCCGTTGTCTCCCGATAATGAAGTTCTAAATTTTAAACAAAGGGAGGGAGAAAATCTAAAAGACGCTTGGTATAGAATTTGCAATGCTCAAAATAGATCTGCCAGGAAGCAATCTACTTCCGTTATTCTCCGCAATTTTTATGTAGGCGCTAATCCTTGGTATAGATATATTCTTGATACCATTACTGGAGGGAATTTCTTGGGTAGCCATACTTTTGACTCTTATAATGCTATGATAGATTTATTTGGCTCACCACGTCTTTTGGTTAATGGAACTATGTTAACTTTGGAGCATGTAATGCAAAGATTTAAAATTATTGAAAATAAGGTTGCTACCATAGAGTTAATTGAAAATTTGGATAAAAAGATCCACAACCGAATCACTCAATATGGGTCTAAAGTAGGAGTCACTTTGAAAAATATTAAAGAGAAGGAACCCATAGTTAATGAGAAAATAAATCAGGATTCCACTAGAATCGATAAAATTGAGGCTATCATTACCAACTTGGGAACCGTTTTTTCTTCCGTAAAGAATACTCCAAGTCCTCCTACTAAAATTGCCAAGCTTATGTATGTTCCTAAAATTAAGGGTGAATCCTCTAGTAAGGAAGCTAGGATCTCAAATCTATAAGTATTCATCCCAATCTTTTTGCTATCATTAAGGAACCATTTGCTACAAATGAATTTCTCGATCTTGTGCCTAAAAGTTTGATAATTACTAAAAATAAAGAAATTCCTAAGGATGATAGATGTCTCATTGAAGAATTGCCTACCAAAGATGGCAATACATCTATCCTTGCTTTTATGCCTAGCTAGGGGCGTTAAACGATAGCGCTTGTTGGGAGGCAACTCAATTTTATTTTTAGTTTTTTTTGCTTTTTGCTTCTATTTAGGAATAAATATTTGTTCTAGACTCTGGTTAGATGTGTTTTATGTTTTAATTAGTGTTTGTTCCAAGTTGAACCTATAGGATCTTCTTGGATGATAGTTATTTCATCTTGCTGTAATTTCCAGAAACTTTCTGTTCACGGAAATAATTGTTAAAAATCACCAGAACGTGATAAAATACTGTTTCCAATTGATACTGATCAATAAAGAAATTTTCTAGGTCGTCGTGTTTTTGCTGATTTTTTGGAGTTCCATAAGTTTGCATAGTTACAGATTACTACAGACTGTTCTGTTTTTGACATATTCTGTTTTTCGTGTGTTGTTTGCTTATTTTGATGAATCTATGGCTAGTAAAATAGTTTATAAACCATATAGAAGTTGGAATACAGTAGTTTTCACACCAATATAAATAAAGAATGAGTTCATTACAGTAACTTGAAGTGGACTTTTGTTTTCTTTCACTAATGGAGCTCACGAGATTTTCTGTTGAGTTTTGTGTTGTGAAGTTTTCAACTTTTGGGTGAAAGATTTGATGGATTATGGAACAAGGAGTTGCAAGAGACTAAGCTTGGGTATGCCCATGTCACCCCCAATATAATCTAAGGACACCATAAAGCCAAAGCTTGGGGATGCCCCGGAAGGCATCCCCTCTTTAAATCTACTTCCATCGGTAACTTTACTTGGAGCTA
The DNA here is from genome assembly GCA_021605145.1 of Aegilops bicornis. Classification (NCBI taxonomy): domain Eukaryota; kingdom Viridiplantae; phylum Streptophyta; class Magnoliopsida; order Poales; family Poaceae; genus Aegilops; species Aegilops bicornis. The sequence goes on from CM038669.1 coordinate 261,071,940, forward strand.
TATTTTTATTCACCACATGATATGTGTTTTGCTTGGAGCGTCTTGTATGATATGAGTCTTTGCTTTTTAGTTTACCACAATAATCCTTGCTTTACACACCTTTTGAGAGAGCCATACATGATTTGGAATTTGTTAGAATACTCTATGTGCTTCGCTTATATCTTTTGAGTTATATAGTTTTGCTCTAGTACTTCACTTAAATATTTTAGAGCACGGTGGTGGATTTGTTTTATAGAAACTATTGATCTCTCATGGTTCACTTATATTATTTTGAGAGTCTTAAATAGCATGGTAATTTGCTTAAATAATCCTAATATGCTTGGTATTCAAGATTAGTAAAAACTTTCTTATGAGTGTGTTGAATAATAAGAAAAGTTTGATGCTTGATAACTGTTTTGAGATATAAAGATGGTGATATTAGAGTCATGCTAGTTGATTAGTTGTGAATTTGAGAAATACTTGTGTTAAAGTTTGTGATTCCCGTAGCATGCACGTATGGTGAACCGTTATGTGATGAAGTCGGAGCATAATTTATTTATTGATTGTCTTCCTTATGAGTGGCGGTCGGGGACGAGCGATGGTATTTTCCTACCAATCTATCCCCCTAGGAGCAGGAGCATGCGCGTATTACTTTGCTTTGATAACTTGTAGATTTTTACAATAAGTATATGAGTTATTTATGATTAATGTTGAGTCCATGGATTATACGCACCCTTCTTCCTTCCACCATTGCTAGCCTCTCTAATACCGCGCACTTTTCGCTGGTATCATACACCCACCATAAACCTTCCTCAAAACAGCCACCATACCTACCTATCATGGCATTTCCATAGCCATTCCGAGATATATTGCCATGCAACTTTCCATCATTCCGTTTATTATGACATGCTCCATCATTGTCATATTGCTTTGCATGATCATGTAGTTGACATCATATTGGTGGCAAAGCCACCGTTCATAATTCTTTCATACATGTCACTCTTGATTCATTGCATATCCTGGTACACCGCCGGAGACATTCATATAGTGTCATATTTTATTCTAAGTATCGAGTTGTAATTGTTGAGTTGTAAGAAAATAAAAGTGTGACGATCTTCATTTTTAGAACATTGTCCCAAGTGAGGAAAGGATGATGGAGACTATGATTCCCCCACAAGTCGGGATGAGACTCCGGACGAAAAATAAAAAAATAAAATAAAAAAGAGGCCATAAAAAAGGGAAAGGCCCAAATAAAAAAAAAGAGAAAAAGAGAGAAGGGACAATGTTACTATCTGTAACATCCCAAAATTCTAAATTTTGGAATGTCATATTAAATAAATAACTATGCTTGTTGTCTGATTGTTTGTTTGATTGATTGAGTGAAATTGAGTGGAATTTGAAACTTTTGAAAGTTGGATGAGAGGGAATAAAAATGACTTTCCCAAAACTATCCGCTTTTGCCCTTTTTGGATCTCAATGAATTCAATTCCATTCCAACACCAAAACCCTAGAGTGAAGATGAAATGACTTCTTCCATTTGAAATGAAAAGGGTTTTGAAAAGATTTGAATTTCATTTGAGAATATTTCAAATTCAAAGCTTTATGCAACTCAATGATTTTCATGAGGGAAGATAAAATGACTTCTTCAATTATATGAAATATGAGTTGGAAGTTAAAAAGAATCGAACTGAAAGTCATTTGAAAGTGCCTTGAAAACCCCTTTCAAATTTGAGTTTTATTTGGAATTTTAGAAAAAATGATTTTCTATTAAGTTTGGATTTTGCCCCTGGAAAAATGTTCAAATGATAGGGAATATTCCCCTGATCATTTTGATATGTATATGTCCTATATAAAATATTTATATTTTATATATTTTCTCTCTGTTTTTATTTTCAAAAAAAAAATTTAGAAAAAAGAAAAATACACAGGCGCCAGCCAGCCACTGACCCGGCCAGCCAAAGCGGGCAATCGGCCCGGCCCGCGCCAGACCGAACAGCCCAGCGCCTCGCCCGAAAACCCTTACGCCCGATGCCCGCCCGACTCCTCTCTCTCCCTCTCGTGACACCCGCCCCACCCCACCTTCTTCCTCCCCACGCCACGTCCGCGCCGCCTTCTGCCGGAATCCCGAGATCCGGGATCCTCCGCGATCTCCTCGCCATGTTCGCCTCCTCCAAGTCGTCCCGCCCGCCTATAAATACCCCCACCCGACCCCGTTCCCCCCCCCCCCTCGCCCCCTCGCCCGACCTCTCCCTCTCGCCGCACGCGCCCGCCGGAGCACCCGAGCGCCGCCGCCGCCATTAACTCCGTCGCCGACGCCCCGGCCACCCCCGAGCTCCATCGACCCCACCAAACCAACACCATCGCCCGTCAAGAACCGCCGGAGACCTCCGCCGTCGCCCGACCACCGGAGTCGCCGGAGCACTACGCCGAGCCGCCCGTCGCCGTCGCCGTCCGGTAAGTCACCGAGCACCTCCCGCCGTCCGATCTGTTTTCTAGGGTTAGGATTAGATCTCTCAAGGGGTATGGTTTTATTAGGTTAGTTTTTAGTGAACCGGTTTTGTTCGGTTTAGTTTGGTTTTAGTTAGGTTAGATTAGACCGGCCGACTCGGTTTTATTCCGCTGCGTAGTTTAGTTATATTCCGCCAAGCGTTATATAGGCCCATTAGCCCAGCTTTTCGTTTTAGTTTTATTTTTAGTTTTCTGTTTTAACAGAATAGTTTCAGTTTTGTAAAATTCATATCTTTTAATCTACTTAATATTTTTAAGTGATTCTTTTTTTATTGGTTTGCAAATTTATTGTAGTTTCTGTAGGAAATATAATTAGTCATGTTAAAATTATTTAAAATTGCTTTATTTTAGATTTAGACAAAATAGTAATTCTGCTATAAAATGAGTTAGGAATATTATTTTTTAGTGATTCTTTTTGTCACAACTTTGTTTTGACCTTACCTAACCGTAGGTATTTATTTGGGAATTTTAGAATTAATAAAAAAATAGTTTTAATCAGAATCATGTTATTCCTATTTAATTAACTAGCTACTGTTTTCCTATTGTTTTAATTAGCAAATAATTTTATTTTTCCTATGTGATAGTTTATTCTAGGTTAGTTTCTGTAACTTTAGAGCATGAACTTTTATTTACAATAAATAAAACTTTTATTTTATTTTTCTTGCTAGGGATTGTTTTAGGCATAATAGGAGTTTTATAATAGCTTTTAATGTGATTCTTTTTGCTCCTAGTTGCTTGATGAATTCTTTTCTGTTAATTAGCAAAAACCCATGCTTAGGTTCTGTTAAGAAAAATTTTGTTGTGCAAAACTATTTCTTGATTGTTGTTTGATGTGGTAAAAACTTTGATTTGGATTTCTTCGAGTTTGTCTTTGGGTTTTGATTCGATTGTTTTGTGTGTTTCATATTAGTATGCTGTTATGTTAAGTGATCATATGTTTGTATGCTTATATGATTGTTGTTTGCCTCGGTAGAATTTCCTGAGTGCGAAGCTTGCAACCACGAGTCCCTAGTTTTCGAAGATCGTCGGAAGGCAAGTTCACTTTGACCATGCTTTCATACCTATGTTTTATTGCATTTAGTGGCATCTTTGCAACCACCCCTCGAGAGTGTTATTGAATCCTTGTAGTTGAGTAGTATGCATGAGGTAGGAACCCATCACCCTGTTACCAAGCCCGGACGTTATTTATTTTAATGCTACGCTATAGTAGACGGGTTGGTATGAGTGCTTGAGAGTGGTGTGAAGAAGGAGGACTCTACGTCAATGACGACAACTCCATGATGGAATCTGCAAGGATCAGATCTTCAAGGCCTCAAGACTTCAAGACTTGAGACAAGAATTCAATACACACTCTTTGGGTGAAGGATGGTTGACGGGCACCCTGGAGAAACCAGTGGTTGGCGGGATGCATGGAGAAGCGCCATGACATCTTGCGGAAAGCTTCACCCGTGCTCAAAGAGACGGAAGAATACTTCATGCCCGGAAGCTTACCTGTGCAACCGCAAGTCATTATGGGCTCTGGCTTGGTTGACCTTAGTTGTGACTCTGGCTGGGACGGTGCTAGCGGATGTAGAACTATGGTAGGATTGGATGAGCACCGGACAGTGGTCAGAGGAACTCTTCGGAAGACCATGTTTCGATCATCTTGTTCTCAAACACCCTGAAGTGCGAGAACGTAAAAAGAGGGATCGAATCTTGCGGGTAAAGTGTACAAACCTCTGCAGAGGGTTTAAACCTAATCGATTAGCCGTGTCCCCGATTCTACGGACAATTTGAGCCCCTGGACTTGGATCTATCTCGGAACTCTCAACACCGGATTGATAACTTAATTGTGGGCAACTTATGATGAATTCGGGCTATGAGACATCGGTTGGCGGAACCATGTCATGATAGAAAACTCTATAGTACAGACTTCATTTATTCCTTTGATGTAGGGATAATAAAACCAGCTTTTACGCAAACAAAACTCGAGATCTGAGCCACAAAGCCATACTACATATAGTATAGTTTATCATCTGTTTTCTCTTATTGTGATCTTGCCGGTACATTCAATGTACTGACCTACACGGCTGCAACGTATCATGTTGCAGATAATTTCTTCCGACGAGTAAGAGTACGATACAGGGTTACAGTCTACACTCAACCTGCCGATGGCGTTGATGGGACTCCACACCCGACTATTCTGTTTCCGCTGTGACTATGAGGTATATATATCAGTTTTACGTTATTTATACATGTGATTGCACTTTGATATATACATTGATGTACTGTGTGTGCCAACATACACATCCAGGGATGGCACGGATACACAGAGGCTTGACCGTCTGAGGTCGGGTCGCTTGTATATGGTATCGAGCACATGTTGACCGTAGGACGTGACCCTAGAAATCGGAAAGCCCCTTGGGCAGGATATCTCAAAAACTTTATTTTCAAAAAGACTCTTACTTCTCATCTTTTCTGATTTTATCAAATAGACCCTCTCACCTCAAATAGTTAGAATACATGAAGGATCAACTGAAGCCGCTCCAAGAAAGATATCGGACAGCTGATGACCTCTTCAAAGTAACAAAGGGTTTCACCATGCATTAGAAGAGTTGAAGCTGCAACAATTGAAGACTCAAGACTAGAAGAATTTGAAGAATCTGAAGAATTATTTGACCTTTAGAAGACCAAACCCCTGTTACATACTTACGTTAGATGCGGCGATTTGTGAGCTGTCATTTGTTTGATGTTTTCCGACAGCCACAAAGTGAAACTTGTTTCTTCAAAAACTATTGTTTGTATTGTGTGTATATCCCTCCCCACCTCTCTCATATCTCATCCCAAAACTTTTGGACCCCATAGATGATGAATGAAGTTCGACTGATATTCTCTGGATCAAGACTCAGTAGGAGGCGAGCTATGGATTCAGAACATGGAGAATCACTTCGGGAGCAATTTGGTTTCAAGGAAGAATGAAGTATCATACGCTCTTCAGTACTTTACAGAAAGTGCTGCAACCTGGTGGAAAATGCATCAAGCCATACAAGGATGGAATGGAGCAAAGACTTGGAAAGAATTCAAGAAGACTCTGACAAGATCTCGTCTTATCCATGATACACCAAGAAATAAACCTTGTGCCTGTAAGATTCGCGGAGAAATAGGACACACCCAGGAGGAACACAAGGATGGATGCCCTCATTGTGAGGAGAAACACCCAGCTGAGGAATGCCCAACTAGTCAGGTGACTTGTTTCTTGTGTGAAGGAACCACCCACTACCCGACTCAATGTCACATTTACCCCATGGTGCAACAAACTATTCAGGAGCAGGAAGAAGGAATGAAAGAAGCCCTCCGAGAAGTTATGAAAGAACCAGTGATGAAGGAATGTGTTGAAGACCTTGATGGAGAAGGCCTCAACAGATTTTATTCCAATGCCCGCTATTCATGTGGAGAAGAAGGACATTTTTCACAGTATTGCACCAAGGAAAGAAAAGAGTATCCGGGATACTTCCCGACGGAAGCAATAGAGTTTGATCCACGGGGAATAGAAGGTTTGATCGAATGAAGAAACCGTGAAGAGAAAACAAAGACACCCTCGTAACAACCCAATTTACGCAAATAGGGACAAGAGTCATATTACCTGCTTTTGAATGTAAGGACGTCGGGCATTATGCCAATCATTGTCTCGAAAGGAAGCAAGGAACTCAAGGAGCAGGCACCATCTCCAAGAAGCCCAAAGACTTATCGAAACTCATTTGTTTTCGCTGCAAGGAAGCAGGACATTATGCTACTAAATGTTCCGACAAGATGAAAAGTCGGAGTCGAGTAGTTGGAATTTTGATATTGGTAATAAGTGTAGTAGGAAGCAATTGTTTCCATAAGGATATGGAGTTGAATTTATGTAATGAAAGTCTCGGATATTGTAATGAATTCATGAAATCAATAAAGTTAAGGTGACATGTTTTCATATGTTTAATTGTATGAGTTGTTACTCTATGAACACGGATTTTGACCATTTTTAGCATATGAGAAATATGGTCTATGGATGGATTTGTGAATTTCATTTTTAGGGTGGTAGTACCTGTGAAGAAGACTAGACTAATGGATAAGAAAATATATATTCCATGCATCGTAGTTCAAGAAAAAATTGGAGTTTTGCTTTTGATATGATGGTATGAAGAAAGCAGTACTACCGGATTTAAAGGAGGTGTAATATGGAACAAGAGAGTTACTCCAAGGATGAGTTAAAGCTGCACTAGTGTTGAAGTGGACCATAACCCACAGGCCCAGGATTTTGAAAAGGAACGGATGTAACCTTGATAAAGGAATAAATTTGGAAGAATCAGTGATCCAATCAGCATACGTTTCGTAGGAGGTTACGCAAAAACCTGAGAGTGGTGAAGTAACGATAGATGTTCTGTTTGGCTTGCTGAACCAAAGGATTTACTCGAACTCAGTTCGTCAACAAGTGAAATTCCGCAATGCTTGTGAGTATGCCCAAGTGTTAGAATACGTGATTCGATGTCTGCATATATAGTAATGGTTCAAATGCAGGATGGATTGGCCCCATACCGAGACTTCTCTCATGAACGATCAGAAGCTGATGGAAAATCTGAGAGCCTCGAAAACCTTAGAAGAGGGTCGACGCGATAAGCCATAAAACCATAGAATGGTAGGACGATGGAACCCTTTACAGGCAACCGTTGCCAATCGTAGGTTATACGGCGAGGTTCAACCCAGACCCGTTTTCTGCAGGAAAAGCAATGAATTGTAGACCACCATGAGTATTTCGATAGTTGTCTAGAATGGACACAGACCTATCAGCTAAGAAGATCCGATCTGGACGAACTTCAACTTTGACGAACCGACCCAAGATTTTGAGGACAACTCTATGCTTCTGACAGAAGAGCGTTAATGAAGGAGCTATTGTAAGATATGTGAAGAGACATACATTGTCGGCACTCCAGAGGAAGTATCTGAGTTTGTTGGAACCGTAACCTTGTTTTAAGTGTGGTAGCACCCCCGACCTTTTCCGACCAAACGCTTGCTAGCGCACCCCAACCCCTAACCCTTTCTTGTTAGCCTCTTGAATCTCGAGGACTAGATTCATTTTAAGTGTGGTAGATTTGTAACATCCCAAAATTCTAAATTTTGGAATGTCATATTAAATAAATAACTATGCTTGTTGTCCGATTGTTTGTTTGATTGATTGAGTGAAATTGAGTGGAATTTGAAACTTTTGAAAGTTGGATGAGAGGAATAAAATAACTTTCCCAAAACTATCCCTTTTGCCCTTTTTGGATCTCAATGAATTCAATTCCATTCCAACACCAAAACCCTAGAGTGAAGATGAAATGACTTCTTCCATTTGAAATGAAAAGGGTTTTGAAAAGATTTGAATTTCATTTGAGAATATTTCAAATTCAAAGCTTTATGCAACTCAATGATTTTCATGAGGGAAGATAAAATGACTTCTTAAATTATATGAAATATGAGTTGGAAGTTAAAAAGAATCAAATTGAAAGTCATTTGAAAGTGCATTGAAAACCCCTTTCAAATTTTAGTTTTATTTGTATTTTTTGAAAAATTGAATTTTTATAAAGTTTGGATTTTGCCCTCGAAAATGTTCAAATGATAGGAATATTCCCTGATCATTTTGATATATATATGTCCTATATAAAATATTTATATTTTATATATTTTCTCTCTGTTTTATTTTCAAAAAATAATTAGAAAAAAAAAACCCCAGCGCCCGGCCAGTTGACCCGGTATGCGCCAAAGCGGGCGAGCAACCCGGCCCGCGCACCGAACAGCCAGCGCCCCTCGCCGAAAACCCTTCGCCCGGTCGCCGCCCGACTCCTCTCTCTCTCCTCTCACGACACCCGCCCCACCCCACCTTCTTCCTCCCCACGCCACGTCCCCTGCTGCCGCTCACGGAATCCCGCGAGATCCGGATCCTCCAAGGCTCTCCTCGCGTTCGCCCCTCGTCCAAGTCGTCCCGCCCGCCTATAAATACCCCCACCGACCCGGTCCCCCCCTCGCCCCCTCGCCCGACCTCTCCCTCTCGCCGCACGCGCCCGCCGGAGCACCCGAGCGCCGCCGCCGCCATTAACTCCGTCGCCGACGCCCCGGCCACCCCCGAGCTCCATCGACCCCACCAAACCAACCCCCTCGCCCGTCCGCAACCGCCGGAGACCTCCGCCGTCGCCCCCGACCACCGGAGTCGCCGGAGCACTCGCCGCCCGAGCCGCCGTCGCCGTCGCCGTCCGGTAAGTCACCGGAGCACCTCCCCGCCGTCCGATCTGTTTTCTAGGGTTAGGATTAGATCCCCCGAAGGGGTATGGGTTTATTAGGTTAGTTTTTAGTGAACCGGTTTTGTTCCGGTTTAGTTTGGTTTTAGTTAGGTTAGATTAGACCGGGCCGACTCGGGTTTTATTCCGCTGTATGTAGTTTAGTTATATTACGCCAAGCGTTATATAGGCCCATTAGCCCAGCTTTTCGTTTTGGTTTTATTTTTAGTTTTCTGTTTTAATGTAATAGTTTCAGTTTTGTAAAATTCATATCTTTTAATCTACTTAATATTTTTAAGTGATTCTTTTTTTATTGGTTTGCAAATTTATTGTAGTTTCTGCAGGAAATATAATTAGTCATGTTAAAATTATTTAAAATTGCTTTATTTTAGATTTAGACAGAATAGTAATTCTGCTATAAAATGAGTTAGGAATATTATTTTTTAGTGATTCTTTTTGTCACAACTTTGTTTTGACCTTACCTAACCGTAGGTATTTATTTGGGCATTTTAGAATTAATAAAAAAATAGTTTTAATCAGAATCATGTTACTCTTAATTAATTAACTAGCTACTCTTTTCCTATTGTTTTAATTAGCAAATAATTTTATTTTCCTATGTGATAGTTTATTCTAGGTTAGTTTCTGTAACTTTAGAGCATGAACTTTTATTTACAATAAATAAAACTTTTATTTTATTTTTCTTGCTAGGGATTGTTTTAGGCATAATAGGAGTTTTATAATAGCCTTTAATGTGATTCTTTTTGCTCCTAGTTGCTTGATGAATTCTTTTCTGTTAATTAGCAAAAACCCATGCTTAGGTTCTGTTAAGAAAATTTTTGTTGTGCAAAACTATTTCTTGATTGTTGTTTGTGTGGTAAAAACTTTGATTTGGATTTCTTCGAGTTTGTCTTTGGGTTTTGATTCGATTGTTTTGTGTGTTTCATATTAGTATGCTGTTATGTTAAGTGATCATATGTTTGTATGCTTATATGATTGTTGTTTGCCTCGGTAGAATTTCCGGAGTGCGAAGCTTGCTACCACGAGTCCCTAGCTTTCGAAGATCGCCAAGAAGGCAAGTTCACTTTGACCATGCTTTCATACCTATGTTTTATTGCATTTAGTGGCATCTTTGCAACCACCCCTCAGTAGTGTTATTGCATCCTTGTAGTTGAGTAGTATGCATGAGGTAGGAACCCATCACCCTGTTACCAAGCCCGGGACGTTATTTATTTTAATGCTACGCTATAGTAAACGGGGTTGGTATGAGTGCTCGAGAGTGGTGTGAAGAAGGAGGACTCTACGTCAATGACGACAACTCCATGATGGAATCTGCAAGGACTGCATCTTCAAGGCCTTAAGACTTCAAGACTCGAGACAAGAATTCAATACACACTACTGGGTGAAGGATGGTTGACGGGCACCCTGGAGAAACCAGTGGTTGGCCGATGCATGGAGAAGCGCCATGACATCTTGCGGAAAGCTTCACCCAGGCTCAAAGAGACGGAAGAATACTTCATGCCCTAAGCTTACCTGCAACCGCAAGTCATTATGGGCTCTGGCTTGGTTGACCTTAGTTGTGACTCTGGCCGACGGTGCTAGCAGATGTAGAACTACGGTAGGATTGGATGAGCACCGGACAAAGGGTCGAGGAACTCTTCGAAGACCATGTTTCGATCATCTTGTTCTCAAACACCCTGAAGTGCGAGAACGTAAAAGAGGGATCGAATCTTGCGGGTAAAGTGTACAAACCTCTGCAGAGGGTTTAAACCTAATCGATTAGCCGTGTCCCCGATTACGGACAATTTGAGCCCTCGGACTTGGATCTATCTCTAACTCTCAACACCGGATTGATAACTTAATTGTGGGCAACTTATGATGAATTCGGGCTATGAGACATCGGTTGGCGGAACCATGTCATGATAGAAAACTCTATAGTACAGACTTCATTTATTCCTTTGATGTAGGGATAATAAAACCAGCTTTTACGCAAACAAAACTCAGATACAGAGCCACAAAGCCATACTGCATATAGTATAGTTTATCATCTGTTTTCTCTTATTGTGATCTTGCCGGTACATTCAATGTAATCGACCTACACGGCTGCAATGTATCATGTTGCGTATAATTTCTTCCGACGAGTAAGAGTACGATCCGTGGTTACGGTCTACACTCAACCCGCCGATGGCGTTGATGGGACTCCACACCCGACTATTCTGCTTCATTGTGACTTATGAGGTATATATATCAGTTTTACGTTATTTATACATGTGATTGCACTTTGATATATACATTGATGTACTGTGTGTGCCAGCATACTGATCCAGGGATGGCACGGATACACAGAGGCTTGACCGTCTGAGGTCGGGTCGCTACACTATCCTTTTACCACACTTGTGCTTCAAAGTAGCACCATGATCTTCATGATAGAGAGTCTCTCATTTTGTCACTTTCATATACTAGTGGGAATTTTTCATTATAGAACTTGGCTTGTATATTCCAATGATGGGCTTCCTCAAAATGCCCTAGGTCTTCGTGGAGCAAGCGAGTTGGATGCACACCCACTTAGTTTGTTTTGTTGAGCTTTCATATACTTATAGCTCTAGTGCATCCGTTGCATGGCAATCTCTACTCACTCACATTGATATCTATTGATGGGCATCTCCATAGCCCGTTGATACGCCTAGTTGATGTGAGACTATCTTCTCCCTTTTTGTCTTCTCCACAACCACCATTCTATTCCACATATAGTGCTATGTCCATGGCTCACGCTCATGTATTGCGTGAAGATTGAAAAAGTGGAGAACGTCAAAAGTATGAAACAATTGATTGGCTTGTCATCGGGGTTGTGCATGATTTAAATACTTTGTGTGGTGAAGATAGAGCATAGCCAGACTATATGATTTTGTAGGGATAACTTTCTTTGGCCATGTTATTTTGAGAAGACATGATTGCTTTGTTAGTATGCTTGAAGTATTATTATTTTTTATGTCAATATTAAACTTTGTTAGGTTGCTTCAGAAATCATCAAAAGAAGTTCTGTAAATGAAGAAATCATCCATGGAAACCTCAACAATCTTTTCACAAAAATCAAAGCATATAGCAGTCATACATCTTTGAAAGGTAGCATGTGCATTGCATAAACCAAAAGGCATACGTCTATAAGCAAAGGTACCGAAAGTGTCCTGGAATTCTCATGGCAGATGTCCTTAGTGTCAGGACTTAGTCGCGAGGCCAACGCATCTATATAGCAGCTTGAGAGGGGTTGATCGGAATCGAGAGATGCAACACACAAGACAAGGGTTTAGACAGCTTCGGGCCCCGGGAAACATCATCCGGTAATAACCCTACATGTTGTTTGTGGCTAGGTCTCATTATGCTCATGAGGGAGACGCCGTAAATCCGGCTCTCCTCTAGTTGTGTCTAACCCTAGAGATTGTTTCTTCTTGCTTGCCCCTCTTGGGGAGCCCTGCCCCTCCTTATATAAGTTAGAGGGGCGGGTTACATGTGGAGTCCTAGTAGGACTAGGACTAGCCTATCTTCTACTACAAGCCGGATACAAGTCCGGGTCTTGGTTCCTTGTAACGGAAATATTCCTCACACCTTTATTCTTAAGTCGGCCCACCATCACATGAACCGGCCTACTGGGCCTTGGGCCTTGTCGTCTGTTTGACCCACTGTCGGGGCCATCTGTGAGTCGCCAGGCTCGTGAGTCGTCAGACCAATGAGCCGCCAGACTCGTAAGTCGCCAAACCTCCGGCGGGTTACCAGTGAAACGCCAAGTCCCAGCCGGGTCATCCATCCGGCCGGGTCATACCGCGGGTTATATCCCTGACATTAGCCCCCAGTTTAATTTGGATTTATCCTTGTTAAACTGATCCTGCAAAATAGCTCAAGAACAAATTTGACAGGTTGTGCTCCGGGTTAAATATTCTTGTAATCCGGCACCTGAACAACTTTAAGTCCTTGTCATTTCCTTGTTGATATAAATATGTCCATAACCTCATAGAAAAATCTTCTTTAACAGATATGCTTCAACTTTGTCAATGCAAAAAATCCAGATACTTCTTATGAAAAATCCGGGTTAACACGCCAGCTTCAGAATCAATTTGCTGACATTGGTCTTCTTGTAGAGAATATTGTAAGAAATAATCCACTTGAGTCGGCTTCCAAAACGCCGGCTTAGAAAATATTAGTCTTGCATCTGACTTTCAACCGGCTTAAAGATGTAGATCTTTCCGATTTATGATTGCCAAAATTGCCGGGTTATTAACAAATGATACCGGGTCATGTAATTGTTGCTGATGTCGGGTTAATCTTATGATGACGCCGGGTCATAAACTTTGCAGATTTCTTCGATAATAATATAATACCCGATTGCTCAAAACTGAGGATTTGAAGTTATTCCTCCCTTATATGCATATCACCTGTAGCCCCCAAGTGTCGGGTTGTCATGCTTGCAGCAACCTGGGACATGCAATTGCCTTACGCTCATAAAAATTTCAACCAGTGTAGCCCCCAAGGGCCGGGTCATTATGCACTAATGAGCAGGCACTTTGTAAATATGATCATGTAAACTTGAGCAGCAACGTGTAGCCCCCAAGGGCCGGCTTAGTAAGATATTACTAAGTTGGGACTTTGTATATGATTCATTGATAATAACATCATATGATGTAATCTCCACCATGGGGCTTGAACCCACGTCCACCAGGTTAAGAGCTTTGTACTCTAGCAACTGAGTAGTGGATCTTTCAATATAATGGATTAAAGCTTGTGTACCTTGAATTGTTGACAGGAGCAATTGGTAGCCCGCAAGGGCCGGCTCATTACAATGTGATGAGTCGGGTCTTAAATAAGGCCAGTAAAAATGACATTGCATTAGCCCCCAAGTGCCATGGTGCATGCTGGCAGTGACATGGGACTTGTATATTCGATGTAATCTCAATTTGAATAATGTAGCCCCCAAGTGCCAGGTCGTAAGCCTGCAGCGACTCGGGACTATTCCTTCCTCTGTAGAATAAATTATATCCATTGATAAAATAATAGCCATTGCGCCAAAGCGACTTTGAATACCTTATCTGTTGACAAGTAAATCCGGAGTTTAAATACCCGGCGGCTCTTTGGCCGATGGCGATTTAATACGCCTCCATTGTAAACCGGAATTTTTATAACCCGGCGGCTTATAGCCTTTGAGAAAACCCAGAACGGATAATCCTTTTGAAGCATCAATTTTAATGATGAGCTTGGACTTAATCATTTAAGTAAGTCATAGTTATGCAAATCCTGCATAGAGTATAAACAACATACGCCCTGGCGACTTAATGTCAAAATCCAGGGCGGGTAACCACCCAAATGTAGTCTTATCCCGTGATATTGAATTTGCACTGTCGGTCTATGTGACCTGTGATATTGAATCGTACTGCCGGCTTATGATACCTGTGCAGTAAGGGTGATAACCCAAAACTTAGAAGTCAAACCTTCCAAGTATTAATATTGTCATATGATGGCGACTTGTTCGTCGAAAGCCAGGGCGGGTTAATAGAAACCACATATATATGCTTCAGATATGAGCAAAAAGTCTCAAAACACAAAAGATTGTGTTCAAAAAACTTAATCCAAATAAAAATCGAGGTTTCTGATTCGAATATGATCAGTAAACCGTTCCAAAGGGGTTAAGCTAGGATTCGAATACGATCATGTAGCCCGCAGTGGCTTTGGCGTTGCCGATCAAGAGGGTACCGACAGCTATGTTCTCTTTGGTTCAATTATGACCTATGTTTGAACAGGAAGCCCCCAAATGACCTTGAGAGTTGTTTAACGACGTTGATTTGAATACGATCCACGTCGGACCCAAAGGCGTTGAGCTATGATTCGGATACGATCAAGAAGCCCCCTAGTGGGTTTTGGCAGTGTGCCAATCAAAAGGGTACCGACAGCTATGTTCTCTTTGGTTTGAATACGACCTATGTTTGACCCATGAAGCCCCCAAGTGACCATATAAATTTTGGCATCGCGCCGATCAAGAGGGTACCGACAACTATGCTCGATGACCAGGAAGCCCCCAAGCGACCATAATAAGATAAGTCGTAAGGCAGGATACCCATGTTTGAACCGTGCATCATGGCATCAAGTTCTCTTTGGCAACCTTTAATTTTTCTGAGAACTCGAATCTTGCGAGAGATTAATTCTTTTTGAACCGGAACTTTGAACCGAATTTGAGAGCTTAAAAGCTTTGTAAGAGACAAATTTACCTTGAGCCGGATGTTTGAACTGGATTTGAGAGCTTCAAAGCTTTGCCGGAGAGAGATGTCTCTTGAACCGGATTTTGAACCGGAATCTTTATTTTGAACCGACAATTTTCTGACGGCCTTTAAATTTTCATCAATATGGCGGTGTCCTCCAGAACCGAGTTATCATTCCCTCCAATGACCCGGAGTTCCCGAGTCATGTCATTGTAGCCCCCGAGTCTTAAGACTACTCGAGGAGTTGGCTTGAGACTCTCCATATTTGACTGTGATATAAACCGGTATGAGTCATTCAATAGCTCAGTGATATAACTTGTCCTGCATTGAAGAATTTGCAAGCCAGAGTAATTTACCTTTTAAAGAAAGCAATATAAAAAAAATAAACTGGATGGATTTCACCTGATATGTTAAGCCATAAATTATCCATCGCGGAGTTGATAATCACCACGGTGAAGCTGAAATCAATCACGGCTGAGTCAGCTGTGGGAGCAGACAGATAAGTCGGCCGCAGCGTTGTAAGCCGGTGCGGACGGGGAGAGTCGGCACCGGCATTGTAAGCCGGTGCGGACGGGCGAGTTGGCCGTATGTTGACGTAGACCGGACTGCGGGGGACGGCGGCATGTGCACGCTTTATTAGGCAATTCGCGCGGTCCTGACGAGTTGATGCGGACTGGATTGCGGGTACAGCGGCTTGCACTCATGTCTGTCGAGCAGCGTGGCATGGACGAATGCTAGTGCATGCACTCCATATCCGTGGTATAATGGCATAAAAAATTGTCCTGTGTAAAAATATTACAGGGCAGAGCAATTGTTCTTTGACAAAAAACAATAAGTGTTAATAAGATAAATTTAGATGGATATCACCTGAAATTTGTGAACGACAGATGATCTGTGGTAAAGTCCGTTAGTCAACCCGACACTTTGAATAGGCCGGACAGCAGTATGACAAGAAACGACCGCAGATCGTGAGGCGGTTTTCGGAGAGATGAGTCGGCCGCGGCATTGTAAGCCGGTGCGAACGGGCGAGTCGATCGCAGACGCGGTCTCGGTGAGTCGATGTACACCGGGCTATAGGGGCGGCGTCTTGCACACGTCCATTTACCGGGTAACGTGACACGGACGAACGTCGGGCGCAATGTTGTCAGTACGTGCTCCGCACCCGTGGCATAAACCATATTTGTAGTGAACAATTATCCTGCGTACAAAAAATACAACAGAGCGGAGTAGTTGTTTGTTGAAGGAAATTAACATGTACTTAACAAAAATATATAGGATGAATATCACCTGATTTTATACGACGGATGATCACTATACGGCGTCCATAGATAACAAGAAATTTTTATGTTGATCCTTTTAAGGGTCTTGCCAGAGTTTATCGTAGTCTGTGTAATCTTCACCTCGCGAACGCCTCGTATATCTTCTGAGATGATCAAAAGTGTTTTTTTTCATTATAAGAAACTGCTCAAGGCGGCGGCTCGCAGGTGCGGAGCAAGGTGAGTCACGGATCGTGGGTGGCTCTCCAAGTCGTAGTAGGCTTGACTCATCCACGTCTGGGTCTCCCTCAAGGTCGGCCCCCCTTTTTTGAAACTGTTCCGTATTCTTTCCTGCATCATTGCCGTCTTCGGAAAATATTGCCTCTGCTCCCGACATTCCATAGCAGCCGAACAGAAACAATTTTGACTTGTAGTGTAGATGGCTTTCACGTGACATCAAATTTGGAGGTCATGATAGGCCTGGGAACTTGTGCCTTTGAGAGATTTGCCTTTTCGTGTAGCAAAGGGAGACTAAAAAATAGCTGATTTGGGTATTTCCCCACGGTATGGAATAATGGCCGAACGATTCTTTCCTCGACCCACACGCCGATTTGACCACGAATTACCAAATCCTCTGTGGATGATTGCACGAGTAGACCTGACCCGGCAGCTTGCTTGAGGATGTCTAAGAAAAAAGAAAACCAATGCGCCAATCCGATATGAACCGACATATGGAATTCCTGCCGGTCTCGTAAAAAACGGCGGCGGGATCGATGCAACTCTAAATTCCCCTCTTGATCTAATCTTGCATCTGTCCACTCCAAAGTTCAGTCATGACCTTGACCATCGAACAAACGAATCTGCCAGCTCGACCCATGTTTGTTCCATGGCGGGTTATTCTCCATAATCGTTCCGCGTCGATTCTTCCTCATCTGATTAATCATGAACTTTTTTTTGATCCCTAGAAAAGATCCCTCCAAGAACTCAATACCACCGTGCGCTAGCCCCACGGTGGGCGCCAACTGTCATGGAATTGTCACGGCAGATGTCCTTAGTGTCAGGACGTAGTCGCGAGGCCAACGCATCTATGTAGTAGCTTGAGAGGGGTTGATCGGAATCGAGAGACGCAACACACAAGACAAGGGTTTAGACAGCTTCGGGCCCCGGGAAACATCATCCGGTAATAACCCTACATGTTGTTTGTGGTTAGGTCTCATTATGCTCATGAGGGAGACGCCAGAACTGCTCTCCTCTAGTTGTGTCTAACCCTAGAGATTGTTTCTTCTTGCTTGCCCTCTTAGAGCCCCGCCTCCTTATATAAGTTAGAGGGCGGGTTACATGTGGAGTCCTAGTAGGACTAGGACTAGCCTATCTTCTACTACAAGCGGGATACAAGTCCGGTCTTGATTCCTTGTAAGGGAAATATTCCTCACACCTTTCTTCTTAAGTCGGCCCACCATCACATGAATCGGCCTACTGGGCCTTGGGCCTTGTCGTCCGTTTGACCCGCCGTCGGGGCCATCCGTGAGTCGCCAGGCTTGTCGTGGATTTGTCACGGCAGATGTCCTTAATGTGAGGACTTCGTCGAGAGGCCAACGCATCTATGTGGTAGCTTGAAGGGGTTGAGAGGAATCAAGAGACGCAACACACAAGACAAGGATTTAGACAGCTTCAGGCCCCGGGAAACATCATCCGGTAATAACCCTACATGCTGTTTGTGGCTAGGTCTCATTATGATCATGAGGGAGTCGCCGTAGTTTCGGCTCTCCTCTTTGTGTCTAGCCCTAGATCTTGTTTCTTGTTGCTTGTCCCTCTTTAGAGCCCCTGCCCTCCTTATATAAGTTGAAGGGGCGGGTTACATGTGGAGTCCTAGTAGGACTAGGACTAGTCTATCTTTTCTTACAAGTTGAATACAAGTCCGGGTCTTGCTTCCTCTTAAAGGAAATATTTGTCATCCCTTTCCTCTTAAGCGGGCCCACCAGAGTATAAGCCGGCCTCCTGGGCCTTGAGCCTTGTCGCTCGTCTGATCCGCCCGCCGGGTCTCCAGTGAGACACAAGTCTAGGCGGGTTACATATAAACCGCCATGTCTGGGCGGATCGCCAGTGAGTAGCTCAGCTCCAGCCGGGTCTTTGGTGAGTCGCCAAGTCCGGCCGGGTCATACTTCCGGCCGGGTCATACCGCGGGGTATATCCCGGCATTAGCCCCCAGTTTAATTTGGATTTATCCATGTTAAACTGATCCTGCAAAATAACTCAAGAACAACTTTGACAGGTTTCGCTCCGAGTTAAATATTCTTGTAAGCCGGCACCTGAACATCTTTAAGCCCTTGTCATTTCCTTTGTTGATATAAATGTGTCCATAACCTCATAGAAAAAATCTTCTTTAACAGATATGCTTCAACTTTGTCAGTGCAAAAAATCCAGATACTTCTTTTGAAAAATCCGGGTCAAACAGGCCAGTTTCAGAATTAATTTGCTGACATTGGTCTCTTGTAGAGAAATATTGTGAAGAATAATCCACTTGAGTCGGCTGCCAAAGCGCCGGCTTAAGAAATATTG
Organism: Aegilops bicornis; assembly: GCA_021605145.1. NCBI lineage: Eukaryota > Viridiplantae > Streptophyta > Magnoliopsida > Poales > Poaceae > Aegilops > Aegilops bicornis. The sequence goes on from CM038669.1 coordinate 261,090,753, forward strand.
GTCTTGAAATACTCATCTGATATGCAGCCGGCTTAAAGATGTAGATCTTGCCGATTTTTCATTGCCAAAATTGTCAGGTTATAAACAAATGATGCCAGGTCATGTAATTTTTGCTGATGCCGGGTTAATCTTACGATGATGCCGGGTCATAAACTTTGCATATTTCTCTGATAATAATATAATACCTGATTTGCTCAAAACTGAGAATTTGAAGTTATTCCTCCCTTATATGCATATCACCTGTAGCCCCCAAGTGTCGGGTTGTCATGCTTGCAGCAACCTGGGACTTGTAATTGCCTTATGCTCATAAAACTTCAACCAGTGTAGCTCCCATGGGCCGGGTCATTATGCAATAATGAGCAGGGACTTTGTAAATATTATCATGTAAACTGGAGCAGCAACGTGTAGACCCCAACGGCCGGCTCAGTAAGATATTACTGAGCTGGGACCTTGTATATAATTCATTGATAATAACATTATATGTTGTAATCTCCACCATGGGGCCTGAACCCACGTCCACAAAGTTAAGAGCTTTGTGCTTTACCAACTGAGCAATGGATCCTTCAATATAATGGATTAAGACTTGTGTACCTTGCCCTGTTGACAGGAGCAATTGGTAGCCCCCAAAGGCCAACTCATTTAGAATGTGATGAGTCGGGTCTTCAATAAGTTGAGAAAAATGACTTTGCATTAGCCCCCAAGTGCCATGGTGCATGCTGGCAGTGACATGGGACTTGCATATTTGATATAATCCCAATCTGAATAATATAGCCCCCAAGTGTCGGGTCGTAAGCCTGCAGCGACTCGGGACTATTCCTTCCATTGTAGAATAAATCATATCCATAGATAAAAATAATAGCCGTTGCGCTAAAGCGACTTTGAAAACCTCAATCATAACACTGATTATCGATAATCACAATAGAAATCCAGCCATGTTGGCTATTCGAGATTTGAATAATATAATCCGGTATGAAAACCTCAATCATTCAATATCATCATGAAAATCCAGCCAGTTTTGGCTATTAAAGATTTGAATACCTCATCGGTTGACAAGTAAATCAACCTGGCGGCTCTTGGCTCATGACGACTTAATGCACATTCATTGTAAGCCGGAATTTTTGTAACCCGGTGGCCTATAGCCCTTGAGAAAATCAATAATTGATAACCCTTTTGAGACACCAATTTCAATGATGAGCTTGGACTGAAGCATTTATGTAAGTCATAATTCTGCAAATCCTGCACCGAGTTTAAACAACATATGCCCTGGCGACTTAATGTCAAAAGCTAGGGCGGGTAACCACCCAAATGTAGTCTTATCCTGCACACAAATAGATCACAAGATCCCTATGATCCTTTGAATGATACAGCCGGCTTATGTGACCCAGACAGTGAAGTTGATAACTCAACTCTGCAAGAGCCGGCACATATGATATTTGTGACATCTCAAATACTTGTGATTGTATAAAAACAGATAAAATTTTTGAGGCTTCGATTCAATACAATCAAGAAACTGCTCCAAAGGGGTTAAGCTAAGATTCAATACAATCATATAGCCCCCAAAGTGGTGTTGGAGTTGCCGATCAAAGTGGGCATCGACAAATTATGTTCTCTTTGGTTCGAATACGACCTATGTTTGAACAGGAAGCCCCCAAATGACCTTAAAAGTTGTTTAACGATGCTGATTCGAATAAGATCCACATCGAGTCCCAAAGGGGTTGAGCTATGATTCAGATACGATCAAGAAGCCCCCAAGTAGGTTCAGCAGTTTGCTAATCAAAAGGGTATCGACAGCTATGTTCTCTTTGGTTCGAATACGACCTATGTTTGAACAGAAGCCCCCAAGTGACCATATAAATTTTGGTATTGCACCGATCAAGAGGGTACCGATAGCTATGCCCGATGAGCGTGAAACCCCAAGTGACCATAATAAAATAAGTCGTAAGGAAGGATACCCAGCTTTTGAACCGTGCATCATGGCGCAAGTTCCCTTTGGTAACCATTAATTTGTTTGAGATCTCGAACTTGCGAGAGATTAATTCTTTTGAACCGGAAATTCTTAAACCGGATATTGAGATCCTCAAAGCTTTGTAAGGGACAAATTTACCTTGATCCGGATGTTGAACCGGTTTTGAGAGCTTCAAAGCTTTATGGAGAGAGATGTCTCTTGAGCTGTATTTTAAACCGGAATCTTCATTTTGAACCGGAAATTTTTCTCGACGGCTTTTAAATATTTGCCAATAAAGCAAGAGCCTCTGTGGTCGGGTTATCTTCCCTTCAATGACCTGGAGTTCTTGAATTCATTGAAACCGGCTAATTTTGCCGAGCCATACCATTGTAGCCCCCGAGTCTCAAGATGACTCGAAGAGTTGGCTTGATATTCTCCATATTTGACCATAGCAGAAGGTATATATCATTGGTGTTGATAGCGCGATATGAATCCACATAAATGTTGAGGTGACTACGGTGGGTCATAAATGATCCCGTATGAGCCGTGTCAGCAACTCGGCCAATGGTTCCTTCCAACTGGATGTCCTGAAGTTAACCAAACTATAGTGACGGCGGCTTGTGCGCCTCCCCATTGAGCCGTCCGGTGTAGACGGCGGCTGATAACACATGATAATTTTCCTCCAAGTTGTTGGAAGAAAACCGGGCTTCCCAAGCAGTGACTTGCTCATATTCAATAATCAGCTCACGCAGACAGGTGTGGCCCGGTATGTTGATATAGACCAGGCCGTGAGAGACGGACGGTAAAAACGACTGTAGCATTAGAGGGGGCGCGGACAGATGAACCGGCCGTGGCATTGTAAGCCGGTGCGGACGGGCAAGTTGTCCTCCTCATTGTAAGCCGGCGTGGTTGCGAGAGACGGCCACGACGTTGTAAGCTGGCACGGTCGCGAGAGACGGCCACGGTGTTGTAAGCCGGTGCGGGAGTCCGTTTGGTAACGACGACCACCTGTGCCAAGAGATGTTGGCGTGCTTCCATCTCCGTGGTATAATATCACTTTTTGTCATAAGTAATTGCCCTGCATAAACAATATTGTAGACCAAGGCAAAGATGAACTGTTCTTTGACCAAAACAACATGTGCTAATAAAACAAACTTTAGATGGATATCACCTGATGTACTTTGACGACAGATGATTCAAACACAGCATCATGGATCACCTCAATAATTTCAACGGCGATTTAATCAATCTCTCAAGGCCTCGGCAGAAGCGGCGGTTTATAGTGATGAAAACTGCTCAAAATGACACCGCGGACGCCCCGAGGTGAGACCTGGATGCTGAAATAGAGACGCCTTATGACAGAAGTGTGGCGGTTCACGGCAGAAATGTAGCGAATCATTCACTGGGTCATAAGCTGTGCGGACGGATGTTGGTCGGAAGATGGTGCTGTCGGGTGCTCCGTACCCGTGATATGATATCACACTTAAAATAGTATTGTGAATCCTTGCCCTGCACGTTAAAATATACATGCCAGAGTATTGTTCTTGAACGAATAAATATGTTTATAAAAATAGATTAGACGGGTATCACCTGGTGCATTGGGATGACATATGATCTTTATGCGTCCATAGTTTAACCGGGATACGGAGGCCCAAAGAAGAGCGTGAACGTGCTAATATGCGGATCTAGCACTTCGTCTGGTCTGATATTTCATGAGTCGGTAGTGTTGATTTCTCCACCACGTGATCTCTGATGAATTTGAGAAAAACAACTTGATCTTGAGAAGCGTGCACATACTACTACTACTAGTAGATGACCACGGGTGCTAAACTGTTGCCAATAATGATCGATGTTTCATGTCTTTTGCAGTCAGTTGACCAGGTCAACCACATCCTCTTCTTAGCCATAGTACATAACCACAAAGAGCTTGCTCGAAGCGGAGACGGCTGAAACAGTAAAGGCGTGCGAGTCAGCGGCGACGCACATCGTTAAGGGCGCCGACGGCTCGGTGCTCGGCCGTGGAGGTGGAGAAGTACCGGCGACTTAGCATAGGGGCGCGAGGCCAACCAAGGCTCACGGTGCGACAGAGGATGCAGCAACAGCCGGCTCGGGGCAACTTGGAGGCGGCCCAGATATACGGCGGCGACTTGCAATGGAGGCTCCAGTGGGGGCGGCTCGGCCTGGCCGTGGGTGCAGAAGCGCCTCGAAGACGGGTGACGAAGGCCGGTGGAACCATGACGGCAATGGTGGCCAGCGGCTGAATGAGGCAATGGCGGCTCTCGATAGGCGGCTCGCTGAGTAAGGGCAAGGTGGAAACAGCGGCTCGCGGTCGGCGATGAAGGCGGCTCACTCCGGAAGCGAGGCAAGGACGGGGTGGCTCGTTGATGAAGACGGGCCGGCGGCGGCTCTCAGCAGCACAAGGCAGCTCGGGGAAACCCCTGGCGAGATAGCTCGTGGCCGCGTCAGCGTGAGGCAGTGCGAGGTGCAGAGGCTGGCCACAGTGGAAGGCAAGCCGCCGCGGTGGAGATGGTGCTGGACGGTCGTGGGCCCGTGGCCTGCTCAAGGCCCGGCAGAAGAGGTGGAGGTGGGTCAGCTCGGGGAGGCCGCAACCACAGCTAGCCACGGCGGGAGAGGTGGCCCGACGGCTCTCGGCCGAGCAAGGAGCACGGAAGCGGCGCCGCGGCGTCTTACGGCGGAGGCGACCGGCCGTCGGTGGCGGGACCACGGCTGCGGCAGCTTGGTGGCGGAGGGTCGGGCAGCGGCTCGAAGCCGCGTGGGCAGAGAATGATGGAGTGACGGTGACTCGATGGTGGAAACCGCTTCCGGGTCGTTGGCTGCTCCCGTTATTTTCAATCCGATCCTGAATTCACTTCCGGGGTCTTCACGCGAAAAGTACTCAATATGGTATGGGTCTTCACGTGAAAAGTACTCGATATGGCAACTTGGAGGCAGCCTCGGCAACTAGCGATGGTTGGGCAAATCGATTGTGTCAAGCTTGGTTACTGTCGGTCTCGGTGACACGCGGCTGTGGCGTACAATAGCTTTTGAAATAGAATCGATCTTCGACTGAACTGATCACACCACGACGGCAGCAACGCAGGAACCCTAATCGCTTTCAATCGCAAATCTCATGTATGCTGTTCTGACAGGTCGTCCATGATGTAGATTCTTCCGCTGTAATCTTTTCTTCATCCCATGAAATTTCTCAGGATGTGGGATAACAACAAAAAATTGCGAACTTCTCGATCCTGGGGAAGATCCCTCCAAGTACTCAACACCACCGTGCGCAGGCCCCACGGTGGGCGCCAACTGTCGTGGATTTGTCACGGCAGATGTCCTTAGTGTGAGGACTTCGTCGCGAGGCCAACGCATCTATGTGGTAGCTTGAAGGGGTTGAGCGGAATCAAGAGACGCAACACATAAGACGAGGATTTAGACAGCTTCAGGCCCCGGGAAACATCATGCGGTAATAACCCTACATGCTGTTTGTGGCTAGGTCTCATTATGATCATGAGGGAGTCGTCGTAAGCCGGCTCTCCTCTTTGTGTCCAGCCCTAGATCTTGTTTCTTGTTGCTTGTCCCTCTTTGGTCAGCCCTGCCCCTCCTTATATAAGTTGAAGGGGCGGGTTACATGTGGAGTCCTAGTAGGACTAGGACTAGTCTATCTTTTCTTACAAGTTGAATACAAGTCCGGTCTTGCTTCCTCTTAAAGGAAATATTCGTCATCCCTTTCCTCTTAAGCCGCCCACCGTGAGTATAAGCCGGCCTGCTGGCTTGAGCCTTGTCGCCTGTCTGATCCGGCCACGGTCTCCAGTGAGTCACAAGTCTAGGCGGGTTACATATAAACCGCCATGTCTGGGTGGATCGCCAGTGAGTAGCTCAGCTCCAGCCGGGTCTCTGGTGAGTCGCCATGTCCGTCCAGGTCATAGTTCCGGCCGGGTCATACCACGGGGTATATCCCCGGCAAGGCTCGTGAGTCGTCAGACCAATGAGCCGCCAGACTCGTAAGTCGCCAAACCTCCGGCGGGTTACCAGTGAAACGCCAAGTCCCAGCCGGGTCATCCATCCGGCCGGGTCATACCGCGGGGTATATCCCCGACAGAAAGGGCACGTAAAAGTGGTTTTCTCCTTATCCTCTTCTGACACAGGTATTTGAGAGAAACCAGAATAACCATCTAGAAAGCAAAAATGTGTATGTTTGGATAATTTTTCTAGCATTTGATCGATAAAAGGTAGATGGTAATGATTGATACGTCTCCAACGTATCTATAATTTTTGATTGCTCCATGCTATATTATCTACTATTTTGGACATTATTGGGCTTTATTATTCACTTTTATATTATTTTTGGTACTAACCTATTAACCGGAGGCCCAGCCCAGGATTGTTGTTTGTTGCTTATTTCAGAGTTTCGCAGAAAAGGAATATCAAACGGAGTCCAAACGGAATGAAACCTTCGGGAACGTGATTTTCAGAACGAATATGATCCAGGAGACTTGGACCCTACGTCAAGAAATAAAGGAGGAGGCCATAAGGTAGGGGGCGCGCCTACCCCCTTAGGGCGCGCCCTCCACCCTCGTGGGCCCCCTGTTGCTCCACCAACGTACTTCTTCCTCCTATATATACCTACGTACCCCCAAACGGTCAAATACGGAGCAAAAAACCTAATTCCACCGCTGCAACCTTCTATACCCACGACATCCCATCTTGGGGCTTGTTCCGGAGCTCCGCCGGAGGGGGCATCGATCACGGAGGGCTTCTACATCAACACCATAGCCTCTCCGATGAAGTGTGAGTAGTTTACCTTAGACCTTCGGGTCCATAGTTAGTAGCTAGATGGCTTCTTCTCTTTTTGGATCTCAATACAATGTTCTCCCCCTCTCTCGTGGAGATCTATTCGATGTAATCTTCTTTTTGCGGTGTGTTTGTTGAGACCGATGAATTGTGGGTTTATGATCAAGTTTATCTATGAACTATATTTGAATCTTCTCCGAATTCTTTTATGTATGATTGGTTATCTTTGCAAGTCTCTTCGAATTATCAGTTTGGTTTGGCCTACTAGATTGATCTTTCTTGCAATGGGAGAAGTGCTTAGCTTTGGGTTCAATCTTGCGGTGTCCTTTCCCAAAGGATGAGGGGCAGCAAGGCACGTATTGTATTGTTGCCATCGAGGATAACAAGATGGGGTTTTTATGATATTGCATGAATTTATCCCTCTACATCATGTCATCTTGCTTAAGGCGTTACTCTGTTCTTATGAACTTAATACTCTAGATGCATGCCGGATAGCGGTCGATGTGTGGAGTAATAGTAGTAGATGCAGGCAGGAGTCGGTCTACTTGTCTCGGACGTGATGCCTATATACATGATCATACCTAGATATTCTCATAACTATGCTCAATTCTCTCAATTGCTCAACAGTAATTTGTTCACCCACCGTAAAATACTTATGCTCTTAAGAGAAGCCACTAGTGAAACCTATGGCCCCCAGGTCTATCTCCATCCTATTAATCTTCCAACACTTAGTTATTTCCTTTGCTTTTTTACTTTGCTTTTATTTTACTTTGCATCTTTATCACAAAAATACCAAAAATATTATCCTATCATATCTATCAGATCTCACTCTCGTAAGTGACCGTGAAGGGATTGACAACCCCTTATCGTGTTGGTTGCGAGGATTTATTTGTTTTGTGTAGTTGCGAGGGACTCGCCCGTAGCCTCCTACTGGATTGATACCTTGGTTCTCAAAAACTGAGGGAAATACTTACGCTACTTTGTTGCTTCACCCTTTCCTCTTCAAGGCAAAACCAACGCAGTGCTCAAGGGAAAACCAACCCTTTCCCCTTCATATACATATCATTTTCATGGTCTGGCAAATATTGTTCTAAATGATCATTAGGAGGCACGACAATAGAAGAAAGGCCAATAATTTCATCCTTACTAGGCAATTCTTTATCATGGGGTTGTCTACGAAATTTAGAGAAATTAAAATCATGAGACATCTCCCCTAAACCAACAGTAACAATATCCTTCTCACAGTCTATCTTAGCATTAACGGTATTCAACAAGGGTCTACCAAATATAATGGGACAAAAATTATCTTGTGGGGAACCTAGAACAAGAAAATCAGTAGGGTATTTTATTTTCCCACACAAGACTACAACATCTCTCACAATCCCAATTGGTGATATAGTATCTCTATTAGCAACCTTAATAGTAACATCAATATCTTCTATCTCAGTTGGTGCAATATCATTCATGATTTCTTTATATAAAGTATAATGAATTGCACTCACACTAGCACCCACATCACATAAGCCATGATAACAATGATCTCAATTTTAACAGAAACAACATGCATGCCAACAAAAGGTCTATGTTTATCTTTCATATCGGGTTTGGCAACCCTAGCAGCTTCACAACAGAAATAAATAACATGCCCATCAATATTATCAGCCAAGAGATCTTTAAACATAGCAATACTAGGTTCAACTTTAATTTGCTCAGAGGGTTTGGGTTTTCTAATATTACTTTTGTTGACCACAGTTGAAGCTTTAGCATGATCCTTTATAATAACAGGGAATTGTGGTTTCTCAATATAAGCAGTAGGAACAACAGGATCAGCATTATAAGTAATAGTTTCTTCTTCAACTTTAATAGGTTTTAATACTTTAACTTCAATGGGAGGATAAAAGATTTAACACAATTAAACTTACGGTTTTACCCGACTCTTTACCTTCGTCGAGTTCCCATTCTTCAGAGTTGCATTTAATTATTTCCAATAAATCCCATTTGAATTCAATGTCCTTCTTCATATAGGAACCAATACAAGAAGTATCAAGCATGGATCGATCATTATGAGAAAGCCGAGCATAAAAATTTTCAATAATAATTTCTCTTGAGAGCTCATGATTGGGGCATGAATATAACATTGACTTAATACTCACCCAAGCTTGAGCGATACTTTCTCCTTCACGAGGCCAAAAATTATATATATAATTCCGATCACGATGAACCAGATGCATAAGATAAAACTTCTGATGAAATTCCAATTTCAATCGGTTGTAGTTCCATGATCCAATATTATCCAATAGCCTATACCATGTCAATTCCTTTCCTTTCAAGTATAAAGGGAAGACCTTCTTCTCGTCAACATCCTCGGGCATACCTACAAGCTTAAATAATCCACAAACTTCATCCACATAGATTATGTGCACATCGGGATGTAATGTTCCATCTCCTGCATAAGGATTAATTACCAGTTTCTCTATCATACCCGAAGGAATTACATACTAATATTTTCAGTAGGTGCAGTAGGTTGAGGAGTAGCTAATTGTGGTTCCAGTCGAGGTGAAGATACCCCGAAGAAACCCCTTAGAGGATTATTTTCCATAGCAACAAGTGACAGTAAATTTCAGCACACTATATAAATGTTTCCTTACCAAATTCCACTTACCAAAGGCGCTTCACTCCCCGGAAACGGTGCCAGAAAAGAGTTGTGATGACCCACAAGTATAGGGGACCTATCATAGTCCTTATGATAAGTAAGAGTGTTGAACCCAACGTGGAGCAGAAGGAAATGACAAGTGGTTTTCAGCAAGGTATTCTCTGCATGCACTGAAATTATCGGTAGCAGATAGTTTTGTGATAAGATAATTCATAATGGGTAACAAGTAAATAAAGTAACTAAGGTGCAGCAAGATGGCCCAATCCTTTTTTTAGCAAAGGACAAGCCTGGACGAACTCTTATGTAACGCAAAGCGCTCCAGAGGACACATGAGAATTGTTGTCAAGCTATTTTTCATCATGCTCAAATGATTCACGTTTGTTACTTTGATAATTTGATATGTGGGTGGACCAGTGCTTGGGTGCTGCCCTTCCTTGGACAAGCCTTCCACTTATGATTAACCCCTCTCGCAGGCATCCGCATCTACGAAAGAAGTATTAAGGTAAACCTAACCATAGCATAAAACATATGGATCCAAATCAGCCCCTAACGAGGCAAGGCATAAACTAGGGTTTAAGCTTCTGCCACTCTAGCAACCCATCATCTAGATATTACTTCCCAATGCCTTCCCCTAGGCCCAAATAATGGTGAAATGTCATGTACTCGACGTTCACATAACACCACTAGAGGAGAGACAACATACATCTCATCAAAATATCGAGCGAATACCAAATTCACATGATTACTTATAACAAGACTGCTCCCATGTCCTAAGGAACAAACGTAACTACTCACAAAACATATTAATGATCAAGATCAGAGGAGTGTTAATTATCATTAAGGATCTGAAAATATAATCTTCCACTGGATAAACCAACTAGCATCAGCTACAAGGACTAATCAACACTACTAGCAACCCACAGGTACCAATCTGAGGTTTTGGGAACAAGATCGAATACAAGAGATGAACTAGGGTTTGAGAGGAGATGGTGTTGGTGAAGATGTTGATGGAGATTGACCCCCTCTCGATGAGAGGATCGTTGGTGATGACGATGGCAACGATTTCCCCCTCCCGGAGGATGTTTCTCGGCAGAATAGCTCCATGAGCCCTAGATTGGCGTGGAGCCCTAGATTGCTTCTCGCCTGTGTTCCGCCGAGACGGTGGCGCTTCATCCCGAAAGCTCCCCTTTGATTTTTTTCCAGGTCAAAACACACCATATAGCGAAAGATGGGCACCGGAGGCGTGCCAGGGGGGCCACAAGGTTGGGCGGCGCGCCCTCCTCCCTTGTGGCTGGCTGGTGGCCCCCCTCTGGTCCTTTATTCACCTAATACTTTTTATATATTCCAAAAATGTAATCCGTGAAGTTTCAGGACTTTTGGAGTTGTGCAGAATATGTCTGTAATATTTGCTCCTTTTCTAGTCCAGAATTCCAACTGCCGGCATTCTCCTTCTTCATGTAAACCTTATAAAATAAGAGAGAATAGGCATAAGTATTGTGATATAATGTTTAATAACAACCCATAATGCATTAAATATCAATATAAAAGCATGATGCAAAATGTACGTATCACCCACGTCTTATTAACTTATAAAAGTAAATGTTTAACAAAAGTTGGCAAGGAAAATCCTGGTTGGTTTTGACTCACAGGCAAGGAAAATCATGGTGATTGCGTACAAAAGCTTGCGAAGATTTTAAGGACCAATGTAATAATAGTGCGCTCATTTTTGTTTTGAGCAATAACTCACTAATTTGTTAATGATATATATGTATATATATAAAGTGTCGTTCCGGTTTATTTTTTGATATTAATTGCTCCTTCTAACCTAACATTATATATAGAACAAGCCCAACTAATTCGTGTATTTCAAGAAAGTGCAAATGGGTTGGGATTTCTTAGAAAATACTAAATGGGCCGCATTGACACGAAATTATTTGTTCACCCAGCCCAGCAAATGGACTGTAAATTCTAGAAAACATGGGTTAAATACATGCCACATTTTTGCAGGCTGACAAGTGGGCCAATAGGTCATCAAATGATTATGACATCCACAGCCATTGGATTTGTATCCAACGGCCGACATGCACCTTCAATCTCTCGTCTTCTTCCTCCAGCGTCGCCGGGAGCGCCTGCTCCGGCCTCGGGCGGCTAGCGGCTATGCTTAGCAAGCATCAATGCGAAGCGCTACCCCACCGCCGACCAGGCTATACCTCCACCCCTCCACACCTCCTATTATTCTCCACGGACTGCAGCCCCACGCCGCACCAGAACCAGTTATAACCCTTGTACTCCTCTCAATCTGCGAATCCACTGCTGCGTCTTCCCATCTCCGGGTCGTTCCCATCTGGGGCCTCGCTGTCGTCCACCGCCTTGTCGCTTCGGTGCAGCGTGGTCAACAAACGAGAGTCATTAGAAGAGGACTCTACGTGGAGAGCCTGACGGCTGGGACCCACGAGGTCCATGGTTGCATGCAAGGAAAGTTCCTCCTTATTAAGTTGAAAAAAATGTTTCCTCCCCATGACAGCTGGGACACACTAGTTGTATCTTTGCACGGAAGGAAGTGCCTCCTTGTTATGCAAAAAAAACCTATTCCTCCCGATGACAGCTAGGACCCCGCAGATTTGGTGGTTGGCTTGTGGGCCTACTAAGCTGACGTGTACGCATGGGCTTTGTCAACTTAATCAACAAATGATTCTAGCAGCTGGACCGTTGGATGTTAATCCAACAGCCGTGCTCCTTCTTCAACCTCTGTTCTTGCTCCTGTCTCACACGTGGGCGGCATACCGCGATACTGAACCAGTCAAGTTTCCCACTCCTCTCCATCTGCGACTCCACCGCCGCGTCTTCCCCATCTCCGTGTTGTTCCGGTATGGGGCCTTTGCCGTCAAATCCACCGGCCTTCTTTGCGCTTTCGGCCTTTGTGTAGTGGCGTGGTCGACAAGCGAGAGTCATCGGAAGATGATCAGACGTGTGAGATCGACAAAGGTACGCACCACGCCAATGGACGCATGCATGCAACTGCATCCTTGTTACCCTGAAAAATAATGTTTTCTCGCCCTAACAGATGGGACCCACCAGCTACCTCTTCGCACGCAAGGAAGTGCTTCCTTATTACGGGCAAAAAAAATGATTCCCCCCTGATAGGTGGGACACAACAGCTATATCTTCGCACACAATGAAGTGCGTCCTTATTATCCTCCCTGACAGCTAGAACCCACCCGGTCGAAGTGTATGTACCATTGTTTGTCTTGTCGCGAACGTGTACGTACATACTGGTCGATCGGTTGCTCTGCAACGATGAACCATGGCCAAGTAAGTAGCAGCACATGTCATAGTAGAGCCCCCCACGTAGCAGTTCAGGTTGTCACGTCTAAACCATGCACACGTACATACAGCCACACGCCAAAAAATACGGCCACGTACGTACATACGAGCGGGGTCTCAAAACGCATACTCGCGCATACGAACGACCAGGGCTAATCATCTGCAGCTAACTGGCTCGGTCGGAATGGAGCAACCAGCGTCGTGTTCACCGGGATCCAAGTGACTGGGTCAGAACGCATCATGTTCATCAGGAGGAAACAAACTGGGTCGGAATGGGTCGTGTTCAATGGGAGCCAACTGGCTTGGACAGAACAGCCGGAACGAGGTCTAGCGTACCGCAAAAAGGAGGGAAACGGCCTTGTGTTTGACCGCGTACGGTCGAAACAGGGTCATGTTCACCGGGAGTGGTGTGGTGTACCGCAAAACGGAGGAAACAGACTTCTCTTCAACCTCCTACGATCAAAACAGGGTCCTATTGATCGGGAGGTGTGTGGCGTACCGCAAAACGGAGGAAATGGACTTGTGTTGGAGTGCTACGATCGAAACAGGGGTCCTTTTCATCGGGAGGGGTGTGTCGTACTGGAAAACGGGACTCCACGGGCTACTATTCATCCACCGTCTACTTCCTCGCTCCAGCCTCCACGAGCTACTGTTCATCCCCAGTCGACCTCCTCCAGCCTCCAACTGCGACTGTTCATCCATGGCATCTCCCTCCTACCTCCACCAACTACTGTTCATCCACGGGCTCCTGTTCATCCAGCCTCCACCGCTCCTCCACCGGCTACTGTGCAACCAACCCTCTCCACGGGGTCCTGTTCAACTACCCCTCCATGGGCAACTGTTCATCCAGCCCTCCACAGGGTCCTGTTCATCCAGCCCTCCACGGGGTCCTATTCATCCACCCCCAACCGGCTCGATCGGGGTCATGTTCATCCAATGGCAACGACCTCTACTACCACGGGCTCATGTTCATCCAACCCCCACCGGTAACAGTTCATCCAACCCCCCAACAACGCTCACTGTTCATCAAGAGGCAGTAGGTTCGATCGGCTTCAATTAGCAGTAGTAGTGAAGGAATCACTCGATCGGGTTCAGTTAACAGCCATATCGATCGATCGCTCAGGTTTAGTAACACGTAGCCTGCAGTGCAATCGCTCGGGTTCAGTAAGAGCCCAACACCTCGCACCCACGCGCATACGTGTACAAGAGGAACACGCATCGCTCGGCCCCGACCAGCCACCGTAACCGGGAATTCCCCAATATTTTCCACGCCCTCGCTTCTACCATGGTTTTTTCCGTCATGGACGGCCCAAAGAATGTCATGAGCTGCGTCTCCGGCCCGCCCAGGACGAAAAGCCCATTTTATGTCATGATTTTTTGTCATAGATGTAGGATCCCACCACATCTATGATGATACCGGATTTTGTCACAATTATCGTCATAAAAGTGTCATAAGCATGACATTTTTTTCCGTTCAACCCAAAATGTTACAGATGTGTCTTTTTTTGTAGTGATTGTACCTTCTCTAGAATTGAAAAGTAGCACATCAGAGAAAACCATTCCCGTGATGCCTACACCAACTAGAGAGGAAGCTAATGATGATGATCATGAAACTTCGGATCAAGTTACTACTGGATCTCATAGGTCGACCAGAACATGTTCCGTACCAGAGTGGTATGGTAACCCTGTCCTAGAAGTCATGTTATTAGACCACGGTGAACTTCCGTTCATCCACTTGAGGGAAATTTGCTACTGTCCTACAAACCTCTGCACTTGGAGGCCCAACAACGTCTACAAGAAGATGGTTGCGTAGTAGACATCACGAGCCACCGCGTGTTTCACCCACCGCTGAAGGCGCGACCGATCGGATCGCTTGCATCGGCGAACAGCGGGGAGTGAGGACACCACGAGAGCCGACCGATACTGGGTCGACGGCTGCCGGAGAAGGACGCTGCGAACGCACGCGCGAAAGTGCGTCGCCCCGCGAACGGGGAGCGTCACGACGTCGAGGGGAGCTTCCTGGAACCAGGCGGAGTCGTCGGCGACGAAGACGAGTGCGCCGAGATGGATCTCGCGGCCCTCAGCCAATCCACCGCCGGAAACCATGATGATGGTAATCGGAAAAATCACAACCTCACCAAAATATCACTAAGACACGTGCCCCGCAGTGGGCGCCAACTATCGTGGTTCTAAGCCTGACAGTAGAATGGGGGGTAGGTATGAGGAGGCAAGATCCCAGCTATGATGAAGTTGTACACACAAGGTTTACGAGCTCATGCCCTTCACGGTGGAAGTAACAGCCCTACATCTCGGTGCTCGGGAGCTCGGTCGATTGGATTATGTGTGTGGAGTTATAGGGGGTGCGAACCCTTGTCCCTGAGGAGGGGTGGCTTATATAGAGTTCGCCAGACCCCTCCAGCCTTCAGTTACACAGGGTTTAAGGTACATAAAGATAGGGCGTTACTAATAACGCCAGCAATAAAGATACATGAATGACCATTAAGTCTACAGAGTAACGCCTAACCGTTGCCATACAGAGTGGCTTTAGATCTTCTATCCGTTGAGTGATTCTTGTTACGGTCGAGTGAGTACTTTCTGGTCGAATGAACTTGAGTCTTCCAAGTGGAATGTTTTTGGTCGAGTGGATGATGGTATCCCTTGAATGCTTCTGACTTTAGGTAAATATCCTTGGGAGGGTGTCTAGGTCAGGCCTATGACCCTACCCTAGGTGCATGTCGTCATCACTAGGCATGATATTGTTTCAACTTCATGACATTCAATTTATTCAACAATTTACTCATAGGATATAAGTGAAGCACAAGAGTAAATGGCAAGCTACTCCAAAAAGATATAAACGAAGTTCATGAGCATAATATTTCTTTCTCTCAAATTAATTTAAGTGAAGCAAGAGAGAACTTCTTCAAAAATACTAGAGCACACCGTGCTCAAAAAGTTATAAGTGAAGCACTAGAGCAATTCCATAGAAAAGAGCTTCGTTGACGGGATGTGCGTGCCGCTTACCTAGCCTCCCTGGCAACTATTTGAGGACTCTATTTTATTTAAAAACTTTCAGATCTAAGTACTTTATTAAAATAGCAAGCAAAACAAAATAAAATGACATTCCAAGGATAGCAAAACTCATGTGAAGAAGCAAAAACTTAGGCTCAACCGATACTAACCGATAATTATTGAAGAAGAAAGGTAGGATGCCTACCGGGGCATCCCCAAGCTTAGATGCTTGAGACTTCTTGGATATTATCTTGGGATGCCTTGGGCATCCCCAAGCCTGAGCTTTTGTGTCTCCTTAATTCTTCTCATATCACGGTTTTCCTAAATCTCAAAAGCTTCATGCACACAAAACTCAACAAGAACTCGTGAGATAAGTTAGTATAAACCAATGCAAAAACCTTATCATTCTCTATTGTAGCAAATCACTAAAATTATTATTCAACATTGAATACTAAATTTCTCTGCATATTTATACTCCTATCCTCAAATACAATCATTAAACAAGCAAACACTTGTCCCACACCAGCGAGGCCGCCACCCTTAAGCCTGAGAGCTCTGACACCATCGACAACATCGAGACCAAGACTCAGGGGCGCCCGCGTAGTGGCATGCACATCTTTGTGGAGACCAAAGGCCTGCGAGTCAAGATAAGAACCAGAAGACGAAGACCCCCGGCAAGATCCTTGCCGGGGACGGCCAAAGACCCCCGGCAGGATCCTTGCCGGGGACGCCCGCGAGACCCCGGGAAGACCCTTGACGGGGGCATCTGCTGGGCCACGGCTAGGCCCGCACCCACCAACATTTCGCTGCCCCCGCAGCCGTTCCGACGCGGCAACAAGCCCACCAACTAGGCAAGCGCCTGAATGGCAGCATGTAGCTTCTCGGCCAACTAGTCAAGCACCTGCGTGGTGGCATGCAGATCTTCGTGAAGACCCTGTCACCGCACCAGCACAGCAGCCGGCCAGCCAGCATGGCGCTGCATGCCTCGTCAGCTTGGACGCGCGTCGAAGCAAGGCGAGGCGGCGATGGACGGGACGAGCTCTGTTGCCACCCCCGATAAAGCAAGAGGGCACGTAGGCAGCGCATTAAATGCGTTTATCCTACGGTGTCAGGCGATAAAGTTGTACACTGTAGATACTTTCCACCTCCTGTGTGCCACTGTGGCGACCCCTTTGACATATAAAAGGAGGCCCGAGGCATACTATGGAAGGATTTGGACTTTTTTGGACTGGGCATGCACCATAGCTAGTCCAAGAGCTCATGTACACCAAATATACACAAAAGCAGGACTAGGTTTTACTCATCGTTTGTGGCCCGAACCTGGGTAAAAATCCCCTCGCATTGATCGGTAGACCTACTCTTTGCATAGCTCCACGCCCCGCCAACCGTAGAAGGGATTCCTTGGGATCCCATAGGTGTCGTTTCCCCGACATCTTTGGCGCGCCAGGTAGGGGGCGCTGAGGCTATGAAAATCTAGTCGAAAAGTTAGCTCATCGACTTCATCATCTCCATGGCCCCCAAGAAGAAGGGGATCACAGCGATCGGATCGTCTGGAGCCGGACCGCCCGTACCAGCATGGGCAGGCGATGGGGTAGCCGCGGATGGTGACAGAGGTGTGGCCCGCGAGCATCCACGACACTTTGTCAATCGGAGCCAGGCGACCGGCGTCGTTCGTGTCCAAGACGACGAGCCACACGCCGCTGGGTCCAGGGGCGGGGCCGTGCTGCCCACGAGTGGCGCGGCGACCTCCAGGACGCCCCCGCCGGCGCCCATGCCACGGTCTTCCCAGGCCGCACGTGGCGAGCAACGCCGCAACGTCGGTGCCCCCGGGCGCTGCCGCGAGAAGAGCCCTTTGCGTCACTCTCGAGATGCACCGGGCCAGCATGCGCGGCCGGACGGTGGCAGAAACGGCGCGCGACCACGAGACCGTGATAGAGCTCCTTCTAACGTGGTTAGAAGTCGGAGCGCGTCACGGTCCACGCAGCTTTCGCTGCCACCCACGCCAGCGAAAGCATTGGCACGCGTGCAACTGCTCCTCGCCTTCCCTCCTGCTGCGGAGAAGCTCGACGAGTGGAGAGCCACCGTTCGGAGCCTCATCAGCTTCGCCAATAAATATGAACCGCGACCAGCGGGACCCTCGTGCCGGCGCTCTGTCGAGCCGGTGCACGCCGGTGGTGGAAGGACTGGAGATGCTGCGACAACGGTGCACTCTCCTCCCCCACGCCAGCAGCAGCAGCCGCCGGCTCATTGGGCCGTCGCCCGCGACAATGTTTCCACAGCGTCGTCTGACCCGCGAGCCCGCTGCAACCAACGTCAAGTTCTTCGGGAGCGAGCTAAGGAAGACGCTCGAACCAGTATCGAGCGGCAGCAGGAAGCGCGCCATCAGTCAGATAGGCATGCGGGGCCCACTATGGACCGCCCAGCGCCGGGGGGCTCCGGTGACCTACCTTACAAGGTGGGTTGTCCAGCCTTTACCTGTGAGCTACGGCAGTTCTAGTGGCCCACCCACAGCACGTTCAAGCCCGAGGTCGGAGAAAAGTACAACGACAGACTCACCCGTCGGAGTTCCTCAACATCTACACTATCACGATGCAAGCTGCTGGGGCTCGCGACGACAAGGTGCTTGCCAAGTACTTCCCGTTGGCACTTAAGCCCAACATCATTTCATGGTTGATGGACCTGCCAGTGGATTCCATTTCTTCTTGGTCGGATCTGCGCCACGAGTTTGTTGGCGCCTTTACCGGACGCCACCAAGCTCCTGGCCAGTCATGTGATTTGCATGTCATCCCCCAGAAGGACGGTGAAACCCTGCGCAAGTACATACAAAGGTTCAACCGTGTGCAGTACAACATCCCATATGTTCATCCCGCCGCTGTCATCAGTGCATTCCATCAGAATGTGCGCAACCGCAAGATGTGTGAGGAGCTGGTGATGAAGAAGGTTAAGGATGTAGTCGAGCTTCATGTTCTGGCCGATAGATGTGCTCGGGCTGAAGAAGGGATGAAGTACCCTGGCCAAGACGCCAGCGCGGAAATCGACTCCACAAACGAAGATGCCGTCACCTCGGCAAAGAAGGGTCGGCGCCGCAATAGGAAGCGTAAGGGCAAGACTGTGCTTGCCGTCGAGGGATCCGGCGGCCCCGGCGCCGCCAAGAAAGCCAAGGCTAACGACCCCGGCAAGGAAGTTGCCAGGTGCACCGCCTGCCGGGCCTTGGTGGCTGCCGACAAGCCAGGAGGCTCCGACAACCAGTACTGCAAGATCCATCGCACCAAGGGCCATGACCTCCAGAATTGCAGGCAGGTTGAGCTGCTTGTAGAGAAGTAGAAAGCTGAGTATGAGAGGCGCGATAAGGAGAAGGGACATGATGGTGCTGAGACGTCCGGCAAGAAGCATGGCGGTCGAGGAGGTCGCCGCGAAAAAGATAATCAACAAGAGAGGCCGGCTCGGGGCCGTGACTAGAAGGAGGGAGACGATGATCATGATGAGGATGACGAGTCCGGAGAGCACGAGTTCCAGAAAGCTACGGAGGCCATGTGCGTCGACGTGGTGCCTCGTTGCACACCTCTCACCGCCAACTGAAGCAGTGAGCGCGTGAAGTCACTGCGGTGGAGCAATCGTTCGATGCCCAAAGGCTGCTGAAGTGGTCCAGCACGCCTATCATTTTTTACACCGAGGATCACCCTGATCGCACAACTGTGGTCGGGTGTTTTCTGTTGTTGGTTTCACCAATGATACACAACCTCAAGGTGATGAAAGTGCTAGTTGACGGTGGGGCCGGTCTGAACTCGATCTCGCCCGCCGTGATCGAGAGGCTACAAATCCCTGATGGAGACCTGGAGGAGTCGGGCATGTTTCAAGGGGTCAACCCGGGGAGGAGTCAGCCCAAGGGTAAGATCACGTTGCCCGTTACATTTGGGGGAGAGCTAAACCATAGGACAGAGAAGATTGTTTTTGATGTTGCCAAGATCCCCTTGCCATATAATTGGATCCTCAGCCGCCCAGCGCTGGCCAAGTTTATGGCGACATCACATTACTCCTACAACACGTTGAAGATGCCCGGCCCAATGAGCATCATCACCGTCCCCTCCGATAGGAAAGACGCGCTCATCTGAGCCGACCAGCTTTACCGGGAGGCAGTTGCAGCGGCTGCCGCCAAGGCACCAGTTCCCGCCGGTGAGACCCCAGGAGGGAAGAAAACCGGCAACACCTCTGCCCCTGCCGGCAAGGCCCCTTCCGACAAGACTTCTGACCCCGGCAAGGACTCCTGGGCCCCCTCCGGCAAACGCGCCTCTTTGGAGCGCTGCGTTCCCATTGGGGATGTGCCAGAGAGCTCCGTCAGTGCGAGCAAGAGGTCCAAGGCGGCCCCACCAGAAACCAAGAAGGTCCCCTTCAGGAAGGATGGCACGGGTGGAGCTTTTACCATAAGCTCCACCCTTGACAACAAATAGGAAAGCGCGCTCGTCGCCTTCCTGCGGGCGAATGTCACCGTGTTTGCATGGCAAGCATCCGACATCCCCGGTGTTCCCAGGGAGGTGATTGAGCACCACCTTGCTGTCTGTCCCCATGCGCAGCCCGTCAAGCAGAAGGTTAGGAAGCAAGCTTTGGAGCGACAAGAGTTCATCATCGAGGAGATCAGGAAGTTGGAGGCGGCAGGCTTGGTCAGAGGAGTGCTCCACTCCACGTGGTTGGCCAATCCAGTGGTGGTGCCTAAGGCAAATGGGAAATGGAGGTTGTGTATCGACTATACAGATATCAATAAAGCATGTCCAAAGGATCCTTTCCCTCTGCCACGCATTGACCAGATAGTGGACTCCACTGCCGGGTATCACCTGCTATCATTCCTCGACGCTTACTCAGGATACCACCAGATCTTCATGATGAAGGAAGATGAAGAAAAGACTTCGTTCATCACCCCATGTGGTACGTACTGTTTTGTGCGGATGCCTTTCGGGTTGAAAAGCGCTGGTTCGACATTTGCCCGAGCAGTCCAAATTGGTTTTGAGCCTGAGTTGCATAGAAATATGGAAGCTTATATGGATAATATAGTGGTCAAAACCAAGGATAGGGCCACGCTCGTGCGGGATCTGGAGGAAACATTTTCAAACCTGCGCAAGATCAACCTCAAGCTCAACCCAGATAAGTGTGTGTTCGGCGTCCCATCTGGCAAACTTCTTGGGTTCTTTGTGTCTCAACGCGGAATCAAAGAAAATCCCAACAAGATCAAAGTGATTGAGCAGATTGAGGTGCCAAGATGAGTCAAATATGTCCGTAGGCTCGCTGGCTGCGTTGCTGCTTTAAGTAGGTTCATCTCCAAATCTGCTGAGCGTGCCCTCCCCTTTTTCAAAGTTTTGAAAAAGGCGGGTCTAATGAAATGGACTCCGGAGGCAGAGGCAGCGCTACAAGATTTGAAGAGGTACCTCTCCTCCACGCCACTACTAGTCGCGCCTAAGCCACAAGAGCCATTGCTGCTATATCTGGCGGCAACGAATGAAGTGGTCAGTGCTGAGCTAGTGGCATAGATAGAATTTGAGGAAGAAGCAGCGGTAGCGGCGGAGCCGTCGGATGATGGGCCGGAGATCTGCCCTGCAGGGCCTGATGCCGGCAGGGCGGGATCCCCGGCAAAGCATGGTCCCGACAAGACAGAGTTTGCGCAAGTGGGCGAAGCCGAACATAAGAAGAAGGTGATGCTGCACCCGGTTTATTTTGTCAGTTCCCTCTTGCAGGGGGCTAGATCAAGACATTCTGGTATACAGAAGCTACTTTTCGGCCTCCTTATGGCCTCGAGAAAGTTGTGTCTCTATTTCCAAGCGCATGAGATCACCGTCGTCACCCGCCTCCATTTGCAACGAATCTTGCACAACCCGGATGCAACTGGGAGGATTGCCGAGTGGGCGTTGGAACTGTCAAGCTTTGGCCTCAAGTTTGAAAGTACTTCAACAATCAAGAGCCGAGCCTTGGCAGAATTAATAGCAGAATGGACCTCAATGCCCGATGAAGAAATTCAAGAAACTACCCTCCCCGGCAAGGAGACGAGCCGTGATTGGATTATGTACTTTGATGGAGCTTTCCCGCTGAAAGGTGCTGGTGCCGGCGTGCTACTCGTCGCACCCACCAGAGAGTGCCTCAAGTACATAGTCCAGATGCACTTTCCCGCCTGTAAAGGAGGTTAAACCTGCCCGGACGGGAACTAGATCCGCTGGGCGAAGGAATCCCTGTGTTTGAAGCTTACTCAGCTGGTCATGGGATACTGAACATTTCTCCCAATCGCCTTTGCAGAGCCATGGGGGAAGGAGGAAGAACTGGGAACGCTAGCCATGGTCGAATGGTTTCTCCTAACAAGACCTAAGGATTTTCCGCCTAGTGTGAGATGGCACCTGAGATCCAATCCACTTAAATATACGCCTTTCTTACACGGCCAGGGTGTTATGTGCAAAAATACTTTGACCTTTCGTGTTCGCTCGACACGTGGAAGCTGAAGCAATTGAGGCGCAGAAGCCCAGGGGTACGACATTAAATGGAAAGCCGAGTATAATTCTTCAGATCAGATGCTTCAAAGTATTCGGAGAAGAACCCGCCTTGCAATGTCGAAGACTATCAGTGCGCCGGAGACATCATCATTGAAGTCTGGTTCGGGGGCTACTGAGGGAGTCCTGGATTAAGGGGTCCTCGGATGTCTGGCCTATGTGACGTGGGCCAGACTGATGGGCCATGAAGATACAAGATAGAAGACTTCCTCCCGTGTCCGGATGGGACTCTCCTTTGCGTGGAAGGCAAGCTTGGCGTTCGGATATGAAGATTCCTTCCTCTGTACACCGACTCTGTACAACCCTAGGCCCCTCCGGTGTCTATATAAACTGGAGGGTTTAGTCCGTAGAGACAATCACAAATCATACATGCTAGAAATCTACGGTTTAGCCATTACGATCTCGTGGTAGATCAACTCTTGTAATCCTCATATTCATCAAGATCAACCAAGCAGGAAGTAGGGTATTACCTCCATCAAGAGGGCCCGAACCTGGGTAAACCTTGTGTTATGTGATGTTTGAATACCCAATGCACAACTTTGACATGGCACATGCTTCGCAAACCGGAAACGCACTACACCATGATGCGTGTAGCCCCCTCACTTCAAGCCGGCGGGAGTGTGTATGCATGTGCTCGAACTTTGATATGGAATCCCACCATGATCTACACCACACACATGCCAAGATGAATCCACCTTTTGGTCAAATGCCTCTCGTTGTTGGTGGAAACTAAAAACCTTTGGGGGCTAACCAATGGGCACGTCGCTGATAACCGCATGAGGGAGAGTGTCCCAGAGGACCACCAATGCATGCATGTGGTCCGAACATTATGTATGAAAGGTTCGTGTAATGCTTTAACTAACCAATTCACGACTTTGATGTGGCATATATGACTCACAAAATGATCAATAATCCCACACGGAGGTTCACAATGCGTAGTGTACTGCCGGACCCCTCCCCCCACCCCCCACCCCCCACACACACAGACACACACATACCGCACCACCACAGCCAGTCTGAGGCATGTCAAACTTTTTCTGCAGTGAACATGTGACCAAAGGCGGAGTGTCGTGTTAAAATTAAAAAACAAACATCATTCGACCGTTTTTATACATTGATTGATTTCCTAGGGATTTAATGTGAAAAAATCAAATTTGAGCTACATGTGCACCAAAATGGATTGCAAAATCATATGTGTCCCTCGGTGCATGTTTTCCTGTGCAAGATATTTCAAAATATTGAGAATATAGATTTTTAAAATTCAGTAAATCCAAAACTTAGTTGAAATTCATGAAACTTATCATAGTGTCATATATGGACACCAGTACCGTGATATTATATTTTTTTCGTCAATGAGACCCGTTTTTATACAATCTTCTTACAAATGGGAGATTATTAAAAACTGGCAACCAATATCTCATACGGATTATTTATTCGGACCGTGTGAGTTAGACCGCGCCATTCTTCTGTTAAGCAGTAAAGCGGCGGAATGAATCATCAATAAACCAAAAAATATATGTGATGCCACACGCCCCGTGTGCCCTGCGAGCAGGCGTGAGTTGACAGGACGCATGCGAGCAGTCTACCGCGCATGCATACCGGGAGGTGTGCCTGCAGGTGTGCATATTGATGGGAGGCGTGCGAGTATCTGTGTGAAATGATGGTAGGAATGGCAGAAGTCCGCCTCGCAGGCTCACCAGGAGGCGAGATAGCTTTTGATCGCCGCCTGCCTCACTCCCACTGGTCCGTATTAATTGCACGCACGAGGCGCCGGCCATAATAGGCGACCGCGTCCATAGTGGTCACCAACGTCTGGACTCTGGAGTATATGAGGATGCCGCCGAAGCACACCATCGGAGAGAGTCGCGACGCTGGGGGTGGTGAAGCACTCACGCAATGCGTGAAGCTAGGCACAGAGGTTGCCGTCGAGGTCTCGCGCGAGCAGCAGCACGACCTTGACTTTGTCGGCGCCGTCGTGCCCCCCAAGCCGGAGCCGGAGGTCAACAGCAACTCCGTTAATGACTGCGACTCTGACGGAAAACCGGTTAGTCATCTATACACCCATTTGTGCGGCAAACATATCATGTGCGTTCTCTGGTTACTCCCCCCCCCCCTCTATATTTTTTTGGGATACAAATCCTATGGTTATGTTCTCTCAGTCTATGAAATAAGAGTAATTAAGATCCGTTAGACGCGCGTGATTGTTTGAATGTTATCCCTATAGAGTTAGTGATTAATTGTTTGTTCTGTACAAATGATTTTTGCTAATAATCTGACTAGGGTTAGCTTGTGTGCTAATAATTCGTGGCCTGATCTTCAGAGTTGATTTTGAATGTCCCACATATATGTTTGTGCCTTTTTTCTTCTAGATCTTAGAATTGATTTTGAATGTTCTACATGTATGTTTCTGCCATTTTTTCTTTCAGATTGGTATGTACACAGATGAGGCTCCGGCCAGCACCGCCGCCGGATATAGATCTTGGACCCGGCTGCGCGGCCAGAAGTGGCCACACCCCCTGGACCTGAGGAACCAGTAGAATCTCCGGCGGACCGCATCAGCGATCTCCCGGATGGCATCCTTGGGGAGATCATATCCCTTCTCCCCACCAAGGATGGATGCCGCACACAAGTCCTCGCATCTCGGTGGTGCAGTCTGTGGCGCGCCACGCCTCTTAATCTCGACTGACGTCAGCTATCTGTCGATGATGATTCTGAACTCCCCGGAGCCATCATCTCCTCCCACCAGGGCTCCGTTCAACACATCTACATCCCGGCATGCTACCTGCTAGACATACCCTGCATGATGGCCGCCTGGCTGACATCCCATCAATTTGATAAACTCCAGCAGCTTGAGTTCTACCATGACTATGTATGTAACATACCACAGACCGATGTATCTGTGCCCTCACCACCGATGTCCATCTCGTGGTTTTCCTCCTCTCTCCACACCGCCACCTTCGCCCGGTGCCATCTGATACGTCCATTTTGCATCATGTTTTCTTACTGTTATTTTTGATGTTTTTATCCATAATAATGCTTTTTTGGAGTAATTCTAATGCCTTTTCTCTCATAATATGCAAGGTATACACAAAGAGGGAGAATTCCGGCAGCTGGAAATCTGGACCTGGAAGAGCTACGTCAGGCCACCTATTCTGCACAACTCCAAACAAGCTGAAACTTCACGGATATTTTTTATGGAATATTTGAGGAATATTGGAGCAAATAACTACCAGAGGGGGCCCACCAGGTGGTCACAACCCACCTGGGCGTGCCCTGGTGGGTTGTGCTCACCCAGGACCACCTCTGGTGCCCATCTTCTGGTATATTGGTCATTTTGACCTAGAAAAAATAAGGAGAGGACTTTCGGGACGGAGCGCCGCCGTCTCAAGGCGGAACTTGGGCAGGAGCACTTCTGCCCTTCGACGGAGCGATTCCGCCGGGGGAACTTCCCTCCCGGAGGGGGAAATCATCGTCATCGTCATCATCAACAACTCTCTCATCATGGGGAGGACAATCTCCATCAACATCTTCAACGGCACCATCTCATCTCAAACCCTAGTTCATCTCTTGTGTTCACTCTTGTTACCGGAACTATAGATTGGTGCTTGTGGGTGACTAGTAGTGTTGATTACATCTTGTAGTTGATTACTATATGGTTTATTTGGTGGAAGATTATATGTTCAGATCCAATATGCTATTTAATACCCCTCTGATCTTGAGCATGATTATCATTTGTGAGTAGTTACTTTTGTTCTTGAGGTCACGGGAGAAATCATGTTGCAAGTAATCATGTGAACTTGATATGTGTTTGATATTTTGATAGTATGTATGTTGTGATTCCCTTAGTGGTGTCATGTGAACGTCGACTACATGACACTTCACCATATTTGGGCCTAAGGGAATGAATTGTGGAGTAGCAATTAATGATGAGTTGCGAGAGTGACAGTAGCTTAGACCCCAGTTTATGCGCTTTTCCGTAAGGGACCATTGGATCCCAAAGTTTAATGCTATGGTCAAAATTTATTCTTAATATTTTTCTCGTAGTTGTGGATGCTTGCGGGAGGGTTAATCATAAGTAGGAGGTTTGTTCAAGTAAGAACAGCACCTAAGCACCGGTCCACCCACATATCAAATTATCAAAGTACCGAACATGAATTAAACCAACATGATGAAAGTGACTAGATGAAAATCCCGTGTACCTCAAGAACACTTTGCTTATCATAAGAGACTGTTTTGGCTTGTCCTTTGCCTCAAAAGGATTGGGCTACCTTGCTGCACTTTTATTACTACTATCGTTACTTGCTCGTTACAAATTATCTTGCTATCAAACTACTCTGCTACTTACAATTTCAGCACTTGCAGAGATTACCTTGCTGAAAACCACTTGTCATTTCCTTCTGCTCCTCGTTGGGTTCGACACTCTTACTTATCTAAAAGAGCTACAATTGATCCCCTATACTTGTGGGTCATCAAGGCTATTTTCTAGCACCGTTGCCGGGGAGTGAAGCGCCTTTGGTAAGTGGAATTTGGTACGGAAACATTTATATAATGTGCTGAAATTTATTGTCACTTGTTACTACGGAAAACAATACTTTGAGGGGTTTGTTCGGGGTATCTTCACCTCAACCTACTGCACCTACTGAAAATATTGAATATGAAATTCCTTCGGGTATGATAGAACAACTGCTAGCTAATCCTTAATGCAGGATGGAACCGAACATCCTGATATGCACTTGATATATGTAGAACAAATTTGTGGATTGTTCAAGCTTGCAGGTTTACCCGGAGATGAAGTTATGAAGAAGGTTTTCCCTTTATCTTTGAAGGGAAAAGCATTGGCACGGTATAGGCTATGCGATGATATTGGATCTTGGAATTGGAATCGTTTGAAATTGGAGTTCCACCAAAAAAATTATCATGTGCATCTAGTTCATCGTGATCGGAATTATATGTATAATTTTTGACCTCATGAAGGATAAAGTATCACTCTAGCTTGGGGGAGGCTTAAGTCAATGTTATATTCATGCCCCAATCATGAGCTCTCAAGAGAAATTATTATCCAGAATTTTTATGCTCGGCTTCCTTGTAATGATCAAACCATGCTTGATACTTCTTGTGTTGGATCTTTTGGAAAGAATTAAACGCAACTCTGAAGATTGGGAACTCGACAAAGGTAAAGAGTCAGGTATTAAACTTAAGTATGATTGTGTTAAATCTTTTATGGATACCGATGCTTTTCAAAAGTTTAGCACTAAATATGGACTTGACTCTGAGATAGTAGCTTCTTTCTGTGAATCATTTGCTACTCATGTTGATCTCCCTGAAGAGAAGTGGTTTAAATATCACCCACCTATTAAAGAAGAAATCAAAGAATGGTACCAGTTAAAGAAAAACTATACTTTACAATGTTGATCCATTTGTTCCTTCTGCTTATATTGAGAACCCACCTTTCCCAGTTAGGATAAAGGAACATGCTAAAGTTTCAACTGTGGTTAACAAAAGCTATATTAGAACACCTAATCTGATGAACAAATTAAAGTAGAACCTAGTATTGCTATGGTTAAAGATCTCTTGGGAGAAGATATGGATGGGCATGTTATTTACTTCTGTGAAGAAAAGCTAGAATTGCCAAACCTGATAAAAGGGATAAACATAGACCTGTTGTTGGCATGCCCGTCATCTCAGTTAAAATAGGAGATCATTGTTATCATGGTTTATGTGACATAGGTGCTAGTGTGAGTGCTATTCCTTACACCTTGAATGGCATAGCACCCGCGGAGATAGAAGACATAGATGTTACTATTAAACTTGCTAATAGAGACACTATATCACCAATTGGGATTGTTAGAGATGTTGAAGTCTTGTGTGGGAAAATAAAATACCCTAATGATTTTCTTGTTCTTGGTTCCCCACAAGATGAGTTTTGTCCCATTATATTTGGTAGACCTTTCTTGAACATAGTTAATGCTAAGATAGATTGTAAGAAACAAACTATTGGTGTTAGCTTTGGTGATGAGTCTCATGAGTTTAATTTTTTCAAGTTTAGTAGAAATATTCATGAAAAATAATTGCCTAGTAAGAATGAATTAATTGGTATTGATTCTATTGTTGTACCACCTACTGATCCTTTAGAACAATATTTGCTAGACCATGAAAACGATTTACATATGCATGAAAGAAATGAAATAGATAAATTTTCTTTGAACAACGTCCTCTACTTAAACACAATTTGCCTATTGAAACTCTTGGAGGCCCTCCTCCACCTAAAGGTGATCCTGTGTTTGAATTAAAACAATTGCCAGACACTTTGAAATATGCTTATCTTGATGAAAAGAAGATGTATCATGTTATTATCAGTGCTAACCTTTTAGAACATGAAGAAGAAAGATTATTGAAAGTTCTAAGGAAGCACTGAGCTGCTATTGGATATATTCTTGATGATTTAAAGGGCATTAGTCCCACTCTATGTCAGCACAAGATTAATATGGAACCTGATGCTAAACCAGTTGTTGATCACCAACGTTGGTTAAACCCGAAGATGAAAGAAATGGGAAGAACGGAAATACTAAAACTTCTGGAAGCAGGTATAATATACCCCATAGATGATAGTAGATGGGTAATTCCTATTCATTGTGTTCCTAAGAAAGGAGGTTTTACTGTTGTTCCTAATGATAAGAATGAACTCATTCCACAAAGAATTGTTACAGGCTATAGAATGTTAATTGATTTTAGAAAATTAAATAAAGGAACTAGGAAAGATCATTACCTTCTGCCTTTTATTGATCAAATTCTTGAAAGAGTATCTAAGCACACACACTTTTGCTTCCTTGATGGATATTCTGGCTTTACACAAATACCTGTTTCTCAACCTAATCAAGAAAAGACCACTTTTACTTGTCCTTTTGGAACCTATGCTTATAGATGTATGCCTTTTGGTTTATGTAATGCACCTGCTACCTTTCAAAGATGCATGATGGTTATATTCTCTGACTTTTGTGAAAAGATTGTTGAGGTTTTCATGGTTGATTTCTCTGTTTATGGGAAGTCTTTTGATGATTGTTTAAGCAATCTTGAGCGAGTTTTGCAGAGATGTGAACAAACAAATCTTTTCTTAAATTGAGAGAAGTGCCACTTTATGGTTAATGAAGGCATTGTCTTGGGTCATAAAATTTCTGAAAGGGGTATTGAAGTGAACCAAGCTAAGGTTTATGCAATTGAGAAAATGCCATGTCCTAAGGACATCAAAGGTATTCGTAGTTTCCTAGGTCATGTTGGTTTCTATAGGAGATTTATCAAAGACTTTTCTAAAATTTCTAGGCCTCTTACTAATCTCTTGCAAAAGGACATACCTTTTGTTTTTAATGATGATTGTCTTGAATCCTTTGAAACACTAAAGAAAGCCTTAATTACTGCACCTATTGTTCAACCACCTGATTGGAACTTGCCTTTTGAAATTATGTGTGATGCTAGTGATTATGTTGTTGGTGTTGTTCTAGGACAAAGAGTTGATAAGAAATTGAATGTTATTCATTAAGCTAGTAAAACTCTAGACAGTGCTCAAAGAAATTATGCTACTACTGAAAAATAATTCTTAGCAATGGTGTTTGCTTGTGATAAATTTAGACCTTATATTGTTGATTCCAAAGTAACTGTTCACACAGACCATGCTGCTATTAAATATCTTATGGAAAAGAAAGATACTAAACCTAGACTTATTCGTTGGGTTCTCTTGTTACAAGAATTTGATTTACATATCATTGATAGAAAAAGAGCTGAGAAACCTATAGCTGATAACTTGTCTAGGCTTGAAAATGTGCTTGATAACCCACTACCTATTGATGATAGCTTTCCTGATGAGCAGTTAGCTGCAATAAATGTTGCTAATGACACTCCTTGGTATGCTGACTATGTGATGTCTACTACACAACCTTCTTCTTGTAGACGTTGTTGGGCCTCCAAGTGCAGAGATTTGTAGGACAATAGCAAATTTCCCTCAAGTGGATGACCTAAGGTTTATCAATCCATGGGAGGCGTAGGTTGAAGATGGTCTCTCTCAAACAACCCTGCAACCAAATAACAAAGAGTCTCTTGTGTCCCCAACACATCCAATACAATGGTAAATTGTATAGGTGCACTAGTTAATGAAGAGATGGTGATAAAAGTGCAATATGGATGGTAGATATACGTTTTTGTAATCTGAAAATATAAAAACAGCAAGGTAACAAGTAATAAAAGTGAGCGTAAACGGTGTTGCAATGTGTTGAAACAAGGCCTAGGGTTCATACTTTCACTAGCGCACGTTCTCTCAACAATAATAACATAATTAGATCATATAACAATCCCTCAACATGCAACAAAGAGTCACTCCAAAGTCACTTATAGCGGAGAACTATCGAAGTGATTATGGTAGGTAATGAAACCACCTCAAAGTTATTCTTTCTGATCGATCTATTCAAGAGTCCGTAGTAAAATAACACAAAGCTATTCTTTCCGTTCGATCTATCATAGAGTTCGTACTAGAATAACACATTAAGACACAAATCAACCAAAACCCTATGTCACCTAGATACTCCAATGTCACCTCAAGTATCCATGGGTATGATTATACGATATGCATCACACAATCTAAGATTCATCTATTCAACTGACACAAAGAATTTCAAAGAGTGCCCCAAAGTTTCTACCGGAGAGTCAAGACGAAAACGTGTGCCAACCCCTATGCATAAATTCACAAGGTCACAGAACCTGCAAGTTGATCACCAAAACATACATCAAGTGAATCAATAGAATACCCCATTGTCACCACGGGTATCCCACGCAAGACATACATCAAGTGTTCTCAAATCCTTAAAGACTCAATCCGATAAGATAACTTCAAAGGGAAAACTCAATCCATTACAAGAGATAGAGGGGAGAAACATCATAAGATCCAACTATAATAGCAAAGCTCGCGATACATCAAGATCGTGGCACATCAAGAACACGACAGAAAGAGAGAGAGAGAGAGAGATCAAACACATAGCTACTGGTACATACCCTCAGTCCCGAGGGTGAACTACTCCATCCTCATCATGGAGAGCACCGGGATGATGAAGATGGCCGCTGGTGAGGGATCCCCCCCTCCGGCAGGGTGCCGGAACAGGGTCCCGATTGGTTTTTGGTGGCTACAGTGGCTTGCGGCGACGGAACTCCCGATCTAGGTTTCTTTCTGAAAGTTTGGGTTATATAAGAGGTGTTGGAGTCGGGAACAAGCCAGGGGGTCCCCGAGGCGGCCACGAGGCAGGGGGCGCGCCCAGGGGGGTAGGGCGCCCCCCACCCTCGTGGTGGCCTCGGGACA
Source organism: Aegilops bicornis (assembly GCA_021605145.1). NCBI lineage: Eukaryota > Viridiplantae > Streptophyta > Magnoliopsida > Poales > Poaceae > Aegilops > Aegilops bicornis. The sequence continues at coordinate 261,122,339 of CM038669.1, forward strand.
CTTCTGGCCCACCTTCGGTACTCCGTGGGTTTCTTCTGGTCCAAAAATGATCTCCGTCAAATTTCAGCTCAATTGGACTCCGTTAGGTTTTCCTTTTCTGCAAGACTCAAGAACAAGGAAAAAACAGAAAGTGGCGCTAGGCTCTAGGTTAATAGGTTAGTCCCAAAAATCATATAAAATAGCATATAAATGCATATAAAACATCCTAGATGGATAATATAATAGCATGAAACAATAAAAAATTATAGATACGTTGGAGACGTATCAAGCATCCCCAAGCTTAATTCCTGCTCGTCCTCGAGTAGGTAAATGATAAAAACAGAATTTTTTATGTGGAATGCTACCTAACATAATTATCAATGTAATCTTATTTATTGTGGCAAGAATATTCAGATCCATAAGATTCAAGACAAAATTTTAATATTGACATGCAAACAATAATACTTCAAGCATACTAACAAAGCAATCATGTCTTCTCAAAATAACATGGCCAAAGGAAGTTATCCCTGCAGAATCGTATAGTCTGGCTATGCTCTATCTTCATCACACAAAATATTTAAATCATGCTCAACCCCGATGACAAGCCAAGCAATTGTTTCATACTTTTGATGTTCTCAAACTTTTTCAATCTTCATGCAATACATGAGCGTGAGCCATGGACATAGCACTATAGGCGGAATAGAATGGTGGTTGTGGAGAAGACAAAAAGGAGAACATAGTCTCACATCAACTAGGCGTATCAACGGGCTATGGAGATGCCTGTCAATAGATATCAATGTGAGTGAGTAGGGATTGCCATGCAACGGATGCACTAGAGCTATAAGTGTATGAGAGCTCAACAAAAGAAACTAAGTGGGTGTGCATCCAACTTGCTTGCTCATGAAGACCTAGGGAAATTTGAGGAAGCCGATCATTGGAATATGCAAGCCAAGTTCTATAATGAAAGATTCCCACTAGTATATGAAAGTGACAACATAGGAGACTCTCTATCATGAAGATCATGGTGCTACTTTGAAGCACAAGTGTGGTAAAAGGATAGTAGCATTGCCCTTCTCTCTTTTCTCTCATTTTTGTTTTTTTTTTTGGGCCTTCTCTTTTTTTATGGCCTCTTTTTCTCTTTTTTTTCATCTGGAGTCTCATCCTGACTTGTGGGGGAATCATAGTCTCCATCATCCTTTCCTCACTGGGACAATGCTCTAATAATGATGATCATCACACTTTTATTTACTTACAACTCAAGAGTTACAACTCGATACTTAGAACAAAATATGACTCTATGTGAATGCCTCCGGTGGGATGTACCGGGATGTGCAATGAATCAAGAGTGACATGTATGAAAGAATTATGAACGGTGGCTTTGCCACAAATACGATGTAAACTACATGATCATGCAAAGCAATATGACAATGATGGATCGTGTCATAATAAACAGAACGGTGGAAAGTTGCATGGCAATATATCTCGGAATGGCAATGGAAATGCCATAATAGGTAGGTATGGTGGCTGTTTTGAGGAAGGTAATGGTGGCTGTATGGTACCGGTGAAAGTTGCGCGGCACAAGAGAGGCTAGCAATGGTGGAAGGGTGAGAGTGCGTATGATCCATGGACTCAACATTAGTCATAAAGAACTCGCATACTTATTGCAAAAATTTATTAGTTATCGAAATGAAGTACTATGTGCATGCTCCTAGGGGGATATATTGGTAGGAAAAGACCATCGCTCGTCCCCGACCGCCACTCCTAAGACAAACAGTAAATAAATCATGCTCCGACTTCATCACATAACGGTTCACCATAAGTGCATGCTACGGGAATCACAAACTTTAACACAAGTATTTCTCAAATTCGTAACTACTCAACTAGCATGACTCTAATATCACCATCTTCATATCTCAAAACAATCATAAGGAATCAAACTTCTCATAGTATTCAATGCACTCTATATGAAAGTTTTTATTATACCCATCTTGGATGCCCATCATATTAGGACTAAATTCATAACCAAAGCAAATTACCATGCTGTTTTAAATACACTCAAAATAATATAAGTGAAGCATGAGAGTTCATCTATTTCTTCAAAATAAAACCACTCCAGTGCTCTAAAAAGATATAAGTGAAGCACTAGAGCAAATGACAAACTACTCCAAAAGATACAAGTGAAGATCAATGAGTAGTTGAATAATTATGTAACTATGTGAAGACTCTCTAACATTTAAGAATTTCAGATCTTGGTATTTTATTCAAACAGCAAGCAAAATAAAATAAAATAAAATGATACTCCAAGCAAAACACATATCATGTGGTGAATAAAAATATAGCTCCAAGTAAAGTTACCGACGAACGAAGACGAAAGAGCGGATGCCTTCCGGGGAATCCCCAAGCTTAGGCTCTTGGTTTTCCTTGAATATTACCTTGGGGTGCCTTGGGCATCCCCAAGCTTAGGCTCTTTCCACTCCTTATTCCATAGTCCATCAAATCTTTACCTTGAAAACTTCACAACACAAAACTTAACAGAAAACTCGTAAGCTCCGTTAGTATAAGAAAATAAATCACCACTTAGGTACTGTTGTGAACTCATTCTAAATTAATATTGGTGTAATATCTAATTTATTCCAACTTCTCTATGGTTCATACCCTCCGATACTACTCATAGATTCATCAAAATAAGCAAACAACACAATGAAAATAGAACAGTCTGTAGTAATCTGTATCATTCGAATACTTCTGTAACTCAAAAAATTCTGAAATAAATTTGTGGACCTTATTAATTTGTATATTAATCATCTTCAAAAAGAATCAACCTAAAATCACTCTGCAGTAAAAAATGGCAGCTAATCTCGTGAGCGCAAAAGTTTCTGTTTTTCACAGCAAGATCGCTAGACTTCACCCAAGTATTCCCAAAGGTTCTACTTGGCACAAACACTAATTAAAAATTAAAACCACATCTAAACAGAGGCTAGATGAATTTTTTTATTACTAAACAGGAGCAAAAAGCAAGGAAAAAAAATTCAATTGGGTTGCCTCCCAACAAGCGCTAACGTTTAACGCCCCTAGCTAGGCATGATGATTTCAATGATACTCACATAAAAGATAAGAATTGAAACATAAAGAGAGCATCATGAAGAATATGAGTAGCACATTTAAGTCTAACCCACTTCCTATGCATAGGGATTTTTTGAGAAAATAATTTATTGGAGCAAGAATCAACTAGCATAGGAAGGCAAAACAAGCATGACTTCAAAATTTTCAACACATAGAGAGGAAACTTGATATTATTGCAATATGTAGAAGCATACGATCCTTTCTCATAATAATTTTCAGTAGCATCATGAATGAATTCAACAATATAACCATCACATAAAGCATTCTTTTCATGATCTACAAGTATATAATTTTTATTACTCTCCACATAAGCAATTTCGGAATAGTGAGAGTATCATAAGAAACTCGAATACTATAAATTATTTCCACATTGAAAGAATAAAGTTCAGAAAAAGGATAATCATAATCATGACAAGTTTTATAAATATAATCATCACTATTTTTTATAGCATAAGTATCATCACAATAATTATCATAAGTAGCAACTTTGTTCTCATCATAATCGATTGAAACCTCTTCCAAGATAGTGGAATCATTACTAAATAAAGTCATGACCTCTCCAAATCCACTTTTATAATTATCACAATAAGATTCAACACCCTCCAAAATAGTGGGATCATTACTTCCTAAAGTTGACACTCTTACAAACCCACTTTCATCAATATAATCATCATAAGTAGGAGGCATGCTATCATCATAATAAATTTGCTCATCAAAACTTGGGAGGCTAAAATATCATCTTCATTAAACATAGCATCCCCAAGCTTGGGACAAACATTAATTGCAGCAAATATATTCTCAAACATGTCATTCTCATCAAACATAGCATCCCCAAGCTTGGGCCTTTTCATATCATAAGCATAATCACTCTCATCACTAATAGTATGGATAGCACCAATATTATAGCAATTATCATCATCACAATGAGTAATAGGAGCAACGTCATTTGGGAGGGATACCTTTTCACCTTTGCTTCTCTGTCTTTTCTTTTTCTTCTTCACATTATGTGTGGGTTTAATCCTCTTTTTGGAGCTCCTTATTAATGAGATTGGTTGAATAGAAGGCTCCTCCTCGTTACCTGATTCTTCATAAGAAATAAGAGGAAGATATTGGGAAGTCTCTTCCCTTTCATTAGTATTCTCTTCATCTTCTATTTGTTTTCTTGTCTTTATGCAATTGGCAATATAAGGATTTTCAATGCAATTCCCCGCACAATACATAAAAATTTCTTCTAGATCAAAATCAAGAAATCTATCAAGATTAAATTTTGGAATAGCCTCAGTTATACGTTTCATTTCTTCATACCCCAAAAGAAGACTAACCTCTTTATGATGCTCAAGGGTAATCAAGTTATCACAATTTTTGGACATGATTTGGTCATGAAACCAATAGCATTGGAGCTTTAACTGACCATGTTCATTGCAAAGTTCAGAAGGATGGCGATAAATATTGAATCTTTCAGCACAATCATCAAGCCTTTCTTGCAACCATTTAGTCTCCAAATAGTTATGCCTCTTGCAAAATCTATCTTCCCTATTTGGTGTGTACTTGCAAGCTCTATGTATTCCACAAAAGTTGACATGCTTATAAGAGACATTTTCATCATCACTAGTGCAATCATCATTAGTACTATGGATATTCAAAGAATTCATAGTAACAACATTGAAATCATGCTCATCATTCAAATATTTAGTGCCAAACATTCTAATGCATTCATCTTCTAACATTTTGGCACAATTATCGAAATCCTTATTTTCATGAAAGATATTAAAAAGATGATGCATATGAGGCACCCTTAATTCCATTTTTTGTAGTTTTCTTTTATAAACTAAACTAGTGATAAAACAAGAAACAAGAATATTCGATTGCAAGATCTAAAGATATACGTTCAAGCACTCACCTCCCGACAGCGGCGCTTGAAACTGCTTGATGTCTACTACACAACCTTCTTCTTGTAGACATTGTTGGGCCTCCAAGTGCAGAGGTTTGTAGGAAAGTAGCAAATTTCCCTCAAGTGGATGACCTAAGGTTTATCAATCTGTGGGAGGCGTAGGTTGAAGATGGTCTCTCTCAAACAATCGTACAACCAAATAACAAAGAGTCTCTTGTGTCCCCAACACACCCTATACAATGGTAAATTGTATAGGTGCACTAGTTCGGCGAAGAGATGGTGATACAAGTGCAATATGGATGGTAGATATAGGTTTTTGTAATCAGAAAATATAAAAACAGCAAGGTAACAAGTAATAAAAGTGAGCGTAAACGGTATTGCAATGTGTTGAAACAAGGCCTAGGGTTCATACTTTCACTAGTGCAAGTTCTTTCAACAATAATAACATAATTAGATCATATAACAATCCCTCAACATGCAACAAAGAGTCACTCCAAAATAACTAATAGCGGAGAACAAATGAAGAGATTATGGTAGGGTATGAAACCACCTCAAAGTTATTCTTTCTAATCGATCTATTCAAGAGTCCGTAGTAAAATAACACGAAGCTATTCTTTCCGTTCGATCTATCATAGAGTTCGTACTAGAATAAAACCTTAAGACACAAATCAGCCAATACCCTAGTGTTACCTAGATACTCCAATGTCACCTCAAGTATCCGTGGGTATGATTATACGATATGCATCACACAATCTCAGATTCATCTATTCAACCAACACAAAGAACTTCAAAGAGTGCCCCAAAGTTTCTACCGGAGAGTCAAACAAAAACGTGTGCCAACCCCTATGCATAAATTCACAAGGTCACGGAACCCGCAAGTTGATCACCAAAACATACATCAAGTGAATCAATTGAATACCCCATTGTCACCATGGGTATCCCACGCAAGACATACATCAAGTGTTCTCAAATCCTTAAAGACTCAATCCGATAAGATAACTTCAAAGGGAAAACTCAATCCATTACAAGAGATAGAGGGGGAGAAACATCATAAGATCCAACTATAATAGAAAAGCTCGCAATACATCAAGATCGTGCCACATCAAGAACATGGGAGAGAGAGATCAAACACATAGCTACTGGTACATACCCTCAGCCCCGAGGGTGAACTACTCCCTCCTCATCATGGAGAGCACCGGGATGATGAAGATGGCCACTGGTGAGGGATCCCCCCTCCGGCATGGTGCTGGAACAGGGTCCCGATTGGTTTTTGGTGGCCACATAGGCTTGCGGCGGCGGAACTCCCGATCTAGGTTTCTTTCTGGAAGTTTGGGGTTATATAAGAGGTGTTGGAGTTGGGAACAAGTCAGGGGGGTCCCCGAGGCGGCCACGAGGCAGGGGGCGCGCCCAGGGGGTAGGGCACCCCCCCACCCTCGTGGTGGCCTCGGGACTCTTCTGGCCCACCTCCCAGATTGTGGGCTTCTTCTGGTCCAAAAATGATCTCCGTCAAATTTCAGCTCAATTGGACTCCGTTTGGTTTTCCTTTTCTGCAAGACTCAAAAAACAAGGAAAAAACAGAAACTGGCACTGGGCTCTAGGTTAATAGGTTAGTCCCAAAAATCATATAAAATAGCATATAAATGCATATAAAACATCCTAGATGGACAATATAATAGCATGGAACAATCAAAAATTATAGATCCGTTGGAGACGTATCACTATGCTAATTACATTGTTGTAAATATTTACCACCTAGCTTTACATACCAACTGTCGGTGTACTAGAGTAGGGGTACCCTAGTATCCCGAACTTCGTGCAGACGGGCAATTCTGACCACAAGCAAGGCTTGCCTGGTCACCGCCAAGATCCTCCGTTGCTCCTTTGGAGCCATTCAAGAACAAAGTATTTAACCAAGAAGACAAGGCTCCGGCAAGAGGAGCTTGCCGGAAAAGGCCACTCAAGGCACGCAGAAGACAAGACCCGGCAAGAGGAGCTTGCGGGAAGGCTTGAGAGCGACAAACCTCCAGACGCGACAGGATTCAGCCGCGGCAAGGCACTTGCCGCGGCGAGCAACCTCTCTTCATCTCCGCTCCAAGCCCATCCACTAACGTGTCGCCATGGGACCATTCCATGCGCAGCGTGTCAAGAGGTCTGCAGCCAGCGGGAGCAGCGATAAGCGGCGCCGACAAGCCTACCATCGTGGCAAGCGGTGGCGCTCTGACGGTCCCTGTTGCCTTTGTTTAGGCGGCGAGGGGCGGGCATTTAATGCTTTGTCCCTTGCCGTCGTGGTTAGGTATATTGCAATCGCATAATCGTTCAAGTAGGTGTACCAACCACTGTTTTTCCATTTGTACCCTCATCTACGTTGCCACCTGCCGGAGACCCTTGAGCATATAAAAGGAGGCCCATGCGCATAGCGTGGGGGGTTCGGTCCATTCGACTCATACGTAACGAGAGAACACTGCGCTAGGTCTGGTAGCTCTCATAGCTCCCTAGCAAGAACACAATACAAATCGGACAAGCAGCAGTAGGAGTATTATCTCTCCGGAGAGCTCCGGCTGGGTAAAACTGCTCGTGTGCCTTCGCCTCGATCCGCTCTTCAGGCGATCTCTCGCCCCCTCCGAACCGGAAGGGGCCTGGTCCGCCGGCCCCATAGGTGTTCGTGGGTCCGATCAGCCTCCCGACATCTTTGGCGCGCTGTAGGGCGTCGAGGTTGTGTGAACCTGATCCGGCGTTCACACGAGCGACATCTTCAACATCTTCATCAACATGCCACCGAAGAAGAAGGCTTCGGCGGCAGAAGCCCCGTCCGCGTCGAACCCACCGCCACCGGAGCAAGCAGGTGGTGGGGTAGACGCCGGCGGGAGGATGAACGGCGACGGGGGCACTCACGCTGCTGCCAAGGCCAGGGACAAGGCCGCGCAGACCTCGGCGTCCGTACATGTACCGCGCCCATCTCGGGGCGCGGGACCGGCAGCGTCATGGCGATCACAATGCCATACGCCGTTGGACCGAGATGGAGCTGGAGGATCTCGAGACCCTCAAGACCAGCGTGCACGCCAACATGCTTGCACGGCGAGATACGGTCGCTGGGCGGGATGCTGCTCCTTCTAACATAGATAGAAGTCCGAGCATATCCGCTCCTCGCGCCGTTCGCCATTGCCACCCACTACTCCAGCAGAAGCTCTGGCGAGAGCTCAACTGCTCCTCGATTACCTTCCAACGGCCGACAAGGTCGACGAGTGGAGGGCCACAATACAGAGTCTCATCGGCTTCGTCAACGGCGACGCTCTGCGGCAACCGAGTGCGTCGCGGCTGGCGAGAACGCTTAAACGCGAGCGGTGGCGGCAGAGACCGGCAGGGTGCAACCACCATGCACTCTCCACCCGAAGGCCAAGGTCGCCGACTCGCCGGATCCACCTCAACAGCGACTCCATCGCTGCGTCGCCGGATCCACGAGCTCGCGCGATCAGCGCCAAGTTCTTCATGGCGACAACAAGAAGACGCTCAAACTTCGCATCGGCGTCGAAGAGAAGCGCGGCGTCGGTCGGACCAGCCGGCTGGGCCTTCTGTCGATATGCATGCGCCCGAGAGAACGAGCGACTTGCCGTCAGACGATAGGTTGCCCTGCGTTCACTCGTGAGCTGCGGCAAGTCCAAAGGGCCCAGCAAGAAAAACTTCAAGCCGGACGTGGCAGAGAAATACGATGGCGGGGCGCATCCGTCGGAGTTCCTCGGCATCTACACCATCGCGGTGCGAGGCTGCGGGGGGCGAGACGACAAGATCCTTGCCAACTACTTCCCGCTGGTACTCAAGCCCAACGTCAGGTCTTGGCTCATGCACTTACCGGACAGCTCCATATCCTCTTGGGCAGATCTATGCCATCAGTTTGTTGGCGCCTTCACAGGCGGCCACAAGCCTCATGGCCAAGAAAGTGACCTTCTTCTGCTCGCCCAGAAGGAAGGAGAGTCCCCGCAAGTTCATTCAGAGATTCAGCCGTGTGCACTACAACATCCCGGATGTCCACCCCCGCGGTGATCGCCGTTTCATCGAGCGTCGCGGAACCGCAGGATGAGGAGGAGATGGCGATGTGCAAAGTCAAGGACGTCGGTGAGCTGTATGCCTTGGGCGACAAGTGTGCACGTCTTTGAGGAGGAGGAGACTCCCGGAGAGAATCTGACGAGGATCTCGACGGTGAGGAGACCGCCCGGCAAAAGAAGAGCCATGGCGGAACAACGAAAGAAAGAAAAGCGGAGAAGTGCTAGCTGTTGAGCAGTCCGGCAGCGGAGGTGGCGACAAGAATGCCAAGGCTGGTGGCTCCGGCAAGGAGGTTGCCGACGCCAACCACCGATCTATGGCGGCCGCCGACAAGCGGGGCAGCTCCGGCAAGCGATCTTGAAAGATCCACCGCACCAAGGGCCATGACCTCCAGAGCTGCAAGAAGGTCGAGCAGCTTGTTGAATGTTGAAGGCTGAGTACGAAGCGGCGCGACAAGGAGAAGGCTTCAGGAAGGTCTTTGGAGGAGCCAAGAAGAAACGTCCGGCCGGGGAGGGCGCCATGCAAGGCCAAGCTGGCAAGGAGACAGGCCTCCCCGCGGCCGCGACAAGGATGAAGACGAAGACGACGATGAAGACATGGATGATGACGATGCCGATGAGCAGGAGTTTCAAAAAGCTACAGAGGTCCTCTGCGTTGACGGAGGTGCTTCCCTGCATACTTCCCACCGCCAACTCAAGCAGTGGATGCGGGAAGTTAATGCAGCGGAACCGTCCGTAGAGTCACGCAAGCCTCTGAAGTTGTCCAGCACGCCTATCATCTTTGATATTGAGGACCACCCTGATCGCATAACTGCGGTCGGGTGCTTGCCGATGTTGGTGTCACCTACTTTGCGGAACCTCAAGGTCAGCATGATGCTAGTTGAAGGCGGGGCCGGCTTACACCTGCTCTCCTCCGCGGGGCTCCGAGCTTGGATCCTGACAATGAGCTCGAAGAGACTGCACTTTCCAAGGAATCAATCCGGGAAGGAGCAAGCTGAAGGGGAAAATCACGTTGCGGTAACATTTGGCGAAGCTGAACTTTAGGACCGAGAGGGTCACATTCGACGTTGCTGATTTCCCATTGCCTTACAATGGGATACTTGGCCCGTCGGCACTCACTAAGTTCATGGCAGCCGCTCACTATGCCTACAACTTACTCAAGATGCCAGGCCCGATAAGCATCATCTCAGTCCATGGCGACAAGAAGGATGCTCTTATCTGCGCCGACAAGATCTACCGGGAAGCAGCAGCTGCAACAGAAAGCAAAACACTTGCACCAAGCTCCCGGAGGGAAGAAGAAGACCAAGTCCGGCAAGAGCTCGATGCCCACTCCGGCAAGCGCACCTCTTGAGTGCTGCGCTACCGTCGAGGACGCACCACCGAGCTCCACCGGCAAGTGCAAGAAGACGGCGATGGCAGCTCCGCCAAAGACCAAGAAGGTGTCCGCCAAGGAGGGCGGCCTTGGTGGTACCTTCACCATCGGTGCCTCTCTCAACCCTAAATAGGAAGGCGCGCTCGTTGCTTTCCTACGGGCGAACGTCGACATGTTTGCATGGCAACCGTCTGACATCCCCGGTGTTCCCAGGAAAGTAATTGAGCACCGTCTTGCCGTTTGTCCTCATGCGCGGCCCGTCAAGCAGAAAATCAAGAAACAGGCAGTGGAGCGCCAAGAATTCATCGCAGAAGAGATCAAGAAACTGGAAGCAGCAGGCCTTGTCAGAGGGGTGCTCCATCCTACGTGGTTGGACAATCCTGTAGTTGTGCGCAAGGCAAATGGGAAATGGAGACTTTGTATTGACTTCACGGATGTTAATAAAGCTTGTCCCAAGGATCCATTTCCCTTGCCGTGCATCGACCAGATTGTTGACTCCACGACTGGATGTGATTTGCTTTCATTTCTTGATGCATACTCAGGATATCATCAGATCTTCATGGCAGTAGAAGATGAGGAGAAGACCGCATTCATTACTCCATGTGGCACGCATCTTTATTTCATACGGATGCCTTTCGGTTTGAAGAATGCTGGTTCAACGTTTGCAAGGGTAGTTCATGATGCTTTTGAGCCGCAAATGCATAGAAATGTAGAAGCCTACATGGATGACATAGTGGTCAAGAGCAAGGACAAAGCAACTCTGGTTCAAGATTTGGATGAGACCTTTGCAAATCTGCGCAAGATCAACCTCAAGCTCAACCCCGAGAAGTGCGTGTTGAGTCCCTTCCGCAAGCTTCTCGGGTTCTTCGAAATCTCGGCCGGGGATTGAAGCCAATCCCGACAAGATCAAGGCCATTGAGCGATTGAAGCACCAAAGCGCGTCAAGGATGTACGAAGGCTTGCCGGTTGCGTGGCTGCTCTCGGCGGGTTTATCTCTAGGTTCTGCTGAATGCGCCTGCCATTTTCAAGATTTTGAAAAAGGCGGGTCCAATGAAATGGACTCCCGAAGCGGAGGCTGCTGCAGAGACCTAAAGAGATACATCCTCCACTCCAACACTTGTCGCACCTAGGCCACAAGAGAAGTTGCTCCTATATATAGCGGCAACCAATCAAGTGGTTAGTGCTGCGTTAGTAGCGGAGAGGGAGGCGGACGATGAGCCGGCAACCACGGCAGTCACATCCAGCGACAAGCAGGGGGCTTCGCCGGCAGGCTCTGGTCCCGACAAGGACGGATCTGCGCAGACGCAAGAGCAGATGCAGAAAAGGATGGTGCAGCGCCCAGTCTACTTTGTCAGTTCCCTCCTGCAGGGGGCTAGGTCAAGGTACTCTGGTGTGCAGAAATTGCTTTTCGGCCTCCTCATGGCCTCGAGAAAGTTGCGCCATTACTTTCAGGCACATGAGATCACAGTTGTCACTCGCTTTCCGCTGAAGATGATACTGCAGAATCCAGAAGCGACAGGCAGGATTGTCGAGTGGGCACTGGAACTGTCAAGCTTTGGCCTCAAGTTTGAAAGCACTTCAACTATCCAAAGCAGAGCATTGGCAGAGTTCATAGCGGAATGGACCCCAACACCAGATGAAGAAATTCCAGAGACAAGCATTCCCGTCAAGGAAGCAAGCAAAGAGTGGCTGATGTACTTTGATGGTGCCTTCTCGCTGCAAGGCGCCGGTGCTGGCGTCTTTGCTTGTCGCACCACGGAGAGCACCTCAAGTACGTAGTCCGGATGCACTTTCCCAAGGAGCAAGCAACAAACAATACCGCAGAGTATGAAGGTTTGCTTGCCGGTCTCGAGATCGCATGGACCTTGGGATCAAGAAGCTTATTGTCGTGGGTGACTCGCAGCTTGTCGTCCGCCAAGTGAACAAAGACTATCGAGTCCATTGATGGAAGCCTCACGTTGATGAAGTGAGGAAGCTAGAAGAGCACTTTGACGACCTACAAATGGAACATGTTCCAAGAGCTCGTAATGATATTCTTGATGGTTGTCATCAAAGTCGCTGCACTTAAGTTGCACGTGGAACTGTGGATTTTTGTGCTCAAGCTAACTCGGCCAACCGTAACACCATCAAGCTGGATGTAACAAGAAGAGGAAGTTGATTTCTGGTGACTATTTTCCGCAGAGCTTCCTCAAGCCGCCACCAAGAAGGTCCCCAAGATCGACACCAGCAGAGCTGAGGAGCGATGCCGCTCCGACAAGCCCGTGGTTTGTTTCGTTGAAGTAGACGCTCCCGACAAGTTTTGCTCCGGCAAGCTTGCCGGGAACATCAAGCTCCGGTGAGCCGCAGGTTCTTGCCGTGGAAGCTGATGTTCCCGCAGCAACGATCGATGCCTTTAGTCCTTGTTGTCGAGCCGCAAGCTCCAAAGATGGGCGCGGCAGATTGTCCATTTCCTTCAGACGGAGAACTTCCGAAGAGCAAGAAGAAGCGGAAAGAGTAGCCCGGCGATCAAGTATGTACCAGTTTGTCGACGACACTGCATGTAAGGAGACTCAACGGTGTGAAATTGAAGTGTATTTGCGGGAAGATGGACAAAAAAGTTGGCGAGAGATACATGGAGGCATATGTGGTCACCACATTGGCGCCAGAGCACTTGCCGCAAAGCGTTCCTAAGAAGGTTTCTTTTGGCCGACAACCCTCCGGGATGCAACTGCACAAGTAACCAAGTGTGAAGCGTGCGGTTCCATTCCAAACAGATACACCAGCCAGCTCAAGCTCTCCAGACGATCCCTTTATCCCGGCCATTTTCGGTGCGGGGCTCGACATCCTCGGCCCCTTCCCCGAGCTGTCGGGGCTTTGAGTACTTATGCGTTGCCATCGACAAGTTCACAAAGTGGCCGGAAGTGGAAGCGATGAGGAAGGTGACAAGACAACAGTCGTGATCAAGTTCTTCAGTCGATTGTTTGCCGTTTGGAATCCCTAACAGGATCATCACCGACAACGGCACACAATTCTGATCGCACCTTCATGCGAGACGTCCAAGATCTTGGCGCCAAGGTTCTGCTTTGCTTCGCTGCTCATCCGAGAAGCAACGGTCAAGCGGAGAGGGCAAATGCTGAAGTGCTTCGCGGGCTCAAGACCGTAACTTTCGGCGGGCTGCACAAGTGCGGAAGAAAGCTGGATTGAGGAGCTGCCGGTGGTTCTTTGGTCGATCGACGACGCCAAATCGAGCCACCGCCGGACACCTTTGCTCTAGTCTATGGAGCAGAGGCAGTTCTCCCCACGGAACTCGTATACGGATCGCCTCGAGTGCTAAGCGCTTATGATGAGCTTGAGAAAGAGCAACTGCGACAAGATGACGCTGCTCCTTGAGGAAGATCGTCTTGAGGCCAGTCGAGCTGCTCGCTTCTGACAAGCTTTGCGTCGCTACCATAGCCGCAGTTAGTGCCGAAGCCTCGAGGAAGGCGACCTTGTTCTTCGGCTGCGTTCAGTCCGCCAAGAATTCAAACAAGTTGACGCCAAAGTGGGAAGGCCCTTATCGGGTGAAACGAGTCACTAGGCTGGCGCTGTCCGCCTTTGAGACCGAAGATGGCATTCCGGTGAGCAACTCCTGGAACACCGAGCATCTTCGTAAGTTTTACCCGTAGAAGCGCGGTTTGCGGAACTGTTAAACCACCTTTTGTACAAGTCTTGCCATTTGTTGCATGTAATCCTTTGTACAAAGCCGGACGCAGACCCGTGCATCGATAAAGCTCATGTGTTGCGCACAACTTGTCAAATTCATGCTTTCATCATTTTATTGCATGTTTTGGCTAACACTTTGTGCAGCACCCACACCGTAAGCAATATCGAGTCACTGGGCTCCATAACTTTATTTTCTCTTCTTTCTCTTTTCTCAAAGAAATGAAGGTTCCCTCGCACACAAGTTAACCAGGGGGGAAGGAGAAGATAATACTATGGGCCAAGCGTTGCTCGAGGAAGTTTCACCTTATCAGGAAGCAAACGATGAAAAGCTAAGTTGCCAAAGTTTGAGCAATAAGTTCTTAAATTTTTAAGTTATCTTCCTCGAACGATAGTACTTTGTATGGAAAACACATGCGGAGGAACCAACTCATGGCTAGTCGCTACTTTACTTTGTTTCGAGTCCGCTCAACAACTTAAGTGAGCTGCAGCTAGTCATGACGAGGTTGCTTTGTCGGGCGGCACCGCCAAGAAGTCGACGTTCCGCACTCGGCGCTTCATGACAAAGGTGCTCGCACCGACAAGTTCCCAAAAGCGTAGGGCAAAAACGTACAAAGGAAGGAATCAAGTAAAGGAAATAACATTGCAATCATCGCCTAAGATAGAGTATATTACAAAATAGCTTGTCGCTGATCTAATAAATTGTTCTAAACATGATCAGCAGCGACAAGGGAAAGATAAAATTGGCGGCCTAGTCTCACGGGTCGCCATCAACCCGCTTGATCTTGTTCACCTTGTCCACAATGGGTGCGACAAGGGCTTTGAGTGCCTCCACATCGGCATCTGGCGGCAAGGATCTGAGGGCGCCGTTGAGGTTGAGGCACGGATTGCGGAAGGCCACCTTCATTAACACCTTCCGAGGGCTCCTGCAGATCTGGCGTGATTCCTCGGCCAGCTGCTTAGGGACCTCTTCCCGGAGTCGCTGGAGGCCCGTCACCACGCCCTTGAAGAATAAGCTAAGCTTGGCGCTGGGTTGGAGGTGCTCGTCGGAGGAGTATGCAAGATCCATCATCCCGGCTCCATCATTTCATTTGTGGATGGCGGCGGCAGTATCCACGAGACCTTCGGTCCAAAGTGCTCCACTCTCCCTCAAGGCACTCTGGGTGTCGACGGCATTCGCCAGCAGCTCCTCCTTGGCCTTGATCGTCTCCAACAGGCCCACCTCCCGCTCCTTGGCGCCGTCCGGCTCTCTGCGTCGAGTGGTCACCACCGAAGATCTGCCTTGGAATCCTTGGCGGCGTCGAGCTCCTTGCTCCCTATCGGCGAGGCAGCCTGCAGCTCTCCAAGAGTGTAGGCGTCCTTCTCACGCTTCGTGCTTGGCCGCGGCAAGCTCCTCGCCGCTCTTCTGGAGACTGGCCTCCAATTGCGCCACCTTTGTCTCCAGCTCCTTCTTGGCGGCCTCGGCGGCTGCGGCAGCATCCTTCGCTTCCTTAAGCGCCCCGCCAAGTGACTCCTCGCGCGCGACAAGCTCTTCCTCGTGGCTGTCCAGGTTGACCTTCCATTGCGCTTTCGCTTTCCTACAGACAGCTTCTCGGTGGCAAGCCGCTGCTCCTCCTCAGCTGCGGCCTTCTCGAGGATGAAGGCCGTGCGCTCTTCAGCAAGCCGCTCCTGCTCTTCCGCTACGTTCCGGAGAGTTTCTTGGTTGGCGCTCCGGAGTTCTTCTGCGGGCTTCTCCATGTCTGCTCCCGCCCTCGCGACAAGTGCTTCCCGGGACTCCAACTTGGCTTGCCGGGCGCGGTAGAGCGACAACAGCTTCTTCAGCCTGCTCCTCCTCAGACTTCGCCTTGCTGCTGCTTGGCACGTCCACCAGCGTCAGCCCAGTGGAGGCGAGCAGCTCTCCGTCGAAGGTCTCTCCTTCGACCGGTGCCCTGGAGCTCGACTCCCATGGGAGCTTGATGAAGACACCGTCGCCAGCCTTCAAGTAGGCGCAGGGCTGGGGCTCTTGAACTGACAGCTGCAGCGGGGAGAAGTCGGCGATCGGTGTAGCGCCTAAGCGCTCCTGCGGCCCAGGGGCCGTCGGTCGATCGCCCAGACCCTCGCCCGGCTTCTGCGGCGGCAGCCTCGGTGGCCTCCTCGCCCGGCAGGCTCGTCGATGCGGCCTCTTCTTCCACGGCAGCAACCGTCGGTGTTGCCAAGGCGTCCTCCTCACCGGCGACCTCGGTCTCCATCGGCTCTGCGTCAGACAAAGAAAGAACAGTCAAGCAAATGTTCAAAAAGAAAAACAGAAGAAAACAAGCCCAAGGGAAATTTTCGCGCAAGAGGATTACCTGCAATGGGATCTGCAGCCATGGTCTCGACCACTGGAGGGTCACTGGTGCTGTCCCTTGCCGGAGTAGCCTCCCCTTGCCGGGAGGACGCTCCTTGGGAGAATCCTCCCTTGGCGGCGTGGTCAGGCAGATAGAATTTCAGGCGGCTTCCGAGCCCTCCTGATGAGGCTGCTGCTCCTACACAAACCAACAAATGATATCAATGAAGAAGGAGCACCCATGCACACCTAACAAAGAAGGGAGAAAACCGCATACTTACTGCAGGGGCTGTCTTTGGGGCTGCTCTTAGGAAGGGTTGCCGGATCCGGCAAGGAGGTCTCAGACGCGCCTCCTGTTGCCACGGGGGGATCGTCCTCAACGACGACCACCGGGGTCTTGGCTCTCTTCGATGCTCTCTGGGCTAGCGTCCTGGAAAGGAAATAGTTCAGAACGAAGCAAATCAGATTCAAGATGAAGCAATAAAATTGAAGAAATACAAGCACAATATTGAAGCTTACTCTTCTTCCTCCTCGGAGCTGAGCGCGGAGAAATCAAACTCCGGCTCGCCTCCGGTCTGACGAGGCGGAGGTGGGCTCTTTGGCCGCTTGGCGGAGGTGTCGGCGATGGCACAGGAGGATCCCGCCCGGTTAGCAGATAGTGTGGGGTGCTCCAGCAACATCGCTTGCAGCGTTAGAGCGCGTCAGCCAGTGCTGCGGTTGTGGGCCCGTCTGCCGCCCGTCTAAATCTCCGGCCTTGCGGAGGCGCCTCTTTAAGCGGGCCGGGGCTCCGTTTGCGGCAAGCTACTGGATGGTGGGGAAGAAGCGCCCTCGGCTGGTCCGCTCGACTCGGCCTCGGGCTCGGCAAGCTCTTCCTCACCGGCGAACTCCCTTCGCTCGGCAAGGCTTGCCGCCTCTGCTACCTCTGCCTCCTCCACGGTGTACCCGAAGACGCCAGCGGCAGCGGCTGCTGCCGCCTCCTCCAACCTTGTGGCGATGCGCACCATCTCCTCGTCGGTGGTGTCGCGGGTGAGCTTCTTCTGCTCGTCGGGGCGGATCGGCATCTCTTCCAAGCTGTCGAAGAACTGCCGCACGATGTCGTCGGAAGGCTCTTGCCAGGTTGGAACGATCCCATGGGAATCGCTGGCGGCATCATGGCGCGGATGCGGTCGGCGCAGAGTTGTTGCACAATGGGGCGACCCCCTCGGCAACCTAAACCACTCGGGGTGATCGGGTGCGTTCTTGAACAGCTCTAGCGACATCGCATCCAGCTCCAAGACGGTGAAATTCCGATTAAGGCCAGGCGCAGCCTCATGATGTCCGCTGCGTTTTGGAACTCCCAAGCAGGCCTCCTCCTCTCTCCTGCAAGGGAAGCGTCTGTGGCGAAGGAAATCTGCGCCAACCGCGCCTACGGTGAGTCCGGCAAGCCCGAGGCGCAAAATCCGGTCACGCCTATCTTCAACCTAGCATCCTCTGGCGCCAAGTTGCTCCAATCGTTGCCGCGCACTATTGGGGCTTGGCGCCTGGCGATCGAAGGGCTGCGGGTTCTCCTCTCTGATCCAACACCGATTGGCTCTCCTCCTCCCACTTGCTCTGAAACTCTCCTTCCAGATAGGCCTCTTTCTTGCCGACTCACGGAGACCCAAAACAATCCCTCCGACAGCGGCTCCCTTCTCTCAACGCGGGCATGAAGAAGTGGCGGAAGAGGGCTACGTTGGGGTGGATCCCGACAAAGTTTTCGCAAAGGTGTGCGAAAACTGCCATGGTCGAGAATGGCGTTGGGGTGAAATCAAGGAGGTGGAACCCGTATGTGTTCATAATGTCACAAAAGAACTCAGAGAAGGGCGGGCAGAGCCCGCAATAGAAGAAAAGGGCAAAGAAAGGATACCCAGTTGGGGCTTATTCCGAAGCGGTGGCGGGGAGTACCTTCGTGCGCGGATGCGCACGCGTCTCCGTCGACCAGAAGAGGTAGTATCCCTCCCTCAGCTCCTTCGCGTTGAGCTGGGGGGAGAAGATGGCCCGCTCCTTGCGCAGCGCCGCGAGCCGCTGCGCCTCGGCCGACTTGACGCCCTTCCCCTTGTCGGCTTTCAGAGCCATGGCGGAGGCGGTGGAGGAGGCCGACGGCGTTGATGGTCTTTGTGGCGAAAGAAGCGGGCGCTGCTCTCTTCGCCCGGAGAAGAAGGGGAGCGGCGGTGGTTTTTGACAAGACAGCAATGGCGAGGTGGGCGACCTGCCCCTGTTTCCCCTGTTTATAAGGAGGGAGAGGGGGTGGACGTTCCGCTTTTCCTAATAAAGAAACCCCCACAACCTCGCCCACGATCTCTCACACGACGCCACATTCTGTGCGTGCCGTTAGTGGGGGACGTGGTGGGTCCGGGGTGAGTTACAGCGTGATCAAGGCCGCGTGTGACCGTTACCTTTGTTTTGGGCCTGGCCCGGCGAGGGCTCGGCACCGTGTCGCCCAGGCCGGGGATCCTGTCGGTGTACTAGAGTAGGGGTACCCTAGTATCCCGAACTTCGTGCAGGCGATTCTGACACCAGCGGCAAGGCTTGCCTGGTCACCGCCAAGATCCTCCGTGGCTCCTTTGGAGCAATTCAAGAACAAAGTATTTAACCAAGAAGACAAGGCTCCGGCAAGAGGAGCTTGCCGGGAAGGCCACTCAAGGCACGCAGAAGACAAGACCCCGGCAAGAGGAGCTTGCCGGGAAGGCTCGGAGAGCGACACGCCTCCATACGCGACAAGTATACAGCCGCGGCAAGGCCCTTGCCGCGGCAGACCACCTCTCTTCATCTCCGCTCCAGCCCATCCACTAACGTGTCGCCATGGGACCATTCCATGCGCAGCGTGTCAAGAAAGGCTGTGCAGCCGTGAGGAGCAGCGATAAGCGGCTGACAAGCCTACCATCATGGCAAGCGGTGGCGCTCGGCGGTCCACATTGCCTTTGTTTAGGCGACGAGGGACGGGCATTTAATGCTTTGTCCCTTGCCGTCGGGGTTAGGTATATTGCACTATACCTTTGTTCAAGTAGGTGTACCAACTCTGTTTTTCCATTTGTACCCTCATCTACGTTGCCACCGTCGGAGACCCTTGAGCATATAAAAGGAGGCCCATGCATAGCGTGAGGGGGTTCGGTCCATTCGACTCATACGTAACTGCAGAGAACACTCGCGCTAGGTGCGGTAGCTCTCATAGCTCCCTAGCAAGAACACAATACAAATCGGACAAGCAGCGGTAGGAGTATTATCTCTCCGGAGAGCTCTGAAGCTGGGTAAAACTGCTCGTGTTAGCCGCCTCGATCCGCTCTTCGTGCGATCTCCGCCCCCCTCTGAACCAGAAGGGGCCTGGTCCGCCGGCCCCATAGGTGTTCGTGGGTCCGATCAGCCTCCCCGACACCAACAAAAGAAAAAATTCTTCTATGATTTAATACATTATTTTTGGGATGACCCACATCTTTATAAAGAAGGAGTAGATGGTATTATTAGACGTTGTGTACCTGAGCATGAACAGGGACAAATCCTACAGAAATGTCACTCCGAAGCTTATGGAGGGCATCATGCTGGAGATAGAACTGCTCACAAGGTATTGCAATCTGGATTTTATTGGCGTACTCTCTTCAAAGATGCGAGTAAGTTTGTCTCGTCTTGTGATGAATCTCAAAGAATAGGTAATATCGGTAAGCATCAAGAAATGCCTATGAATTATTCACTTGTTGTTGAACCATTTGATGTTTTGGGATTTGATTACATGGGACCTTTTCCTTCCTCTAAAGGGTATACACATATTTTGTTTGCTATTGATTATGTTACTAAATGGGTAGAAGTTATTCCAACCAGGAGTGCTGATCACAACACCTCTATTAAAATGCTTAAGGAAGTTATTTTCCCAAGGTTTGGAGTCCCTAGATATTTAATGACTGATGGTGGTTCACACTTTATTCATGGTGCTTTCCGTAAAATGCTTTCCAAGTATGATGTTAACCATAGAATTGCATCACCCTATCATCCTCAGTCTAGTGGTCAAGTTGAACTTAGCAATAGAGATATAAAATTAATTTTGAAAAAGGCATTAATAGGTCCAGGAAGAATTGGTCTAAGAAATTAGATGATGCACTTTGGGCTTATAGAACAGCATATAAAAATCCTATGGGTATGTCTCCTTATAAAATGGTTTATGGAAAAGCTTGTCATTTGCCTCTTGAGTTACAACATAAAGCATTTTGGGTAGTTAAAGAACTCAATTATGATTTCAAACTTGCTGGTGAAAAGAGGTTATTTGATATAAGCTCATTAGATGAAAGGAGAACCCAAGCTTATGTAAATGCAAAGTTATTTAAATAAAAGGTTAAAAGATGGCATGACAAAATAATTCAAAACAGTGAGTTTAAAGTCGGAGAATATGTTCTTTTGTACAATTCTCGTTTTAGATTCTTTGCAGGGAAGCTCCTCTCGAAATGGGAAGGCCCATATGTCATTGAGGAGGTTTACCGGTCTGGTGCCATCAAAATAAATAACTTCGAAGGCACTAACCCGAAGGTTGTCAATGGGCAATGAATAAAGCATTATATCTCAGGTACGCCTATTAATGTTGAAAGTAATATTATCCAAACTTTGACAATCGAAGAACACATAAAAGAGTCCTTCCGGAACACCCCAAAATCGTGAAAATAAGGAGGTACGTGATACGATAAGCAAACGGACTCCGAAAAATCCGCAAAAATATTTTTTTGTCAGTTTTGGAGTATTTTAGAATTTTAGGAAATAAAGAAACTAGCAGGAAGCGTCCCCTGGTGGGCACAAGACAACAGGGCGTGACAGGCAGCCTAGCGCGCCGAGGTGGGTTGTGCCCACCTGGGACACCTTCCGTACTCCGTTTTTCTTCCATATGCTTGTCCTACAAGATAAAAAATCTATATATACTTCTCGAACCTGTTAACCACCGTATCACGGAGAAATCATATGTTCTCTTTTCTTGTTGTTTTCTGCGCAGTTTGAAAAATATGTCGTCCCAGGACTCCGATGGAGAGAGTTATGTCTCACACCTTATTGCTAACCCAAAGACCTATGGGGACCTATCTCCTTGTGGTTGAACTATGGATGACGAGGAGGAGGATGATCATTTGATGAGGATGATGATTCAAGTTCGGAGGAGGAGGATGTCCCTCTACCTCAACAGGGGGATATGCACATGGAGTTCAAGAAGTCTAGTTGAAGGAAATATGCCCTAGAGGCAATAATAAAGTTGTTATTTATATTTCCTTATATCATGATAAATATTTATTATTCATGCTAGAATTGTATTAACCGGAAACTTAGTACATGTGTGAATACATATACAAACAGAGTGTCCCTAGTATGCCTCTACTAGACTAGCTCGTTAATGAAAGATGGTTAAGTTTCCTAGCTATAGACATGTGTTGTCATTTGATGAACGGGATCACATCATTAGAGAATGATGTGATGGACAAGACCCATCCATTAGCTTAGCACTATGATCGTTTAGTTTATTGCTATTGCTTTCTTCATGACTTATACATGTTCCTATGACTATGAGATTATGCAACTCCCGAATACGGAGGAATACTTAGTGTGCTATCAAAGCGTCACAACGTGAATCGAGTGATTATAAAGATGCTCTATAGGTGTCTCTGATGGTGTTTGTTGAGTTGGCATAGATCGAGATTAGGATTTGTCACTCCGATTGTCGGAGAGGTCTCTCTAGGCCCTCTCGGTAATGCACATCACTATAAGCCTTGCAAGCAATGTGACTAATGATTTGGTTGCGGGATGATGCACTATGGAATGAGTAAAGAGACTTGCCGGTAACGAGATTGAACTAGGTATGATAATACCGACAATCGAATCTCGGGCAAGTAACATACCGATGACAAAGGGAACAACGTATGTTGTTGTGCGGTTTGACCGATAAAGATCTTCATAGAATATGTAGGAACCAATATGAATCCAGGTTCCACAGTTGGTTATTGACCGGAGAAGTGTCTCGGTCATGTCTACATAGTTCTCGAACCCGTAGGGTCCGCACGCTTAACGTTCGATGACAATTGGTATTATGAGTTTACGTGATTTGATGTACCGAAGGTTGTTCAGAGTCCCGGATGAGATCACGGACATGACGATAAGTCTTGAAATGGTCGAGACATAAAGATTGATATATTGGACCATGTTGTTCGGACACCGGAAGTGTTCCGGAGAGTTTCGGATAAAACCGGAGTGCCGGAGGGTTACCGCCCCGGAAGTTAATGGGCCACCATGGTTCTTAGAGGAGAGAGGGTCGGCCAGGAGGTGGCGCCCCCCCCCAGTCCAAATTGGGCAAGGGGTGGGGCAGCGCCCCCCCCCCCCTTTCCTTCTCTCCCTTCCTCCTTCCTTCCCCTCCTTGTTGGACTAGGAAAGAGGGGAACCTACTCCTAGTAGGAGTAGGATTCCCCCCTTGGCGCGCCCTTGTGTCAGCCGGCCCCTCCTCCCCTCCTTTATATCTGAGGGAGGGGCACCCCATGGACACACAAGTTGATTTCTTAGCCGTGTGCAGTGCCCCCTCCACAGTTTTCCACCTCGGTCATATTGTCGTAGTGCTTAGGCGAAGCCTTGCGTCGGCAACTTCATCATCACCGTCACCACGCCGCCGTGCTGACGAAACTCTCCCTCGGCCTCAGCTGGATCTAGAGTTCGAGGGACGTCACCGAGCTGAACGTGTGTAGATCGCGGAGGTGTCGTGCGTTCGGTACTTGATCGGTTGGATCGCGAAGACGTTCGACTACATCAACCGTGTTACTTAACGCTTCCGATTTCGGTCTACGAGGGCACGTGGACACACTCTCCCCGCTCGTTGCCATGCTTCTCCTAGATAGATCTTGCGTGATCGTAGGATATATTTTGAAATACTATGTTCCCTAACAGTGGCATCCGAGACAGGTCTATGCGTAGATGTTATATGCACGAGTAGAACACAAAGAGTTGTGGGCGATAGTAGTCCTACTACTTATCAGCAATGTCTTACTTTGATTCGGCGGTATTGTTGGATGAAGCGGCCCGGACCGACATTACATGACCACGTTCATGAGACTGGTTCTACCGACGTGCTTTGCACACGTGTGGTCTGGCGGTGTCTGTTTCTCCAACTTAAGTTGAATCGAGTTTGACTACGCCCGGTACTTGTTGAAGGTTAAAACAGCACACTTGACGAAAAATCATTGTGGTTTTGATGCGTATGTAAGAACGGTTCTTCCTAGAAGCCCGTAGCAGCCACGTAAAACTTGCGACAACAAAGTAGAGGACGTCTAACTTGGTTTTGCAGGGCATATTGTGATGTGATATGGTCAAGACGTGATGAGATATAAATTGTTGTATGAGATGATCATGTTTTGTTAAAGTTATCGGCAGCTGGCAGGAGCCTTATGGTTGTCTCTTTATTGCATCAGATGCAAGCGCCATATAATTGCTTTACTTTATCGCTATGTTATAGCCATAGTTGCAAAAGCAATAGTTGGTGAGACGACCATGTGACGACACGATAAAGATAAAGATGATGGAGATCATGGTGTCATGCCGGTGATGATGGAGATCATGGTGTCATGCCGGTGATGATGGAGATCATGACGGTACTTTGAAGATGGAGATCAAAGGCACAAGATGATGATGGCCATATCATGTCACTTATATTGATTGCATGTGATGTTAATCTTTTATGCATCTTATCTTGCTTTGATTGACGGTAGCATTATAAGATGATCTCTCACTAAATTTCAAGGTAAAAGTGTTCTACCTGAGTATGCACCGTTGCGAAAGTTCTTCGTGCTGAGACACCACGTGATGATCGGGTGTGATAAGCTCTACGTTCACATACAATGGGTGCAAGCCAGTTTTGCACACGCGGAATACTCGGGTTAAACTTGACGAGCCTAGCATATGCAGATATGGACTCGGTACACTGAGACTAAAAGGTCGAAAATGAATCATATAGTAGATATGATCAACATAGTGATCTTCACCATTGAAAGCTACTCCATCTCACGTGATGATCGGACATGGTTTAGTTGATATGGATCATGTGATCATTTAGATGACTAGAGGGATGTCTATCGAAGTGGGAGTTCTTAAGTAATATGATTAATTGAACTTAAATTTATCATGAACTTAGTCCTTATAGTATTTGCATATCTATGTTGTAGATCAATTGCTCACGTATAGCTTCCCCATTTTATTTAGGATATGTTCCCAGAGAAAACTAAGTTGAAAGTTGATAGTAGCAATGATGCAGACTAGGTCCGTGATTTGAGGTTTATCCTCATTCTTTGCCGTAAGAATTATGTCCTTGATGCACCACTAGGTGACAGAACTATTGCAGGAGCAAATGCAGACGTTATGAATGTTTGACAAGCTCGGTATGATGACTACTTGATAGTTTAGTGCCATGCTTTACGGTGTAGAACCAGGACTTCAAAAATGTTTTGAAATGCCATGGAGCATATGAGATATTCCAAGAGTTGAAATTGGAATTTCAGACTCATGCCCGAGTCGAGAGGTATGAGACCTCTGACAAGTATTTTTGCCTACAAGATGGAGGAGAATAGCTCAACCAGTGAGCATGTGCTCAGAATGTCCGCGTACTACAATCGCTTGAATAAAGTGGGACTTAATCTTTCAGATAAGATAGTGATTGACTGAGTTCTCTAGTCACTATCACCAAGTTACTGGAACTTCGTGATGAACTATAATATGCAAGGGATGACGAAAACGATTCCCCGAGCTCTTCGCAATGCTGAAATCGGTGAAGGTAGAAATCGAGAAAAGCATCAAGCATTGATGGTTGACAAGACCACTAGTTTCAAGTAAAAGGGCAAGGTAAATAAAGGGAACTTCAAGAAGAATGACAAGCAAGTTGCCACTCCCATGAAGAAGCCCAAAGCTAGACCCAAGCCTGAAACCCAGGTGCTTCTACCGCAAAGGAAATGGTCATCGAAGCGGAACTACCCCAAATACTTGGCGGATAAGAAGGATGGCAAAGTGAACAAAAGTATATATGATATACATGTTATTGATGTGTACTTTACTAGTATTCATAGTAGCCCACAGGTATTTGATACTTTGGTTCGATTGCTATGATTAGTAACTTGAAACAGGAGTTATAAAATGAACAGAGACTAGTTGAGGGCAAGGTGACGATGTGTGTTGGAAGTGATTCCAAGGTTGATAAGATCACCATCGCACACTCCCTTTACCTTCGGGATTAGTGTTGAACCTAAAATAAATGTTATTTGGTGTTCTGCGTTGAGCATAATATGATTGGATCATGTTTATTGCAATACGGTTATTCATTTAAGTCAAAGAATAATTGTTATTCTGTTTACATGAATAAAACCTTCTATGGTCATACACCCAAGGTGAATGGTTTATTGAATCTCGATTGTAGTGATACACATATTCATAATATTGAAGCCAAAAGATGCAAGGTTAATAATGATAGTGCAACTTATTTGTGGCACTGCCGTTTAGGTCATATTGGTGTAAAGCGCATGAAGAAACTCCATGCTGGTGGGCTTTTGGAATCACTTGATGCTTGCGAACCATGCCTCATGGGCAAGATGACTAAGACTCCGTTCTCTGGAACAATGGAGCGAGCCACTGACTTATTGGAAATAATACATACCGATGTATGCGGTCCGATGAGTGTTGAGGCTCGCGGCGGGTATCGTTATTTTCTGACCTTCACAGATGATTTGAGCAGATATGGGTATATCTACTTAATGAAACACAAGTCTGAAACATTTGAAAAGTTCGAAGAATTTCATAGTGAAGTTGAGAATCATCGTAACAAGAAAATAAAGTTTCTACGATCTGATCGCGGAGGCGAATGTTTGAGTTACGAGTTTGGCCTTCATTTGAAACAATGTGGAATAGTTTGACAACTCACGCCACCTGGAACACCACAGTGTAATGGTGTGTCCGAACGTCGTAACCGTACTTTATTAGATATGGTGCGAACTATGATGTCCCTTACCAATTTACCACTATCGTTTTGGGGTTATGCATTAGAGACAGCTGCATTCACGTTAAATAGGGCACCGTCTAAAAATCCGTTGCGACAACACCATATGAACTGTGGTTTAGCAAGAAACCTAAGCTGTCGTTTCTTAAAGTTTGGGGTTGCGATGCTTATGTGAAAAAGTTTCAGCCTGATAAGCTCAAACCCAAATCGGAGAAGTGCGTCTTCATAGGATACCCAAAAGAAACTGTTGCGTACACCTTCTATCACAGATCCGAAGGCAAGATCTTTGTTGCTAGTGGATCCTTTCTATAGAAGGAGTTTCTCTCGAAAGAAGTGAGTGGAAGGAAAGTAGAACTTGATGAGGTAATTGTACCTTCTCTCGAATTGGAAAGTAGCTCATCACTGAAATCAGTTCTAGTGATGCCTACACCAATTAGTGAAGAAGTTAATGATGATGATCATGAAACTTCAGATCAAGTTACTACCGAACCTCGTAGGTCAACCAGAGTATGATCCGCACCAGAGTGGTACGGTAATCCTGTTCTGGAAGTCATGTTGCTAGACCATGATGAACCTACGAACTATGAGGAAGCGATGATGAGCCCAGATTCCGACAGATGGCTTGAGGCCATGAAATCTGAGATAGAATCCATGTATGAGAACAAAGTGTGGACTTTGGTGGACTTGCCCGATGATCGGCAAGCCATTGAGAATAAATGGATCTTCAAGAAGGAAGACAGACGCTGATAGTAGTGTTACTATCTACAAAGCTCGACTTGTCGAAAAGGGTTTTTGACAAATTCAAGATGTTGACTATGCTGAGATTTTCTCACTCGTATCGATGCTTAAAGTCTGTCTGAATCATGTTAGCAATTGCCACATTTTATGAAATCTGACAAATGGATATGAAAACGGCATTCCTTAATGGATTTATTAAAGAAGATTTATATATGATACAACCGTAAGGTTTTGTCAATCCTAAAGGTGCTAACAAAATGTGCAAGCTCCAAATGATCCATCTATGGACTGGTGCAAGCATCTCGGAGTTGGAATATACACTATGATAAGTTGATCAAAGCATATAGTTTTATACAGACTTGCGGTGAAGCCTGTATTTACAAGAAAGTGAGTGGGAGCACTACATACTTTCTGATAATTATATGTGAATGACATATTGTTGATCAGAAATGATGTAGAATTTTCTAGAAAGCGTACAGGAATGTTTGAAAGGAGTTTTTCAAAGAATGACCTTGGTGAAGCTGCTTACATATTGGGCATCAAGATCTATAGAGATATATCAAAACGCTTGATAAGATTTTTCAATGAGTACATACCTTGACAAGATTTTTGAAGTGGAACAGTCAAAGGAGTTCTTGCATGTATTGCAAGGTGTAAAGTTGAGTAAGACTCGAAACACGAGCACGGCAGAAAATAGAAAGACAATGAAAGTCATTCCCTGTGCCTTAGCCATAGGTTCTATAAAGTATGCTATGTTGTGTACCAAACCTTTGTGTACCTTGCCATGAGTTTGGAAAGGGGGTACGATATTGATCCAGGAGTGGATCACTTGACAGCGGTCAAAATTATCCTTAGAAGACTAAGGAGATATTTCTCAGTTATGGAGGTGATAAAGAGTTCGTCGTAAAGAGTTACATTGATGCAAGCTTCTACACCGATCCGGATGACTCCGGGTCTCAATCTGGATACATATTGAAAGTGGGAACAATTAGCTAGAGTAGCTCCATGCAGAGCATTGTAGACATAGAAAATTTTCAAAATACATATGGCTCTGAATGTGACAGACCCATTGACTAAGCTTCTCTCACAAGCAAAACATGATCACACCTTAGTACTCTTTGGGTGTTAATCACATAGCAATGTGAGCTAGATTATTGACTCTAGTAAAACCCTTTGGGTATTAGTCACATGGCGATGTGAACTGTTGGTGTTAAATCACATCGCGATGTGAACTAGATTATTGACTCTAGTGCAAGTGGGAGACTAAAGGAAATATGCCCTAGAGGCAATAATAAAGTTGTTATTTATATTTCCTTATATCATGATAAATGTTTTGTAGCGACCCGACCCAAAATCGGTCAAGTCTCTGTGTAGCTGTACCATCCCAAGATCATGCTGGCACACACAGTACATTGATGAAAAGAATCAAAGTTCAATCACACCTGAATTTATTACACGATTCTCATATCGAGTCTTTATTACAATAGAATAAATTCGGCCGAAGGCCAACTCATGAGAAATAAACTAAATGAAGGCTGGAAGCGTGAGCGAGTAGCGAGTCCATCCGACTCCATAGGGCAATCGCATGGCGTGGATCGTAGCCTCACTCGATCGGAAAACTCCTCGCAACATAAGACGTTGCAGCCGTGTAGGTCAAGATTTTGAATATGCCGCAAGTCAAAGAGAGAACAACAATAAAATTTACTAACACTATATGCAATTTGGGTGGGGCTCTAAGTTTCATTTTTTCTTGAAAAAGCCAGTTTTTCCCTACAACAAGGACTTATTTGCAAATACTACAAAATGTTGGTAGTTATTGAGATGGTTCCGCCAACCAATGTCTCATTCCCAATTATTAAATAACCCCCTTAATTAATTTATTAAGTTCGGTGTTGAGATATCCGAAATACTCCAAGTTCCAGAGGCTCAAATTGTCCGTAACCGGGGACACGGCTAACCGATTAGATCTTCACTCTGCAGAGGTTTGCACTTTACCCGCAAGAATCGTTCCCTCCTTTAAGTCTTCACACTTCCTGGTGTTTGAAGGCGGGACGAGCAAGCAGGGTCTTCCGAAGAGTTCCTCTGGGCCACTTCAGGTGCCCATCCAATCCTACCGTTCTTCTACATCTCGTAGCAGCGTCCAGCCAGAGTCACGCCTAGGGTCGACCAAGCCAGAGCCAATAATGGCTTGCGGCTGCACGTAAGCTTCCGGTCAATGGGGTATCCATCCGTCTCTTCGTGGCTGGGTGAAGCTTTCCGCAAGATGTCATGGCGCTTCTACATGCATCCGGCCACCCTTGGTTTCTCCAGGTGCCCGTCAACCGTCCTCCACCCGAGAGTGAATTTTGAAGTCCATCTTGAGCTTGAAGTCATGGGGTTGTCATCATCTTGACTCTCACATCTCCCTTATGAATCACTCAACCAACCCCGTCTCTGAGCATAGCAAAATAAACTACTTCGTCCCGAGCCATGGTAACAAGGAATTGGTTTCATCCTACCTCATGATACTACTCAAGAACATAACTTAAAATTCTCCTACTGCATGCATGGTGGGGAGGTATAATTCTAATGCAATAAAATCATAGGTATTGTAATAGAAATCATGATCAAATGACTTGCCTGGCTGACGGTCCTCGAAAGCTAGGGACTCGTAATAGCAGGCTTAGCACTCCCGAAATTCTATCGAATCAAACAATAGCACAAATAAGTATGGCACAATATAACATAACAGCAAGTTGGAAGTAAAACACCCAAGCACTCAAACCAAAATCCAAAGAAAACTCGGGAAAGCAAATCAAGGTTTTCACCACATCAAGCAACAACTAAGAAATAGTTTTACACAACTAAAACTTTTCTTAACAGAACCTAAGCATGGGTTTTGCTAACCAACAGAAGGGAAAACATCATACCAACTAGGAGCAAAAAGAATCACATCAAAAGCTATTATAGAACTCCTATTATGCCTATAACAATCCTAGCAAGGAAAAATAAAATAAAAATTTTATTCTACTGTAAATAAAAGTTCATCCTCTGTAGCTACAGAAACTAATCTAAAATAAACTATAACATAGTAAAAGTAAAATTATTTATTAAATAAAACAATAGGAAAACAGTAGCTAGTTAAATAAACAAGAAATACATGATTTTGACTAAAACTATTTTTTTATTAAATCTAAAATACCCAAATAAATTCCTACTGCTAGGCAAGGCCAAAACAAAGCAGTGACAAAAAGAATCACTAAAATAAAATAATCCTAACTCATTTTATAGCAGAAATACTAATCTGTCTAAAACTAAAATAAAACAATTTCTAATAATTTAAACATGGCTAAACCTATTTTCTATAGAAACTACAACAAATTTGCAAACTAACAAAAAAAGAATCAATTAAAAATATTAAGTAACCTAAAAGATACGGATTTTACAAAACTAAAACTATTCTGTTAAAAAGCAGAAACGAAAAATATAACTAAAAAGAAAAACTAGCGCTAACGGGCCTATCTAACGCTCAGGCGTCAAATAACTAAAGCGTGCCCGTGGTTAACAGAAAATAAACCGATCGGGCCGGTCTAACTAAACCGCTAACTAAACCAAATAAAACCGTAACTTAAACCGGTCTAATCTAAATAAACCTAACCCTTCGTGTGATCTAATCTAGGCCCTAGATTCTAGATCGGACGGTGGTGGGGGGTTCCGGCGGATTACCGCGGTGGCGACGACGGCGATGGACCACGGTGGCTCGGGCGGCGACGGCGCGGTGGCTCCGGTGGTCCGGGGCGACGGCGGAGACGTCCGGCAGTGAACGAGCGAGAGTCCGGAGGTGAAGTCGTTGGAGCCTCGGGGGTTTGAGCTCGGTGAGGCGGCAATGGCGCGGCGGGGGCGCTCGGCTCCGGCGAGGGATTTCGGCGAGCGGAGGGGGTTTCGGGGTTCGGGGAGGGGCGGAACGGGGTGAGGGGGTCGGTATTTATAGGGGGGGACCGGCTTGGAGGAGGGGGCGAATCGGGGGGGGGGGGAGATCCCGCGTTCTCCGGGATTCCGGCGGCGGCGGCGGTGATTGGCGTGGGCGTGGCGTGGGCGAGGGGAAAGGGAAGGGTGGGGCCGGCGCGTCGGTGAGAGAGAGAGGGGGTTTCGGTCGGGCGACCGAAGGGAAGGGGTTCGCTGGCAGCTCAGGCAGGCCGGGCTGGCTGGGCACTGGGGCCGCCTGGTAGGTCATTGGCCGGGCCGGGTTAGCTGGCCGGGCGCTGGGGGGTTCTTTTTCCCTTTTTTTTGAATTAGGGAGAGGGGGAATATATATAATATATATATATATAGGACATATATATATATCACAATGATCAGAGGAATTTATCCTACAATTTGAACATTTTTCCAGGGGCAAAAACTCAAACTTAAAAAAACATTTTCTAGAAATCCCAAATAAAATCAAATTCGAATTCAAACTTTTTGGCAACATTTTTCATCTGACATTTTTGGAGTGTCATGTTTACTCCTCTCATACTTTTTCTCAAGTATTTGTCAGGCATTGTTTTGAAATAATTTCAACTGCCAATTTGAATTCAAATTCCACAAACTCAAAAGCCTTTGAAATACTTCAAATGTCACTCAGTTCAAACAATAATGCATAGATGCTTAGCTATAATTGTAAAACATTCCAAATGGGAAATTTGGGATGTTACAAACCTACCCACCTTAAGATGAATCTCGCCCTCGAGATTCGGGTTGGCTAGAAAATAGTTGCGGGTGGTCTCGGCGGAGGACTTCTTCTCGCTCCCAGGTGGCTTCCTCATCGGAATTATGACTCCACAAAGACCTTGCAAAACTTGATGATCTTGCTGCGGGTGACTCTGTTCGCAGTCTCGAGAATTCGGACGGGTTTCTCCTCATAAGTCAGATCACTGTCGAGCTGTATGGCCTCTAGGGGCATTGTGTCTCTTAACGGAATATCGGCCATCTCGGCACGGCATTTCTTCAGCTGAGAAACATGGAAGACATCGTGAATTCCGGACAATCCTTCCGGCAATTCCAACTTGTAAGCAACTTCTCCACGACGTTCGAGGATTTTGTAGGGGCCAATGAACCGGGGTGCTAACTTTCCTTTAACACCGAACCTCTTGATTCCACGAAGTGGGGAGACACGAAGATATGCCCGGTCTCCCACTTCGTATGTTACTTCCTTGCGTTTACTGTCGGCATAACTCTTCTGTCTCGTCTGAGCTACCTTGAGCCTATCTCGAATCAGCTTGACTTTCTCTTCGGAATCTCTGATAAGATCGGGACCGAAAAGTTTTCGATCTCCAACACCATCCCACAAAGCAATGGTGTTCGCACCTCCTTCCGTATAGGGCTTGAAAGGGGCCATCTTCGATCGGTCTGATAACTGTTATTGTACGAGAACTCCGCGTGTGGCAAATTATCATCCCAGCTAGACCCATAGTCTAGAGCACAAGCTCTCAACATGTCCTCCATTATCTGGTTGACTCTCTCGGTCTGTCCATCTGTCTGCGGATGAAAAGCTGTACTGAATTCCAGCCTCGTACCCAAAGTTTCATGCAACTGATTCCAAAACCTTGAGGTAAATTGTGTTCCTCTATCTGACACGATACTCCTCGGAACTCCATGCAGACATACGATCCTGGTCATGTATATCTTGGCTAACTTAGCGCTGGTATAGGTAGTCTTCAC
The DNA here is from genome assembly GCA_021605145.1 of Aegilops bicornis. NCBI lineage: Eukaryota > Viridiplantae > Streptophyta > Magnoliopsida > Poales > Poaceae > Aegilops > Aegilops bicornis. Next base: position 261,155,141 of record CM038669.1, read on the forward strand.
GGAATGAAATGAGCTACCTTGGTCAATCGATCAACCACTACCCGGATGGAATCATAACCTGAACGGGTCCTGGGTAATCCTGTGATAAAATCCATTCCAAGTTTTTCCCATTTCCACTCGGGAATCGGCAAGGGTTGAAGTAACCCTGCTGGCTTCTGATGTTCCGCCTTTACTCGCTGGCAAACATCGCATATTGCTACGTACTCAAGAATATCCTTCTTCATACCGCCCACCGTAAACTTTCCTTCAAATCCGAGATACATCTTGGTGTTACGGGGTGAATCGAGTACGGTGAATCATGAGCCTCCTGAAGAATTAGCTTCCGAGTTCGGGATCATTGGGCACATAAATACGATCCTCGTACCATATAGCTCCGTATTCATCCTTACGAAACCCTTTAGCTTTTCCTTCATTCATCCTTTTCTTTATCTCATCGATTTCCTTGTCCGACTTACGGGCTTCACGAATTCTTTTCGGCCAAAGTGGACTGAACTTCCAGCTGCAATATATCCTCTCGAACTATCTCCACCGAGATCTCGAGGTCATCGACTAACTCACAGGGTAATCCTCCCGCTATAAGAGTGTTCACATAACTCTTACGGCTCAAGGCATCTGCTACAACATTAGCCTTTCCTGGGTGGTAATGCAATCTCATGTCATAGTCCTTGATTAACTCTAGCCATCTCCTCTGCCTGAGGTTCAACTCTTTCTGCGTGAAAATGTACTTCAAGCTCTTATGATCTGTGTAAACATCACAACTATCTCCGATAAGGAAATGTCTCCATGTCTTGAGTGCATGCACTACGGCTGCTAACTCCAAATCATGTGTGGCGTAATTCATCTTGTGAGGTCGTAGCTGTCTGGAGGTATAAGCTACAACTTTTCCTTCCTGCATGAGTACTCCTCCGAGTCCTCTGGCGAGGCGTCACAATATACCGGTAATCCTTGTGTATGTCCGCAAAATCAGATCTTGGGGCTGTAACCAAACGTTTCTTCAATTCACGAAACTGGCTTCACAATCCTCGGTCCAAACGTACTTGGCGTCCTTCTTCAGCAGCTCAGTCATGGGCTTGGCAATCTTCGAGAAATTCTCAATAAACCTCCGATAATATCATGCGAGTCCGAGAAAACTGCGGATCTCCTTGGTAGAGGTGGGTGATCGCCAATCGGTGACTGATACAACCTTGGTGGGGTCAATTGCTATTCCTTCTCCTGAAATAACATGTCCGAGGAATCCGACTTCCTTCAGCCAAAATTCACATTCTTGAACTTGGCATACAACTGATGTTCCCGGAGTTTCTCCAGAACTAGACGCAAATGTTCCTTATGCTCTTCCTCGCTCTTGGAGAAAATCAGTATATCATCGATGAACACCACGACAAACTTGTCCAGATATTCCATAAATACCTTGTTCATCAAATTCATGAAGTATGCAGGGGCATTAGTCAATCTGAATGACATGACGGTATACTCATATAAACCATATCCGTGGTGAATGTTGTTTTAGGTATATCCTTTTCACGGATCTTCAACTGATGATACCCTGATCGAAGATCGATCTTGGAGAATACCTTGGCTCCAACTAGCTGATCAAATAGATCATTAATCATCGGCAGAGGGTACTTGTTCTTGATGGTCACGTTGTTCAACGAACGATAATCCACCACCATTCTCAGGGTTCCATCCTTCTTCTCTACCAAAAGAACTGGGGCTCCCCAAGGTGACGAGCTTGGACGAATATATCCCTTCTCCAATAGCTCATTAATTTGCTTTTTGATCTCTTCCAATTCGTTCGGGGGCATCCTATAGGGTCTCTTGGATATTGGGGTTGTGCGGCAATAACTCAATCAGAAATTCAATGTCTACGTCGGTGGCATTCCTAGTAATTCCTCCGGAAACACATCGGGAAAATCTTGCACTACTGGCACTTCCTCCTGAACAACTCCCGTGAGGGAATTCACTTGATTCTTCATCTGGCTACGTCTGGATACATACTTGATCCTCTTACGCTCCGGAGTGGTGAGCGAGAATCGTCTTCTTGAACGCAGTCTAAGTTTCCTTCAAACTTCGTCAACCAATCCATGCCTAGGATTACATCCAAGGTCTGGGTTTCCAATACTATGAGGTCTGCGGGAAATTTATGGTTTCCGATGTTAAGGGTTGCATGACAGCCTAAGCATGCCATCATTTCTCCTCCTGCGGAACTGGCGTGAAGAGGGCTTCTAAGGGTTCTAGTGGGCAACCCGTACTTTTCCACAACTACCCTTGATATAAATGAATGCGTTGCACGGAATCAAAGAGTACCAATCTTTGGATGTGAATTTAATAAAACTTACCAAACACACGATTAATACGGCTGATCATAGACGTCCTCCACGTCAATGTGGTTCACTGAGCACGAGGAAAAGGGTTGGGCTTCTTTGCTGAGCTTCCATTGCCGTTTCCATTCCTCTGCTTGGCCTTGAGGCGATCGGTGGCATAGTGCCCTGTTTTACGGCACTTGAAGCAGTGATGTGACTCGAGATCCTTGGCCGGGCGGGGCGATGCTTTGGTTGCCATTGCCGTTTCCATTGCACGACTTGTTGTCGTGGTTGCGGTTGTTCCCATTCCTCCATGGTTATGTCCTCCATGGGTGTGATGGGTATGCCCTCCCAGTATGGGGCATAACGGGCTTCATGAGCTCCGAGTTGTACTTCCCCGCCATACTTCCGCTTGCGGCTATCAATCTGCTGCTGCTTGCCTTCAAGTATGGTGGCCTTGTCTACCAGCTCCTGGTAGTTGTTGAAGGTAGCCACCATTAGCTGCATTCCCAGCTCGTCATTGAGTCCCTCGAGAAACTTTTCCTGCTTTGCGGCATCTGTGGCCACATCATCCGGGGCATAGCGAGCTAACTTGCTGAATTCATCCACGTACTGCCCCACAGTACGGTTCCCCTGGCGTAAGTTGCGGAACTCACGCTTCTTCAGACTCATGGCTCCACGGTGAGACATGAGCGGTGCGGAAAGCTTCTTTGGGCTGATCCCACGTGATGGTGGCGATGGGATAAGTGGCGGTGTAGTTCTCCCACCAAGAGGCTGCAGGTCCATCAAGCTGATGTCTTGCGGCAAAGCGCACCTTCTCGACATCTGTGCATCCGGCGGTGGCTAACTCCCTTCCGACCTTGCGGAGCCAATCGCCGGCTACAATCGGCTCAGTCTTTGCTAGAGAACAACGGCGGATTCAGCCTTAGGAAGCGGGTCAAGTTGTCAACAGGGGTGGTGGCGGTGGATTGTTGTTGTTGTTGTTGTTCAGTTACGAATGAGCATTTGCATAAGGGCATTCTGCTGCTGGATCATTTGGGTGAGCTCCGTGCGGAAAGTTGAAACCGGGTCACGCGTCTCGGAGGCATCTGGTATTTTGGAGTGGATGAGAAAAATAGAATAGAACAAGGGTCTAATGAGAAAATATCACTACCCATATGAATGCACAATCATAATCACACCAATCATTTATTCAATCATCTCAAACATGGTTCAATCTCGGATTACAAATTCTCACGACTAATCGAAAATAACGGCCTAAGCGATCGACGGAAAAATAAAATAACATGGCGGTCGACTAAATGTCTTCATCAATTATCCTTGCGTCCTCACGGTGTGGCGTCCTCCGGTGTGGCGTCCTGCAGTGCGGCGCCTCCTCTTGCGGCTTTCTTGGTGGAGCTCCCTTCATAATCCTGGTCATTGCTCACGAGGGATCCGTCATCTCCACTCGGAAAAAGGTCTTCTCCCAGGTCCATCTTCTCCTCTAATGCGGCAACATCCATCTTCAGCTTGTCGACTCTCTCCATGAAATCCTTGATTTCTTCTTCATGGTCAAGGAAGTCCGCGTGTGCTTTCTCCTCCAGTTCAAGTTCACGGAACAACAGCCTCCTGTGTACCTTCGAGTTACGGCGAGTCTGGATTTCCCGTTTCCTAAGGAGACTCTCCAAGTCTTGGACATATGAGAGAATGGAGTCGTCCTCTCTGATGCGGATGATATCTCCATTCCTAGCTCTGCGAGAAATCATGGCGAGGTCTGATGGGTCGAGCTCGGCCCTGTACTCTTCTCGGAGATGTCCAAGCGCACGATAAATCGCCATGTCTCTTCCGAGGATCCAACTGAAATCGGTAAACTCAAAGTCAATGGGCTCTGAATGTCCTCGAAGGTCCTCCCGGAATGTGCACCTTAATCACATGGCGAGTATCCGTCGGGAGTGCATTGGTAGGCTTCCCGGTGATTGAGGGCAGAGTAATCTTCAGCTTCTTCACGATCTGAACCAGCTTCTTGCCGAGAGGCATCGTCTCATCTGGCTGGCAAAACTCCGGTAGCAGAACTGAGGTGAACTCGGCGGCCATCTAGAATGTTGAAAATCGGAGAGAAGTCGAAATGAGCGAGGGGAGAATTACGGAATGATAAGGACATAAAATAAATAGTCTCTTCCTATGGCTTTCCGATCCTGTGGGTTACGTCCTACGGTCAGCGTGTGCTCTGATACCATCTCTGTAGCGACCCGACCCAAAATCGGTCAAGTCTCTGTGTAGCTGTACCATCCCAAGATCATGCTGGCACACACAGTACATTGATGAAAAGAATGAAAGTTCAATCACACCTGAATTTATTACACGATTCTCATATCGAGTCTTTATTACAATAGAATAAATTCGGCCGAAGGCCAACTCATGAGAAATAAACTAAATGAAGTTGCGGAAGCATAGACGAGTAGCGAGTCCATCTGACTCCATAGGGCAATCGCCAAGCGTGGATCGTAGCCTCACTCCTGATCGGAAAACTCCTCTGCAACATAAGACGTTGCAGCCGTGTAGGTCAGCATTTTGAATATGCCGGCAAGTCAAAGAGAGAACAACAATAAAATTTACTAACACTATATGCAATTTGGCTGTGGGGCTCTAAGTTTCATTTTTTGCGAAAAAGCCAGTTTTTCCCTACAACAAGGACTTATTTGCAAATACTACAAAATGTTGGTAGTTATTGAGATGGTTCCGCCAACCAATGTCTCATTCCCAATTATTAAATAACCCCCTTAAATTAATTTATTAAGTTCGGTGTTGAGATATCCGAAATACTCCAAGTTCCAGAGGCTCAAATTGTCCGTAACCGGGGACACGGCTAACCGATTAGATCTTCACTCTGCAGAGGTTTGCGCACTTTACCACAAGAATCGTTCCCTCCTTTAAGTCTTCGCACTTCCTGGTGTTTGAAGACGGGACGAACGAAACCGGGTCTTCCGAAGAGTTCCTCTGGGCCACTGCCGGTGCCCATCCAATCCTACCGTTCTTCTACATCTCGTAGCACCGTCGGCGAGTCACGCCTAGGGTCGACCAAGCCGAGCCCATAATGGCTTGCGGCTGCACAGTAAGCTTCGTCAATGGGGTATCCATCCGTCTCTTCGTGGCTGGGTGAAGCTTTCCGCAAGATGTCATGGCGCTTCTCCATGCATCCCGGCCAGCCACCGGGTTTCTCCAGGTGCCCGTCAACCGTCTTCCACCCAGTGGTGAATTTTGAAGTCCATCTTGAGCTTGAAGTCATGGGGTTGTCATCATCTTGACTCTCACATCTCCCTTATGAATCACTCAACCAACCCCGCTTCTACGAGCATAGCAAAATAAACTACTTCGTCCGGGCCATGGTAACAAGGGGAATTGGTTTCATCCTACCTCATGATACTACTCAAGAACATAACTTAAAATTCTCCTACTGCATGCATGGTGGGGAGGTATAATTCTAATGCAATAAAATCATAGGTATTGTAATAGAAATCATGATCAAATGACTTGCCTGGCTGACGGTCCTCGAAAGCTAGGGACTCGTAATAGCAGGCTTCGCACTCCGGAAATTCTATCGAATCAAACAATAGCACAAATAAGTATGGCACAATATAACATAACAGCAAGTTGGAAGTAAAACACCCAAGCACTCAAACCAAAATCCAAAGAAAACTCGGGGAAAGCAAATCAAGGTTTTCACCACATCAAGCAACAACTAAGAAATAGTTTTACACAACTAAAACTTTTCTTAACAGAACCTAAGCATGGGTTTTGCTAAACAACAAAAGGGAAAACATCATACAAACTAGGAGCAAAAAGAATCACATCAAAAGCTATTATAGAACTCCTATTATGCCTATAACAATCCTAGCAAGGAAAAATAAAATAAAAATTTTATTCTACTGTAAATAAAAGTTCATCCTCTGTAGCTACAGAAACTAATCTAAAATAAACTATAACATAGTAAAAATAAAATTATTTATTAAATAAAACAATAGGAAAACAGTAGCTAGTTAAATAAACAAGAAATACATGATTTTGACTAAAACTATTTTTTATTAAATCTAAAATACCCAAATAAATTCCTACTGCTAGGCAAGGCCAAAACAAAGCAGTGACAAAAAGAATCACTAAAATAAAATAATCCTAACTCATTTTATAGCAGAAATACTAATCTGCCTAAAACTAAAATAAAACAATTTCTAATAATATAAAAATGGCTAAACATATTTCCTACAGAAACTACAACAAATTTGCAAACTAACAAAAAAAGAATCAATTAAAAATATTAAGTAACCTAAAAGATATGGATTTTACAAAACTGAAACTATTCTGTTAAAAACAGAAACGAAAAATATAACTAAAAAGAAAAACTAGCGCTAACGGGCCTATCTAACGCTCAGGCGTCAAATAACTAAAAGCGTGCCCATGATTAACAGAAAATAAACCGATCGGGCGGTCAAACTAAACCCCTAACTAACCCAACTAAAACCGAAACATAAACCGGTATAAACAAAATAAACCTAACCCTTCGTGTGATCTAATCTAGGCCCTCGATTCTAGATCGGACGGTGGGGGGTTCATGCTTACATGGTGGCGGCGACAATGACGGACAACGGCGGCTCGGCGGCGCAACACGGTAGCTCCGGTGGTCCGGCGACGCGGAGACGTTCCGGGTGCGGACGAGCGAAAGTCCGGAGGTGAAGTCGTTGAGCTCGGGGGTCGGAGGAGCTCGGTGAGGCGGCAATGGCGCGGGGGGGCGCTGCTCAGCGAGGGATTTCAGCGGAGGGGGTTTCGGGTTCGGGAGGGCAGGGTGAGGGGTCGGTATTTATAGGGGGACCGGCTTGGAGGAGGGCGAATCGGGAGATCCTGCGTTCTCGGGATTCCGTGGCGGCGGTGATTAGGCGTGGGCGTGGGCGAGGAAAGGGAAGGGTGGGTCCAGCGTCGGTGAGAGAGGGGAAGAGGGTTGATCCAGGCGACCGAAGGAAGGGTTCGGTAGCAGGCGGGCTGCGGCTCGGCTGGCTGTCAATGGGTGGCCACTGGGAAATTTGTCATTTGGGCAGTTAGCTGGCGCTGGGGGTTCTTTTCCTTTTTTAATTCGGAGAGGGGAATATATAATATATATATATATATATATATATATATATATTTGTATAGGACATATATATATCAAAATGATCAGGGGAATTTATCCTACAATTTGAACATTTTTCCAGGGGCAAAAACTCAAACTTAAAAAAAACATTTTCTAGAAATCCCAAATAAAATCAAATTTGAATTCAAACTTTTTGGCAACATTTTTCATCTGACATTTTTGGAATGTCATGTTTACTCCTCTCATACTTTTTCTCAAGTATTTGTCAGGCATTGTTTTGAAATAATTTCAACTGCCAATTTGAATTCAAATTCCACAAACTCAAAAGCCTCTAAAATACTTCAAATGTCACTCAATTCAAACAATAATGCATAGATGCTTAGCTATAATTGTAAAACATTCCAAATGGGAAATTTGGGATGTTACATGTTTATTATTCATGCTAGAATTGTATTAACCAGAAACTTAGTACATGTGTGAATATATAGACAAACAGAGTGTCCCTAGTATGCCTCTACTAGACTAGCTCGTTAATCAAAGATGGTTAAGTTTCCTAGTCATAGACATGTGTTGTCATTTGATGAATGAGATCACATCATTAGAGAATGATGTGATGGACAAGACCCATCCGTTAGCTTAGAACTATGATCATTTAGTTTATTGCTATTGCTTTCTTCATGACTTATACATGTTCCTATGACTATGAGATTATGCAACTCCCGAATCTGGGAGGAAAACTTAGTGTGCTATCAAAGCGTCACAACGTAATCGGGTGATTATATAGATCCTCTCTGTGTGTCTCACGATGGTGTTTGTTGAGTTGTCATAGATCGAGATTAGGATTTGTCACTCCGAATGTCGGAGAGGTATCTCTGGGCCCTATCGGTAATGCACATCACTATAAGCCTTGCAAGCAATGTGACTAATGAGTTGGTTGCGGGATGATGCACTACGGAACGAGTAAAGAGACTTGTCGGTAACGAGATTGAACTAGGTATGATAATACCGATGATCAAATCTCGGGCAAGTAACATACCGATGACAAAGGGAATGATACGTCTCCAACGTATCTATAATTTTTTTTATTGCTCCATGCTATATTATCTTCTGTTTTGGACATTATTGGGCTTTATTATTCACTTTTATATTATTTTTGGGACTAACCTATTAACCGGAGGCCCAGCCCAGAATTGTTGTTTTTTTGCCTATTTCAGAGTTTCGCAAAAAAAGAATATCAAATGGAGTCCAAACGGAATGAAACCTTCGGGAACGTGATTTTCGGAACGAACATGATCCAGAGGACTTGGACCCTACGTCAAGAAATCAAACAGGAAGCCACAAGCTAGGGGGCGCGCCTACCCCCCAAGCGCGCCCTCCACCCTCGTGGGCCCCATGTTGCTCCATCGACGTACTCCTTCCTCCTATATATACCTCACGCACCCCAAACGATCGAATCACGGAGCCAAAACCTAATTCCACCGCCGCAACCTTCTCGTACTGTGAGATCCCATCTTGGGGCCTGTTAGGAGCTCACGGGGAGGGCATCGATCACGGAGGGCTTCTACATCAACACCATAGCCTCTCCGATGAAGTGTGAGTAGTTTACCTCGGACCTTCGGGTCCATAGTTATTAGCTAGATGGCTTCCTCTCTCTTTTGGATCTCAATACAATGTTCTCCCTCTCTTGTGGAGATCTATTCGATGTAATCTTCTTTTCCGGTGTGTTTGTTGAGACCGATGAATTGTGGGTTTACGATCAAGTTTATCTATGAACAATATTTGAATCTTCTGAATTCTTTTATGTATGATTGGTTATCTTTGTAAGTCTCTTCGAATTATCAGTTTGGTTTGGCCTACTAGATTGATCTTTCTTGCAATTGGAGAAGTGCTTAGCTTTGGGTTCAATCTTGAGGTGTCCTTCCTAGTGCAAGTAGGGGCAGCAAGGCACGTATTGTATTGTTGCCATCGAGGATAACAAGATGGGGTTTTTATCATATTGCATGAATTTATCCCTCTACATCATGTCATCTTGCTTAAAGCGTTACTCTGTTCTTATGAACTTAATACTCTAGATGCATCTTTGGATAGCGGTCGATGTGTGGAGTAATAGTAGTAGATGCAGGCATGAGTCGGTCTACTTGTTTCGGACGTGATGCCTATATACATGATCATACCTAGATATTCTCATAGCTATGCTCAATTCTGTCAATTGCTCAACTGTAATTTGTTCACCCACCGTAAAATACTTGTGCTCTTGAGAGAAGCCACTAGTGAAACCTATGGCCCTCGGGTCTATTTTCCATCATATTAATCTTCCAAAACCTAGTTATTTCCTTTGCTTTTATTTTGCTTTTACTTTACTTTGCATCTTTATCATAAAAATACCAAAAATATTATCCTATAATATCTATCAGATCTCACTCTCATAAGTGACCGTGTAGGGATTGACAACCCCTTATCGCGTTGGTTGCGAGGATTTATTTGTTTGTGTAGGCGTGAGGGACTCGCGCGTAGCCTCCTACTGGATTGATACCTTGGTTCTAAAAAACTGAGGGAAATACTTACGCTACTTTGCTGCATCACCCTTTCCTCTTCAAGGGAAAACCAACGCAGTGCTCAAGAGGTAGCAGGGAACAACGTATGTTGTTGTGCGGTTTGACCGATAAAGATCTTCGTAGAATATGTCGGAACCAATATGAGCATCCAGGTTCCGCTGTTGGTTATTGACCGGAGAAGTGTCTCGGTCATGTCTACATAGTTCTCGAACCCGTAGGGTCCGCACGCTTAACGTTCGATGACGATTGGTATTATGACTTTACGTGATTTGATGTACCAAAGGTTGTTCAGAGTCCCGGATGAGATCACGGACATGACAAGGAGTCTCGAAATGGTCGAAAATAAAGATTGATATATTGGACCATGTTGTTCGGACACCGGAAGTGTTCTGGAGAGTTTCAGATAAAACCGGAGTGTCGGAGGGTTACCGGAACCCCCCCCCCCGGAAGTTAATGGGCCACCATGGGCCTTAGGGGGGTGGGGGCCGGCCAGGAGGTGGCGGCCCCCATTAAATTGGACAAGGGGTGGGGGCGGCGCCCCCTCCTTCCTTCTCTCCCCTTCCTCCTTCCTTCCCCTCCTTGTTGGACTAGGAAAGGGGGGAACCTACTCCTAGTAGGAGTAGGATTCCCCCCCCCTTGGACGCGCCCCTTGTGGTCGGCCGGCCCCCTCCTCCCCTCCTTTATATACGAGGGAGGGGGCACCCCATAGACACACAAGTTGATTTCTTAGCCGTGTGCGGTGCCCCCATCCACAGTTTTCCACCTCGGTCATATTGTTGTAGTGCATAGGCGAAGCCGTGCGTCGGTAACTTCATCATCACCGTCACCACTGTCATTTGTCGTCTTGTGAAACTCTCCCTCACCTCATTTGGATCTAGAGTTCGAGGGGCGTCAACGAAATTTGAGCAGTGCAGATCGCGGAGGTGCCATGCTTTCGGTACTTGATCGGTTGGATCGCAAAGACATTCGACTACATCAACCGCGTTACTTAACGTTTCTGATTTCGGTCTATGAGGGTACGTGGACACACTCTCCCCGCTCTTTGCTATGCTTCTCCTAGATAGATCTTGCGTGATCATTGGAAATATTTGTAAATACTACGTTCCACAACACTAGTCTCCTAAGAGATTTTACCGGTCTAATAACCGATCTATTCCTTCTCATTTTTGGCAGAAAAGCAAAGGAGATTTATGTGACAAGATCTTGAAGCTGGAGTTGGAGGTTGATGATTTAAAAGAAGAAATTGCTGTCCTCAACTGTAGGCACAATTGTCATCACCACCATCATCTTCTTCACCACCAAAGGAGAACTAAGTATCGGGTATGGGCATTCCCTTTGGCTTCTGCCAAGCATGGGGGAGGTGCCCCTGTATCGTATCATCCCACCATCTTTTTGCTTTTACTTATCTTAGTTCGATCTTTTTGCTTGAGATGAAATAAACTTTAGTTTGATCTTTTCTTATTTGAGAGTTTGCTTAGTGATCTATCATTGTAATCATGTGCAAGTTATATAATAAAGTATAGTTTGAGTTTTTTACTTTCTTTACTTTCATGTTGCAAATAAAGAAAAGAATATAAGAAAGAAAGAAAAAGAGAAAGGAAATAAATAAAAGGAAGGAAATAAATCAATAAGATTATGTACTAATCCTATGGTAGGTTGATACGTCTCCAATGTATCTATAATTTATGAAGTATTCATGCTATTATATTATCCATCTTGGATGTTTTATGGGCTTTACTATGCACTTTTATATTATTTTTGGGACTAACCTATTGACCCATAGCCCAGTGCTAGTCCTGTTTTTCCCTTGTTTCGGTGTTTCGAAGAAAAGGAATATCAAAGCGAGTAAAGCGGAATGAAACCTTCTGGAGAAGTTATTTTTGGAAGGAAAGCTACCCGATAGACTTGGAGTGCACGTCAGGAAAGAAACAAGGGAGCCACGAGGTAGGGGGGGCGCGCCCTCCACCCTCGTGGGCCCCTCGTGGCTCCCCTGACATATTTCTTCCGCATATATATATCCATATACCCTAAAACGATCGGGGAACAGAATAGATCTGGAGTTCCGCCGCCGCAAGCCTCTATAGCCACCAAAAACCAATTGGGGCCTGTTAGGCACCTGAGGAGGGAACCCTCACCGTGGCCATCTTCATCATCCCAGCGCTCTCCATGACGAGGAGGGAGTAGTTCACCCTCGGGGCTGAGGGTATGCACCAGTAGCTATGTGTTTGATCTCTCGCTCTCGTGTTCTTGATTTGGCATGATCTTGATGTATCGCGAGCTTTGCTATTATAGTTGGATCTTATGTTTCTTCTCCCCCCTCTACTCTCTTGTAATGGATTGAGTTTTCCCTTTGAAGTTATCTTGTCGGATTGAGTCTTTAATGATTTGAGAACACTTGATGTATGTCTTGCCGTGCGTATCTGTGGTGACAATGGGATATCACGTGACTCACTTGATGTATGTTTTGGTGATCAACTTATGTTCCACCCATGAACCTATGCATAGGGGTTGGCACACGTTTTCGTCTTGATTCTCCGATAGAAACTTTAGGGCACTCTTTGAGGTTCTATGTGTTGGTTGAATAGATGAATTTGAGATTGTGTGATGCATATTGTATAATCATACCCACGGATACTTGAGGTGACATTGGAGTATCTAGGTGACATTAGGGTTTTGATTGATTTGTGTCTTAAGGTGTTATTCTAGTACGAACTCTAGGGCTGTTTGTGACACTTATAGGAATAGCCCAACGGATTGATTGGAAAGAATAACTTTGAGGTGGTTTCGTACCCTACCATAATCTCTTCGTTTGTTCTCCGCTATTAGTGACTTTGGAGTGACTCTTTGTTGCATGTTGAGGGATAGTTATATGATCCAATTATGTTATTATTGTTGAGATAACTTGCACTAGTGAAAGTATGAACCCTAGGCCTTGTTTCCTAGCATTGCAATACCGTTTACGCTCACTTTTGTCATTAGTTACCTTGCTGTTTTTATATTTTTAGATTACAAAAACCTATATCTACCATCCATATTGCACTTGTATCACCATCTCTTCGCCGAACTAGTGCACCTATACAATTGACCATTGTATTTGGTGTGTTGGGGACACAAGAGACTCTTTGTTATTTGGTTGCAGGGTTGCTTGAGAGACACCATCTTCATCCTACACCTCCCACAGATTGATAAACCTTAGGTCATCCACTTGAGGGAAATTTGCTACTGTCCTACAAACCTCTGCACTTGGAGGCCCAACAACGTCTACAAGAAGAAGGTTGCGTAGTAGACATCATAGGTGATAGCACCACATAAGGAAAAGTATAAGTAGGAAATTTTATTAGAGATTGACAAACCTAGCATTAGTCAATGATACAACTCATGAAAGAATTAATAAGGGAAAAGAAGATTCACACATAAATAAACTATCCTAGAAATCTTTTGTGATTATGAACCCTCATCAAAATATTATATGCCAAAATTGTTGACATTGGACAAGGAAGACAACTTAATGGTTTATGTTTGTTTATATTCACATAGAAGTCATATTGTCATAGATCCTTCAACATGTGGTGCTTTCCCCCTATTTTTGCTAGCCAAAAATTCCGCACTAAGTAGAGATACTACTTGTGCATCCAAAAACCCTTAAACCCAAATCTTTTTCAAGTGTCCACCATACCTACCTATGGATTCAGCAAGATCCCTCAAGTAAGTTGTCATCGGTGCAAAGAGGCGATAAAAATTGCTTCTAAATATGTGAGATCATTTAGTGTAAGAAAAAATTGAGAGTTGTACGAACTTGGATGACAAAGAATAAAAGCGACAGACTGCATAATAAAGGTTGTCATCTTAAGGGCCAATACAACATGGCGTTCTCTTGCACTAAGGGATTGAGCGTGTAAAAAAATAAGTGCATGGCAACCTCTGCTTCCCTCTGCGAAGGGCCTATCTTTTACTTTTATGTATTTACTTTTATGAAAAGAGTCAAAGTTTTCCTTCTATTCCTTTTTATTTTTTCTTTTGGCAAGCCTAATGTGGTGAGGAAAGATCTAGGCACATATGTCCAGTTGAATATAGATAGCATGAGTTATTATTGTTGACATCACCCTTGAGGTGAGTATGTTGGGAGGCAAAACTATAAGCCCCTATCTTTCTATGTGTCCGGTTGAAACATTTTGCTCATGGGTACGAGGTGAGTGTTAGCAATCATAGAAGACTATATGATGGTTGAGTATGTGGACTTGCTTAAAACGCTCCGACACGTGACTCTTCACGACAAGATGATGAATTGTAATTGCAAAGTTGAATGAGAACATGGTTTGTTGGTTTCAAATAGAGTTTTTTTTTGCTTTATACTTTGATTATGCGATGAACTGTTACTTATTCATAGGAAGTATATGATGCAAGTTCTATGATAAAATTCCTATGTTAAATTTTGTTGCTGTTCTAATAATCAACATGATGCTTCTATGTACGTATTTTGTTTTTATCGACACCTCTCTCTCAAATCATGTGGACATGTTTTTCGATTTCGGTTTTCGCTTGAGGACAAGCAAGGTCTAAGCTTGGGGGAGTTGATACGTCCATTTTGTATCATGCTTTCTTACTGTTATTTATAATGTTTTTATTCATAGTAATGCTTTTTGGAGTAATTCTAATGCCTTTTCTCTCATAATTTGCAAGGAACACACCAAGAGGGAGAATTCCGGCAGCTAGAAATCTGGACCTGGAAAAGCCACGTCAGGCCACCTATTCTGCACAACTCCAAATAAGCTAAAACTTCAGGACATTTTTTATGGATTATTTAAGAAATATTGGAGCAATAAACGCCATAGGGGGGCCACCAGGTGGGCACAACCCACCTGGGCGCACCAGGCCCCCCAGGCACGCCCTGGTGGGTTGTGGCCTCCTTGGCCCACCTCCAGTGCCCATCTTTTGGTATATAAGTCATTTTGACCTAGAAAAAATAAGAAGAAGGCTTTTGGGACAGAGCGCCGCCGTCTCGAGGCGGAACTTGGGCAGTAGCACTTTTGCCCTCCGGCGGAGCGATTCTGCCAGGGGAACTTCCCTCCCGGAGGGGGAAATCATCGTCATCATCGTCACCAACAACTCTCCCATCTTGGGGAGGGCAATCTCCATCAACATCTTCAACAACACCATCTCATCGCAAACCCTAGTTCATCTCTTGTATTCAATCTTGTTACCGGAACTATAGACTGGTGCGTGTGAGTGACTAGTAGTGTTGATTACTATATAGTTTATTTGGTGGAAGATTATATGTTCGGATCCATTATGCTATTTAATACCCCTCTGATCATGAGCATGTTTATCATCTGCTAAAAACCACTTGTCATTTCCTTCTGCTCCTCGTTGGGTTCGACACTCTTACTTATCGAAAGAGCTACAATTGATCCCCTATACTTGTGGGTCATCACCATCTAGCAGATAATCTGGTACAAATGCTTCGACTCCCACTGCTAAAAAAACTTGCGCTTGTGGTGGTTGATCTATCGGAGGCCGCACTGCACAACATCATCCACTCCAGTTGTCCTGCCCTGGAGCGCTTGCCGCTTGTTTTTGGAATAGAAATTTGTATCTGTTGTCTCAAAATAAAGTCGCCCCACCTTGTAAGCATGGGAATTTGTTTTTTTGGACATGATCTCATCATCGAAGATGCCCCTTCACTTCAAAGGTTGCTCCTTGATTCTATTATAGCACCTTCGCAAATAACTGTAGTCTCTGCGCTAAACTGGAGACCTTGGGTGCAATTCGTGATTCTTTTAGATGGTTCAAGATGGTGTTTGGCTCCACACCTATTGAGGTACTGTATATTATTCACGTAAACTTTTGTAATCTGCTTTTTTTATTTGTGCGCATAAGTATCATATTGGAGTACACTTTTGGTACTAATATTATGTTCTATTGTAGCGACCCGACCTCAGACGGTCAAGCCTCTGTGTATCTGTGCCATCCCTGGATCAGTATGCTGGCACACACAGTACATCAATGTATATATCAAAGTGCAATCACATGTATAATTAACGTAAAACTGATATATACCTCATAAGTCACAATGAAACAAATAGTCGGGTGTGGAGTCCCATCAACGCCATCGGCAGGTTGAGTGTAGACCGTAACCCTGTATCGTAACTCTTACGCGTCGAAGAAAATCCTGCAACATGATACGTTGCAGCCGTGTAGGTTAGTACATTGAATGTACCGGCAAGATCACAACATGAATGAACAGATGGTAAAACTATACTATATGCAATTTGGCTTTGTGGCTCTGTATCTGAGTTTTGTTTGCGTAAAAGCTGCTTTTATTTTCCCTACATCAAAGGAATAAATGAAGTCTATACTCTGGAGTTTTCTATCATGACATGGTTCCGTAACCGATGTCTCATAGCCCAAAATCATCATATGTTGCCCACAATTAAGTTATCAATCCGGTGTTGAGAGTTCCGAGATAGATCCATGTCCAGAGGCTCAAATTGTCCGTAACCGGGGACACGGCTAATCGATTAGGTTTAAACCCTCTGCAGAGGTTTGTACACTTTACCCGCAAGATTCGATCCCTCTTTTTACGTTCTCGCACTTCAGGGTGTTTGAGAACAAGACGACCAAAACATGGTCTTCCGAAGAGTTCCTCTGACCACTGTCCGGTGCTCATCCAATCCTACCGTAGTTCTACATCTGCTAGCACCGTCCCAGCCAGAGTCACAACTAAGGTCAACCAAGCCAGAGCCCATAGTGACTTGCAGTTGCACAGGTAAGCTTCCGGGCATGAAGTATTCTTCCGTCTCTTTGAGTCTGGGTGAAGCTTTCCGCAAGATGTCATGGCGCTTCTCCATGCATCCCGGCCAACCACCGGTTTCTCCAGGTGCCCGTCAACCGCCCTTCACCAAAGAGTGTGTATTGAATTCTTGTCTCGAGTCTTGAAGTCTTGAGGCCTTGAAAATGCAGTCCTTGCAGATGCCATCATGGAGTTGTCGTCATTGACGTAGAGTCCTCCTTCTTCACACCACTCTCGAGCACTCATACCAACCCCGTCTACTATAGCGTAGCATTAAAATAAATGACGTCCCGGGCTTGGTAACAGGGTGATGGGTTCCTACCTCATGCATACTACTCAACTACAAGAATCAATAACACTACTGGAGGGATTGTTGCGAAGATGACACTAGATGCAATAAAACACATAGGTATGAAAACATGGTCAAAGTGAACTTGCACAGTAAGTTGATGAAGATAACAACACTCTCGAATAATGACTTGGTAGAACTATTCGTCACTCCGTTGAAAATCTATATAGTCATAGCATTCATATAAGCAAACATCCTAGCAAACAATTCTAACACTCATAATAAAACCAACAATTAAAAATGCAAATCAAGGGACACCAAATAAAAACAAAGGAAAACTACACAACAAAACTACCAAGGAAAACTCGGAGAAAACAAATCAAGGTTTTCACCACATCAAGCATCAACTAAGAAATAGTTTTACACAACTAAAACTTTTCTTAACAGAACCTAAGCATGGGTTTATGCTACCTAACTGAAAAGAAATCATCAAGCATCTATGAGCAAAAATAATCATCTTAAAATATATTATAATACTCCTATTAGGACTAAATCAATAATAGCATGATAAAATAAAATAAAATTTTTATTTATTTTAAATAAAAGTTCATTTTCTAAAGTTACAGAAACTAACCTAGAATAAACTATCACATAGGAAAAATAAACTTATTTGCTAATTAAAACAGTAGGAAAACAGTAGCTAGTTAAATAAATAGGAATATCATGATTCTGATTAAAACTATTTTTTTATTAATTCTAAAATGCCCAATTAAATACCTACGGTTAGGTAATGTCAAAAAAAAGTTGTGACAAAAAGAATCACTAAAAAAGTAATATTCCTAACTCATTTTATAGCAAAATTACTAATCTGTCTAAAACTAAAATAAAGCAATTTTAAATAATTTAAACATGGCCAAACATATTTTCTACAGAAACTACAATAAATTTTCAAACCAACAAAAAAAAGAATCACTTAAAAATATTAAGTAGATTAAAAGATATGGATTTTACAAAATTGAAACTATTCTGTTAAAAACAGAAACGAAAAAATAAAATTAAAAAGGAAAACTGGGCTAATGGGCCTATCTAGCGCTCAGGCGTTAAATAACTAAAAAGCGCCTGAGGAGATAAACCGAGTCGGCCGGTCTAACTAAACCTAATAAAACTAAAACTAAACCGGGATAAAAACCGGTTCACTTAAAATAAACCTACCGTCATGATCTAATCTCAACCCTACGATCTAAATCGAACGGCGACGGGATCTCTGGCGACTTCATCAGGTCGACGGCACGACGGCGGCTGACGACGGCTCGGTGGCTCCGGCGGTCGGGGACGTCGGCGGTGGTGTCGGGAGGGTGCGGCGGAGCACGGGGGGCTGGGGGTGGAGTCGGGTGAGCTTGGGGAGGTTCAAGGCGACCGGTGGGGTGGCAATGGCGCGGCGTCGCACTCGGGTCTCCGGCGACGAATTGCGGCAAGGGGAGAGGGTCGGGCGAGGGGGCGAGGGGCGGAACGAGGCGAGGGGAGGGTATTTATAGGGGGACGACTTGGACGAGGCGATCGAGGCGAGATCGGGAGGATCCCGGATCCTTGAGGATTCCCGTGAGCGGCGGGGGTTGGCGTGGGGAGGAAGAAGGTGGTGGGGCCGGGTGTCGTGAGAGAGAGAGGAGGGTTGCGGTCGGTTGGCCGAGGCCTAGGGTTTTTGAGCGAGGGGCTCGGCGTGGTGGCTCATTGGCCATTTGGGCAGTTAGCTGGTGGCGCTTGAGAGGGTCCTCTCTTTTTCTATTTTTTTGAATTAGGAGAGGGAATATATATATAATATATATTTTTTATATAGGACATATATATATCAAAATTTTCAAAAAACATTTCCTACACGATGAACTTTATTCCAGCTTCAAATAAAATACACAAAAATTCAAATAAAACAAAGAGTGTTTCTGCTCTAATAAAATCCAATAAAATCATTTTAAAAATACCAAAATGACTTGAATTTATTTTCTCCTAATTTTCCATTGAAGGGAATCATTTTACCCATATTTCCATTTATTTATTTTTAGGAGAAAAATAATTTGAATAAAATCCAAATAATTCCAAATTTGAAGGGAGTTTCAAAATACCTTCAAATGACTTTCAATTTGATTCTTTTAACTTCCAACTCATATTTCATATAATTGAAGAAGTCATTTTATCTTCTCTCATGAAAATCATTAAGTTGCATAAAGTTTTTAAAATTTGGAATATTTTCAAACAGAATTCAAATCTTTTCAAAACCCTTTTCATTTATTCAAATGGAAGAAGTCATATCATCTTCTCTCTAGGGTTTTGTGTTCGAATTGAATTTGAATTCATGGATATAAAAAGGCAAAGTGAAAGTCGAGGAAAGTCATTTCATTCCTCTCATTCAACTTTCAAAAGTTTCAAATTCCACTCAATTTCACTCAATCAATCACACAACAAACAATCAATCAATCAAAACTATTTATTTATTATAACATTCCAAAATTTAGAATTTTGGGATGTTACAAATCTACCACACTTAAAATGAATCTCGTCCTCGAGATTCAAGAAACTAACAAGAAAGGGTTAGAGTTTGGGGTCTTCCAGCAATTCCATCGATCGGAATGGTCTAGTGTGCTACCACACTTAAAAGCGGGGTTATGGTTCCGACGGAACTCGGGTACTCCATCCCTTTGGGTTGGCGATTAATCGCTCCGGGTTTCACCGAGGCTCTTTCGGTAGGGTATAACCTTTTTCTCAACACGTGTCCTTTCATCCTGGCGAGGTTCTTCCGAGACTGGTCTTCATCTCCGGCAGTGTCCATCGCCAATACTAAACAACTATCGAAAATCTCATGGTGGTCGACAATTCATGGTTTCTCCTGCAGAATATGGTCGGGTTGGATCTCACCGTATATTCTACGAGTGGCATAGATCTGCTGTAAGGGTTCCATCGCCCTACCATTCTATGGTTTCTGACTTGACGTGTCGACACTCTTCTAAGGTTTTCAAGGCTCTCGATTTTCCATCAACATATGATAGTTCATGATAGAAGTCTCCGGTATGGGGCCAATCCATCCCGTGCTTGAACCATTACTATATATGCGCACATCGAATCACGTATTCTAACACTTGGGCATACTCACAAACATTGCGGAATTTCTCTTGTTGACGAACTGAGTTCGAGTAAATCCTTTGGTTCAGCAAGCCAAACAAAACATCTATCGTTCTTCACAACTCTTGGGTTTTCGTAACCTCCTAAGAAAGCATTATCGATTGAATCACCGATTCTTCCAATTTTTCTTCCTTCATCAAGGTTACATCTGTTCCTTTTCAAAATCTTGGGCACATGGGTTATGGCCCACTTCAACACTAATGCAGCTTTAACTCATCCTTGGAGTAACTCCCTTGTTCCATATTACACCTCCTTTAAATCCAGTAGTACTCTGTTTCTTCATACTCTTGTGGTGACGATCATACAAAACTCCAACTTATTTGGTCCAGCTCCCTTCTATGGACCGTCATGAATAACACGTTTCTTTCTTCATTGATCTTGTGGCGTTAAGGAGTACTACCACACTAAAAATGAAATGCACTAGTTTATCCATAAATCATATTATTTTTCATATCAAATCTTTTATTACATCCTTAACCATTTTTCGTAAATCCAAATTCTAAAAGTTTATTACAAATGCTGCCACCCACATGGTTCGGTATGGTCAGGCATTACTTCCAACTTTATTCATTTTTCCTCCTTGAGGATTCTTCAGTCTAACTGGAATTGTGCGACAAGCGCCTTGAAATCTTCAATCTTCTGTTTCATCGTGGTGGCCTTGAGCTTCACCTCCACCATCTCTGCATGCACTTCTCTCGAGGTATTCACAGTATAACGGAGTCTTGCTTCAAGTATTTCTCCGATCTGGCGTATGGCTTCCATGGCTGCTTCACGAACAGCGTCGAAGAAAGTTGCTTGTGGTACACGTGAGATGAAAAAGTACTGCCCCATCATCTTTGGGCAAACTCCTTTCAAAGCGGTGGAGGTGTACCTCCACATACCAAAGTTCCACTCTCTTTTGCATGAAGGGGTAGCCTTTGTAAACTGCATCTCCTTCAAGGTGAATATGCTTCATCATGTCCTTCAGGATCTTCGGGTAATCATGATCACTTGTCAGGGTCATGATCGTTTCAGGGCCCTTAAGGAAAGACTCGTAAAGGGTCGTCATCAGCAGTTGTAAAACAAAAATGGTGCTCAGAATAAGGTACACATCTCCTAGGGCACACATTCAAAACTTCAAACTCAATTTCCACAACTCACTTTCTTCCATGTTCATCCAGAATATTAATTTCCAAGATAAAATATAACAACTCCTTAAAGCCTTTCAGCATATGACATTTCCACTTTATTGAGTCATGAACTATTACAATCTCTGAGTAATCTATTACATAACTCAACTCATCGAACTCATGAAAATGAAATTGCTTTCTACTACTCTTATTATCCATATCAAAATTCCAACTACTCAACTCCGACTTTCGTCTTGTTGGGACATTTAGTAGCATAATGTCCTGCTTCCTTGCAGCGAAAACAAAAGGCTTCCGACATGTCACAGGGCTTCTTTGTGATTATGTAGGCTCCTTGGATTCTTGGCTTCTTTTAGGACATTTACTAGCGTAATGACCTAAATCCTTGCACCTGTAACAAGTGATCGACTCAAGTCCTTCTCTGCGAAAATTGTGTTGTTCTCGGGGTTGCCTTCTTTTCTCTTCTGGATTTCTCTCGTAATGATACGAGCTTCCATTCCCGAGGTCAAACTTCACTTCTGCTGCCGGGAAATATCCCAGATACTCTTTTCTTTCCTTGGTGCAATACTGCGAAAAATGTCCTTCTTCTCCACATGAATAGCAGACATTGGAGTAAAATCTGTTGAGGCCTTCTCCATCAGGGTCTTCAACACATTCCTTCATCATAGGTTCTTTCATAACTTTTCGGAGGGCTTCTTTCATTCCTTCTTCCTGCTCCTGAATAGTTTGTTGCACCATGGGGTAAATGTGACACTGGGTCGGGTAGTGGGTGGTTCCTTCACACAAGAAACAAGTCACACGACTAGTTGGGCATTCCTCAGCTGGGTGTTTCTCTTCACAATGAGGGCATCCATCCTTGTGTTCCTCCTGAGTGTGTCCTATTTCTCCGCAAACCTTGCAGGCACAAGGTTTATTTCTTGGTGTATCATGGTGCTTCCGGATAAGACGAGATCTTGTCAGAGTCTTCTTGAATTCTTCCCAAGTCTTTGCTCCATTCCATCCCTGTATAGCTTGATGCATCTGCCACCATGTTGCAGCACTTCCTTCAAAATCTTGAAGAGCGTCACGATACTTCATTCTTCCTTGAAACCAAATTGCTCCAGTGATTCTCCATGTTCGAATCCATAGCTCTGCCTCCGGCTGAGTCTTGATCCGAGAATACCGGTCCCACTTCATTCATCATCTATGGGGTCCAAAAGTTTTGGGATGAGATATGAGAGAGGTGGGGAGGGATATACACACAATACAGACAATAGTTTTTTTTGAAGAAACAAGTTTTACTTTGTGGCTGTCGGAAAACATCAAACAAATGACAGCTCACAAATCGTCGCATCTAACGTAGGTGTATAACAGGGTTTGGTCCCTAAAGGTCAAATAATTCTTCAGGAACTTCAAATTCTTCAAGTCTTCGGAGTCTTCAATTGTTGCATTGCAATTCTTCCAACGCATGGTGAAATCCTCTTTACTCTGAAATGGCCATCGGTTGTCCGATATCTTTAATTCTTGGAGCGACTTGAGTTGATCTTCCGTGTGGTCAAAAGGAAGCGTGTATATTCTAACTATTTGAGGTGAGAGTGTCTATTTGATAAAATCGGAAAAGATGAGGAGTAAGAGTCTTTTTGAAATAAAGTTTTTGAGATATCCTGTCCAAGGGCTTTCCGATTTCTAGGGTCACGTCCTACAATCAACATGTGCTCGATACCATATCTGTAGCGACCCGACCTCGACGGTCAAGCCTCGTATCTGCATGCCATCCACGGATCGGTATCTTTGGCACACACAGTACATCAATGTATATATCAAAGTGCAATCACATGTATAATTAACGTAAAACTGATATATACCTCATAAGTCACAGTGAAACAAATAGTCGGGTGTGGAGTCCCATCAACGCCATCGGCGGGTTGAGTGTAGACCGTAACCACTGTATCGTAACTCTTACTCGTCGAAGAAAATCCTGCAACATGATACGTTGCAGCCGTGTAGGTCAAGTACATTGAATGTACGGCAAGATCACAACATGAATAAACAGATGGTAAAACTATACTATATGCAATTTGGCTTTGTGGCTCAGATCTGAGTTTTGTTTTGCGTAAAAGCTGCTTTTATTTTCCCTACATCAAAGGAATAAATGAAGTCTGTACTATAGAGTTTTCTATCATGACATGGTTCCGCCAACCGATGTCTCATAGCCCAAAATCATCATATGTTGCCCACAATTAAGTTATCAATCCGGTGTTGAGAGTTCGAGATAGATCCATGTCCAGAGGCTCAAATTTTTCCGTAACTGGGACACGGCTAATCGATTAGGTTTAAACCCTCTGCAGAGGTTTGTACACTTTACCCATAAAGATTCGATCCCTCTTTTTACGTTCTCGCACTTCAGGGTGTTTGAGAACAAGACGACGAAACATGGTCTTCCAAGAGTTCCTCGACCAGCTTTGTCCGTGCTCATCCAATCCTACCGTAGTTCTACATCCGCTAGCACCGTCCCCAGTCACAACTAAGGTCAACCAAGCCAGAGCCCATAGTGACTTGCGGTTGCAGGTAAGCTTCGGGCATGAAGTATTCTTCCGCCTCTTTGAGTCTGGGTGAAGCTTTCCGCAAGATGTCATGGCGCTTCTCCATGCATCCCGACCAACCACCGGTTTCTCCAGGTGCCCGTCACAATCCTTCTTCACCAAGAGTGTGTATTGAATTCTTGTCTCGAGTCTTGAAGTCTTGAGGCCTTGAAAATGCAGTCCTTGCAGATGCCATCATGGAGTTGTCGTCATTGACGTAGAGTCCTCCTTCTTCACACCACTCTCGAGCACTCATACCAACCCCGTCTACTATAGCGTAGCATTAAAATAAATGACGTCCGGGCTTGGTAACAGGGTGATGGGTTCCTACCTCATGCATACTACTCAACTACAAGAATCAATAACACTCTTTGGAGGGATTGTTGCAAAGATGACACTAGATGCAATAAAACACATAGGTATGAAAAACATGGTCAAAGTGAACTTGCACAGTAAGTTGATGAAGATAACAACACTCTCGAATAATGACTTGGTAGAACTATTCGTCACTCCGTTGAAAATCTATATAGTCATAGCATTCATATAAGCAAACATCCTAGCAAACAATTCTAACACTCATAATAAAACCAACAATTAAAAATGCAAATCAAGGGACACCAAATAAAAACAAAGGAAAACTACCAAAGAAAACTCGGAGAAAACAAATCAAGGTTTTCACCACATCAAGCATCAACTAAGAAATAGTTTTACACAACTAAAACTTTTCTTAACAGAACCTAAGCATGGGTTTATGCTACCTAACTGAAAAGAAATCATCAAGCAACTAGGAGCAAAAAGAATCACCTTAAAAGCTATTATAAAACTCCTATTAGACCTAAAACAATCCTAGCAAGAAAAAATAAAATAAAAGTTTTATTTGTTATAAATAAAAGTTCATGTTCTAAAGTTACAGAAACTAACCTAGAATAAACTATCCCATAGGAAAAATAAATTTATTTGCTAATTAAAACAATAGGAAAACAGTAGCTAGTTAAATAAATAGGAATATCATGATTCTGATTAAAACTATTTTTTTATTAAATCTAAAATGCCCAATTAAATTCCTATGGTTAGGTAAAGTCAAAACAAAGTTGTGACAAAAAGAATCACTAAAATATAATATTCCTAACTCATTTTATAGCAGAATTACTAATCTGTCTAAAACTAAAATAAAGCAATTTTAAATAATTTAAACATGGCCAAACATATTTTCTACAGAAACTACAATAAATTTGCAAACCAACAAAAAAAATCAATTAAAAATACTAAGTAGATTAAAAGATATGGATTTTACAAAACTGAAACTATTCTGTTAAAACAGAAACGAAAAATAAAATTAAAAAGGAAAAGCTGGGCTAATGGGCCTATCTAGCTTCTGCGTTAAATAACTAAAAAGCGCCTGAGGAAATAAACCGAGTCGGCCGGTCTAACTAAACCTAATAAAACCAAAAACTAAACCGGATAAAAACCGGTTCACTTAAAATAAACCTACCAGCTTGATCTAATCTCAACCCTACGATCTAAATCGAACGGCGACGGGATCTCCGGCGACTTACCATGGGTCGACGGGCGACGGCTCGGGCGGCGACTCCGGTGGCTCCGGTGGTCGGGGACGTCGGCGGAGGTGTCGGGAGGTCTTGGCGGAGCAAGGGGGCTCGGGGTGGAGTCGGGTGAGCTTGGGGAGGTTCGAGGCGACCGGTGGGCGGCACGGCCAAGGGCAAGACTTTGGTCTCCCGGCCATTTAATTGCCGCGAGGGGAGAGGGTCGGGCGAGGGGGCGAGGGGCGGAACGGGGCGAGGGGAGGGTATTTATAGGGGGGGGGACGACTTGGACGAGGGGGCGATCGGGGGCGAGGATCGGGGAGGATCCCGGATCCTTCGGGATTCCGGCGAGCGGCGGCGGGGTTGGCGTGGGGAGGAAGAAGGTGGTGGGGCCGGGTGTCAGCGAGCGCGAGGGCGGGGGTGGCGGTCGGTTGGCCGAGACCTAGGGTTTTCGGGCGAGGGGGCTCGGCGTGGGCTGGCTCATTGGTATTTGGTAGGATTAGCTGGTGGCGCTGAGAGGGGTCCTCTCTTTTTTTTCTATTTTTTTTTGAATTAGGGAGAGGGGGAATATATATATAATATATATATATTTATTTATATAGGACATATATATATATCAAAATTTTCAGAAAAACATTTCCTACATGATGAACTTTATTCCAGCTTCAAATAAAATACACAAAAATTCAAATAAAACAAAGAGTGTTTCTGCTCTAATAAAATCCAATAAAAATCATTTTAAAAATACCAAAATGACTTCAAATTTATTGTCTCCTAATTTTCCATTGAAGGGAACCATTTTACCCATATTTCCATTTATTTATTTTTAGGAGAAAAATAATTTGAATAAAATCCAAATAATTCCAAATTTGAAGGGGAGTTTCAAAATACCTTCAAATGACTTTCAATTTGATTCTTTTTAACTTCCAACTCATATTTCATATAATTGAAGAAGTCATTTTATCTTCTCTCATGAAAATCATTAAGTTGCATAAAGTTTCTAAAATTTGGAATATTTTCAAACAGAATTCAAATCTTTTCAAAACCCTTTTCATTTATTAAATGGAAGAAGTCATATCATCTTCTCTCTATGGTTTTGTGTTCGAATTGAATTTGAATTCATGGATATAAAAAGGCAAAGTGAAAGTCAGGGAAAGTCATTTCATTCCCTCTCATTCAACTTTCAAAAAGTTTCAAATTCCACTCAATTTCACTCAATCAATCACACAACAAACAATCAATCAATCAAAACTATTTATTTATTATAACATTCCAAAATTTAGAATTTTGGGATGTTACATCTATGCTCAATGAAGAGCTTGTCCATCCTATCAATGGTGGTGGATTCTGTCAAGACTTTACATATAGTATGTGGTCTCTTGATCTGAACATGATTATTGGCTTGTTGCAATGCTTTCCATGTCTAGAGAATTTGTATATAAAGGTGATGATTTCATGCACATTGAAAGCCCATATATAATGTACTATAATTAATCGTTCAACTATCACTCTTTCAACATAATCTTTCTTAGACATTAAGTGTTTTCAATCTTCATATATATTTAGGCACGAACACATGGAGAAAAAAGTATAACCAATCGATGGTTCAAGAAGCACCGGGATTTTCTCAGATCTAATGACATTCGTTTGAAGACAAGAATTTGGAAGGATATGCATCCAACAATGCAAACACTAGCTTTGTCACATTCTTCATGTTGAATGCGAGGGCACCATTGTCCGTGAGGATTAAGTTTTTCGACAAGAAATTTCTTACGGCTACAAGTGCTGGACAGCATAAAAAGAAGTTGCAGGTGGACCTAAGGGCTTCTGATCATGCTCGGCTTCTATTTACAACAGATTGTCATCATGGACCAGTAGAATTTCTGGCCCGGGATCTTGATTTTATGGATCAGACCGATCCATTTGTTTGTGACTGCCGAAAACTTTGGTTGAGTTAGATGTCATTGTCCTGTTCAATCTGGATTTTGTCTAAACCTGATGAGCAATTAATCCTCATGCTTCTGTACTGTTTGTAAGATGGAGTTGGATATTGTTACCCTTTTCAACTCGGCTTTGACCCATATTTTCTTTCATACTGGGCCAATGGCTTGCCATTTCTTTAATTAAGACATAAATATTATAAGCATTCACAACATAGGGAAAGAACCTCACTCTCGCGGGATCCTTGAGATCTTTGTTCATTACAGAACCGCAATTTCTTAGCACCCACCAGCACCCACAAACTTATTTTCAGCTAGCACACCAAATGGGTTGTAATTCTTAATAAGAAAAGCTGCATGGTAGTGACATATTTGGGTTTGTCATTTTGGACCCACGAGGAAAATTCCTATCCAGGGCGGTGCTGACTCGACAGTAAACATTGAGAAACCTGGTTTTAAAATTACTGTAAATCCAAAAGTCGCCTCAAAATCATGAAACTTGGCATGGTGTTATGACATAGCACCAACATGTTGTGGTAAAAAATTAGTCCAATTTGGGACAAGTTTTGGTACAAACTTCTTACAAACCGAAGCTTCTCTCAAAAAGGCTCATGGTTCCGAGAGGGACCTTGTCACCTATGTGTGCGAAACGACATACACTGTCTCTTCCTGCCTTGATTTATTTTACAGAGGCAACATGCAACTATAGTAGCGTCGTCCTAAAATATGAAATTATTCACGGTTCGGTTTGCCTTTTTATACATTATTTGAGTTTTCTAGGCATTTTGGAACATACTTTGGTGTGTGCAAAGGTCATGTGTGTACTAACCACATATGTAATTGGATGTTCAATCTGTTTATGGAATCAAGTTATAAGTACATATGATGTTGTTCTATGTGCAATGACATTGCAAACGGACCATACCGGGGAACCCGTCGGTGATGATTTCATCAATCGCTGACAATTGTATACCACCAAGCGTTTGCCCACAACACACACGGCTTATTAGAGCAATCGTCTATATTATTATCGGTCTTCGCACATATTTCTGATTACAGACCTGTTTGTCGTGTATCACACACATCCTATTAAATTGAACCGTTTCTGGTCTCTTGGCTCAAAGCAAACAGTTCATCCAAGTGAATCGTATGCTGTATATCGCACACACCTTGATATGGCTGACCATTTCTTTTGTGTTACCTAATCACAAATAGTTCATCCGAGTGAACTCTATGATGTATATCGCACACGCCTTCATCTGGCTGCCCGTATATGTTCTTCTTCCTCATCACAAATAGTTAATTGAACTAAACCGTATGCCATGCATCGCACACACAACTAAAATCGGAACCGTGTTTGATGGCTCCTCCATTGCAAATGTTTTGCATCTTTTTTACGGTTTTTTACATCACTGTTTGCGATTAATGCACCACACACAGTTTCGTCAAAGGGTCTCTGGTCGTAGTGTCACGTTAGCAGCATCCTGTAGTAGTGTATTCACCATTTGACAGAAGAAAAAAAATAAACTGGAGGCCAACTATGACAAATTAGTTGAAGATGTTCATCAAATTTTGAATTCCCAAGAGGATAGGGTGTTGGAATTCAGATATTTGCAGTCTAAGATGGAGAGTGCAGAGGAGAGGAAAGCTGAGGCGACCAACTTAGTTGTCTCAGATATGAAGACAGAGATGGAGAAGAAAGAGACAGAGATCTTCAAGCTGCAAGAGAAGTATGTAGTCCTTATGAACCTGACAAAAGCTCAAGGCACTGTCATCGGGAACCTGAAGTTCAACCATTTGAAAGAGAAGGAAGTGCATAGTGCAGCCATGAGGAACTTGCAGTTCCAGGTTGATGAACTCGCAAAGTCTCAGGAAAAGCTCACCTAAGATAATATCAAGCTGAAGCAGGTTGATGAACTCACAAAGTCTCAGGAAAAGCTCACCCAAGATAGTCTCAAGCTGAAGCAGGTTGATAAACTCACTAAGTCTCAGGAAAAGCTCACCCAAGAGAATCTCCAGCTGAAGGATCACATTAGTGATATGAAGAAGGGACATGATAAGCTCATCCAAGAGAATCTCCAGTTCAAGGCTCACATGGGTGATCTGAAAAAGGGACATGACAAGCTCACTAAAGATAGGGCTCAACTCAAGCTTCAGATTGCTGATATGTTAAAGGCACATGAGAAGAACAAGCTGAAGATGAAGGGGATCCAGGCCATCTTGGATGAATGCACAAGATGAAGAGGTTGCATAGCTGACCTTTTGTGAAGTAGTGTTATTACCTAGTACATTTGAACAATGGATCTGCTCTGTATGTCTATATGGATCTTTTAGTTGGAATTATGGTGTTGTAAGAATCTATTAAGTATGTTACCTAGTAAAAGTTTTTCTTTTTCTCTTTCAGTTTGTCAACTGAATTGCTTGAGGACAAGCAAGGGTTTAAGCTTGGGGGAGTTGATACGTCTCCGTCGTATCTACTTTTCCAAACACTTTTGCCCTTGTTTTGGACTCTAACTTGTATGATTTGAATGGAACTAACCTTGACCGACGCTGTTTTTCAAAGCAGAATTGCCATGATGTTGTTTTATGTGCAGAAAACAAAACTTCTCGGAATGACCTGAAACTCCATGGGATGTCTTATAAAAAATAATAAAAAATCCTCGCCAAAGATGAAGACCAGGGGGCCCACACCCTGTCCACGAGGGTGGGGGCGCCCCCTACCTCGTGGGCCCCCTGGAGACCCTCCGACGCCAACTCCAACTCCATATATTGGCTTTCGGGGAGAAAAAAATCAGAGAGAAAGTTTCTGTAACATCCCAAAATTCTAAATTTTGGAATGTTATATTAAATAAAAAAAATTCTGATTGTTTGTTTGATTTTTGAGTGATTGCTTGTGTGAAATTGAGTGAAATTTGAATCTTTCTGAAAGTTGAATGAGAGGGAATGAAATGATTTTTCCCAAACTTCCACCTTGCATTTATGATCTCCATGAATTCAAATTCATTTCATCACAAAACCCAAGAGTGAAGATGATATGACTCTTCCATTTAAATAAATGAAAAGGGTTTTGAAAAGATTTGAATTCCATCTGAAGAATATTTCAAATTTTAGAAACTTTATGCAACTCAATGATTTTCATGAGAGAAGATAAAATGACTTCTTAAATGATATGAAATATGAGTTGGAGGTTAAAAGAATCAAATTGAAAGTCATTTGAAAGTATTTTGAAACTCCCTTTCAAATTTGGAATTATTTGGATTTTATTCAAATTATTTTTCTCCTAAAAATAAATAAATATAAATAAGGGTAAAATGATTCCCTTCAATGGAAAATTAGGAGAAAATAATTTTGAAATCATTTTGGTATTTTTAAAATGATTTTTTATTGGATTTTATTAGAGCAGGAACACTCTTTGTTTTATTTGAATTTTTGTGTATTTTATTTGAAGCTGGAATAAAGTTCATCGTGTAGGATATATTTTTCTGAAAAATTTTGATATATATATGTCCTATATAGAAATATATATATTATATATATATTCCCCCTCTGCCTAAATTCAAAAAAATAGAAAAAAAAAAAAACCCGGTAGCGCCCGGCCGATCCAACCGCCCGGCCAGTGAGGCACCCACCGTAGCGCCCGGCCCAGCCCGGCCAGGCGCCCGGCCCACGCCCGAGCCACCGCGCCCGAATCCCCTCCCGATCGGTCGCCGCTCGCTCACCCCTCTCTCTCTCTCGTTGACGCCCCGACCCCACCTCGTCCCTTTCCCTCGCCCCACGCCTCGCCGGAAACCACCGCGCTTGACCGCACCGGAGACCCGGGATCCTCCCCGATCCGCCCCTCCTCCAAGCCGGTCCCCCTTATAAATACCCCCGACCCGTTCCGCCTCCCGACCCGAAACCCTCTCCCTCGCCCGCAATTCCTCATGAACCCGAGCCCCAGCGCCATTGCACCCCACCGAGCTCCTCCGTCGCCCCCAAGCTCCACCGACTCCACCCCCGAGCTCCCCTTGCTCCGCCGCACCCGCCGGACGCCTCCGCCGTCTTCCCCGACCACCGGAGCCACCGCACCGTCGTCGCCCGAGCCGCCGTCGACCGTCGCCGTCGTCGCCACCGCGGTGAGTCGCCGGAACTCCCCGCCACCGTCCGATCAAAAATCGACGCTTTAGATTAGATCCCCCGAAGGGGTATGGTTTATTTTAAAGATCCGGTTTTAGTTACGGTTTTTATTTTAGTTAGTGGTTTAGTTAGACCGGCCCGATCGGTTTATTTCCTGTTAGCCGCGAGCACGTTTTAGTTATATAACACATGAGCGTTAGATAGGCCCACTAGCGCCAGTTTTTCTTTTTTTAGTTTTATTTTTTCGTTTCTGTTTTTAACAGAATAGTTTCAGTTTTGTAAAATCCATATCTTTTAGGTTACTTAATATTTTTAGTTGATTCTTTTTTGTTAGTTTGCAAATTTGTTGTAGTTTCTGTAGAAAATATGTTTGGCCATGTTTAAATTATTAGAAATTGTTTTATTTTAGTTTTAGACAGATTAGTATTTCTGCTATAAAATGAGTTAGGATTATTTTATTTTGGTGATTCTTTTTGTCACTGCTTTGTTTTGACTTTGCCTAGTAGTACGAATTTAGTTGGGTATTTTAGATTTAAAAAAAATAGTTTTAGTCAAAATCATGTATTTCTTGTTTATTTAACTAGCTACTGTTTTCCTATTGTTTTATTTAGTAAATAATTTTATTTTTACTATGTTATAGGTTATTTTAGATTAGTTTCTATAGCTACAGAGGATGAACTTTTATTTACAGTAGAATAGAAATTTTATTTTATTTTTCCTTGCTAGGATTGTTCTAGGCATAATAGGAGTTCTATAATAGCTTTTGATGTGATTCTTTTTGCCCCTAGTTTGTATGATGTTTTCCCTTCTGTTAGTTAGCAAAACCCATGCTTAGGTTCTGTTAAGAAAAGTTTTAGTTGTGTAAAACTATTTCTTAGTTTATGCTTGATGTGGTGAAAACCTTAACTTGTTTTCTCCGAGTTTTCTTTGGTAGTTTTTTTGTGTAGTTTTCCTTTGTTTTATTTGGTGTCCCTTGATTTGCATTTTTATTTGTTGGTTTTATTATGAGTGTTAGAATTGGTTGCTAGGATGTTTTCTTATATGAATGCTATGACTATATAGATTTTCAACGGAGTGACGAATAGTTCTACCAATTCATTATTCGAGAGTGTTGTTATCTTCATCAACTTACTAGGCAAGTTCTCTTTGACCATGTTTTTCATACCTATGTGTTTTATTGCATCTAGTGTCATCCTCGCAACAATCCCTCCAGTAGTGACATTGAATCCTTGTAGTTGAGTAGTATGCATGAGGTAGGAACCCATCACCCTGTTACCAAGCCCGAGACGTTATTTATTTTAATGCTACGCTATAGTAGACGGGTTGGTATGAGTGAACTAGTGGTGTGAAGAAGGAGGACTCTACGTCAATGATGACAACTCCATGATGACATCTGCAAGGATCTGCATCTTCAAGGCCTCAAGACTTCAAGACTCGAGACAAGAATTCAATACACACTCTTGGGTGAAGGATGGTTGACGGGCACCTGGAGAAACCAAAGTGGTTGGCCGGGATGCATGGAGAAGCGCCATGACATCTTGCGGAAAGCTTCACCCTGCACTCAAAGAGACGGAAGAATACTTCATGCCTGGAAGCTTACCTGTGCAACCGCAAGTCACTATGGGCTCTGGCTTGGTTGGCCTTAGTTGTGACTCTGGCTGGGACGGTGCTAGCAGATGTAGAACTACGGTAGGATTGGATGAGCACCGGACAGTGGCCAGAGGAACTCTTTGGAAGACCATGTTTCGGTCGTCTTGTTCTCAAACACCCTGAAGTGCGAGAACGTAAAGAGAGGGATCGAATCTTGCGGGTAAAGTGTACAAACCTCTGCAGAGGGTTAAAAACCTAATCGATTAGCCGTGTCCCCGGTTACGGACAATTTGAGCATCTGGACTTGAATCTAACTCGGAACTCTCAACACCGGACTGATAACTTAATTATGGGCAACTTATGATGAATTTGGGCTATGAGACATCGGTTGGCGGAACCATGTCATGATAGAAAACTCTATAGTACAGACTTCATTTATTCCTTTGGTGTAGGGAAAATAAAACCAGCTTTTACGCAAACAAAACTCAGATATAGAGCCACAAAGCCATACTGCATATAGTATAGTTTATCATCTGCTTTCTCTTATTGTGATCTTGCCGGTACATTCAATGTAATCGATTTACACGGCTGCAACGTATCATGTTGCAGATATTTCCTCGACAAGTAAGAGTTACGATACAGGTTACGGTCTACACTCAACCTGCCGATGGCGTTGATGGGACTCCACACCCGACTATTTGTTTCACGTGACTTATGAGGTATATATCAGTTTTACGTTAATTATACATGTGATTGCACTTTGATATATACATTGATGTACCGTGTGCCAAAGATACTGATCCGAGGATGGCACAACAACACGGAAGGCTTGACCGTCGAGGTCGGGTCGCCATAGTTTCATCGCGTTTTATGATACGGAGCCGCCGCCAAGCCCTAATCTCTCGGGAGGGCTGATCTGGAGTCTGCTCGGGGCTCCGGAGAGGGATTCGTCGCCGTCGTCATCATCAACCATCCTCCATCACCAATTTCATAATGCTCACTGCCGTGTGTGTGAGTAATTCCATCGTGAGGGCTTGCTTGACGGTGATGGGTTGGATGAGATTTATCATGTAATCGAGTTAGTTTTGTTAGGGTTTGATCCCTAGTATCCACTATGTTCTCGAGATTGATGTTGCTATGACTTTGCTATGCTTAATGCTTGTCACTGGGGCCCGAGTGTCATGATTTCAGATCTGAACCTATTATGTTTTCATGAATATATGTGTGTTCTTGATCCTATCTTGCAAGTCTATAGTCACCTACTATGTGTTATGATCCAGCAACGCCAAGTGACAATAATCGGGACCACTCCGGTGATGACCATAGTTTGAGGAGTTCATGTATTCACTATGTGTTAATGCTTTGTTCGGTTCTCTATTAAAAGGAGGCCTTAATATCCCTTAGTTTCCAATAGGACCCATTGTCACGGGAGGGTAGGACAAAAGATGGCATGCAAGTTCTTTTCCATAAGCACGTTTGACTATATTCGAATACATGCCTACATTACATTGATGAATTGGAGCTAGTTACATGTCACCCTATGTTATGATCAAGTTACATGACGAACCGCATCCGCATAATTATCCATCATCGATCCGGTGCCTCTGAGCTTTCCATATCGGTTCTCGCTTATTCACTTTTCCGTTACATCTTTGTTACAATCACTACAAAAATACCAAAAACATTACTTTTGTTGTCTTTACTTTTGTTACCGTTACCACCTCTATCATATTACTTTGCTACTAAACACTTCGCTGCAGATACTAGGTTTCCAGGTGTGGTTGAATTGACAACTCAGCTGCTAATACTTGAGAATATTCTTTGGCTACCCTTGCGTCGAATCAATAAATTTGGGTTGAATACTCTACCCTCGAAAACTGTTGCGATCCCCTATACTTGTGGATTATCAAGACCCTTTTTAAAGCGCCGTTGCCGGAGCATAGCTCTATTCTTTGAGTCACTTGGGATTTATATCTGCTGGACACTATGAAGAACTTGAAAGACGCTAAGACAACAATTTATCCCTCAACTACGAGGGGAGGTAAGGAACTGCCATCTAGCTCTGCACTTGATTCACCTTCTGTTATGAGTAAGCTAGCGACACCTAAACCTGCTTCTGCTATTCATTCCGATACGTCGCATGTTATTGATGATGCCACTTCTGCTATGCATGATACTTGTGATGAAACTACTTCTATGCTTGATACTACTGTGCCCCTTGGTGAATTTCTAGATGAACAAATTTCTAGGTCTAGAGAAAGAGAAATTAATGAAACTGAATACAATGATGAAAGTGATGATGAAAGTATGCCTGCTATTCCTGAGGGTTATCTTTTTGATGCCGAATCTTCTGTAGCTATTTTTGCTTGCAAGGATAGATATGAACTTAAGAGGCTGCTAGTTAAATGGAGTAAAGAATCTCTTAGAGATAGGATGAGACCTGACCACCTTTTGCTACTTCACCTATTTGTGTTCCTGATAAGGATTATGAATTCTCTGTTGATCCTGATATAATTACTTTGGTTGAATCTGATCCTTTTTATGGCTATGAATCTGAAACTGTTGTGGCACATCTTACTAAGTTAAATGATATAGCTGCCGTGTTCACTAATGATGAGAAATCGCGCTACTTTTATATACTCAAAATATTTCCGTTCTCATTAAAGGGTGATGCTAAGATATGGTTTAATTCTCTTGATCCTGGTTGTGTGCGTAGTCCACAGGATATGATTTTTTACTTCTCTGCTAAATATTTCCCTGCTCATAAGAAACAAGCTTCTTTGAGGGATATATAATTTTGTGCAAATTGAAGAAGAGAGTCTCCCACGATCTTGGGGGAGGCTTCTCAAGTTACTTAATGCTTTGCTTGATCATCCTCTTAAGAAACCTGAAATACTTGATATCTTTTATAATGGACTAACCGATGCTTCCAGAGATTACCTGGATAGTGGTGCTGGGTCTCTTTTCGTGGAAAGAACACCGGATGAAGCTGAAATTTTATTGAATAATATGTTGACAAATGAAAATAATTGGGCACCTCCTGAGCCAACTCCCCGAGCCAGCTCCCGAGCCACCATTCTTGAGCCTATTCCTAAACCAACTCAAGAAGAGAGGTGTTCTATTTCTCATCCCAAGATATGCAAGAGGCAAACAAATCTATGAAAGAATAAGGTATCAAAGTCAAGATGTTAAGAATTTACCTCCTATTGAAGAAATACATGGTCTTAGTTTACCGCTTTGTTGAAGAAGTGTATGATCTCAATTCTTTAGTCATCAAGAACCTCCCGATCCCGATATCCCGACACGTGAAGTAAAGGTAAATTCTCTCTCTGATATGATAAAGCTGAAGTCCCTCCTACTAAAATTGATAGTCAGTGCTTGGATGAGTTTGATAACTTTATGTTTAAGCAAGATGACTTTAATGCTTATTTTGGTAGACAATTGAAACAGAATACCTTTATGATTAAACGCTTGGGTGATTATATGGCTAATATTAGAGGTGAACTTAAACTTGTTAGAAAACATGCTTCTATGGTTACCACTCAAGTAGAACAAGTACTTAAAGCTCAGAAGGAAGTGCTTGATGAAATGAATAGTAAGAAAAATGATTAAGCTGTTAGAGTGGCTATTAGAACTGGTAGAATGACTCAGGAACCTTTGTATCCTGAAGGCCACCCTAAGAGAATCGAGCAAGATTCTCAGAGAAATAATATCAATATGCCTAGTTCTTCTAAAAGGAAGAAAAAGAAAAATGATAGGACTTTGCAAACTTCTAGTGAACCTATTGCTAAACCACCTGATAATCCAAATGATATCTCTATGTCTGATGTTGAAACACAATCTGGTAATGAACATGAACCTAGTGAAAATGTTAATGATGATGTTCATGATAATGCTTAACCTAGTAATGATAATGATGTAGAAGTTGAACCTGTTGTTGATCTTGATAACCCACAATCAAAGAATCAACGTTATGATAAAAGAGACTTCGTTGCTAGGAAACACGGTAAAGAAAGGGAACCATGGGTTCAGAAACCCATGCCTTTTCCTCCCAAACCATCCAAGAAAAAGGATGATGAGGATTTTGAGCGCTTTCTTTGAAATGATTAGACCCATCTTTTTTGCGTATGCGATTGGTGATATGCTCAAAATGAATCCTTATGCTAAATATATGAAAGATATTGTTACAAATAAAAGAAAGATACCTAAGCTGAAATTTCCACCATGCTTGCTAATTATACTTTTAAGGGTGGAATACCAAAGAAACTTGGAGATCCGGAGTACCTACTATACCATGCTCCATTAAGAGAAATTATGTTAAAAGCGCTTTATGTGATCTTGGAGCCGGTGCTAGTGTTATGCCTCTCTCTTTATATCGTAGACTTGACTTGAATAAGTTGACACCTACTGAAATATCTTTGCAAATGGCTGATAAATCAACTGCTATACATGTCGGTATTTGTGAGGATGTGCCTGTTGTGGTTGCAAACATTACTATTTTAACGGACTTTGTTATTCTTGATATACCTGATGAAGATAGTATGTCTATTATTCTTGGAAGACCTTTCCTTAATACTGCAGGGGCTGTTATTGATTGCAACAAAGGCAATGTCACTTTTCATGTTAATGGTAATGAGCATACGGTACACTTTCCGAGGAAACAACCTCAAGTTCATAGTATCAACTCTATTGGAAAAATTCCATCGATTATATTTGGAGGTTTTGAGTTTCCTCTCCCTACTGTCAAGAAGAAATATGATATACTTATTATTGGGGATGTCCATATCCCCGTTGAGGTAACATAGTGTTATTCAAAGTTCTCCTGTTCCATGTTAATCGGAATGAGTTTGTTAACAAGACTTGATCAACCTTGTTAGTGGATTCCTTTTGATGAGCATGAGATGGATGAAACTAGAAGCACAACCTTCTGTACCCTCTTTATATTTTCTGTTATTTAGTAGAAATAAAGAAAAAATAGTATTTTTCTGTCTGTTTCCTGATTTATCCGTGCAATATAAAAATATCCCGAAAATAAAAGTCCTCATAATGCCATGCCAATTTAATATGATTTTTTCAGGAATACTTGAGGATTTTTAGTGCAAAAATTACATGGGAGCTGCCACCTGGCCACGAGGGTGGAGGGCGCGCCCTACCCCCTGGTCGCGCCCCCTGCCTCATGGGCCCATGGTGGCCCTCCTCCACTTATCCCTGCACCCATCTTCTTCCTTTGTCTCACACAAACCCGAAAAACCAACTCAAGCTCGTGTTCCAGCCACTTTTGCTGTGATTTTCGATCTCCTTGCTCAAAGCACCTCTCAGAAACTGCTTAGGAGATCGTTCCTTGGTATGTGACTCCTCCATTGGTGCAATTAGTTTTTGTTCTAGTGCTTTATTCATTGCAAATTTGTGCTGCATAGGTGACCATGTTCTTGAGCTTGCATGTCAAGTTTATATGGTTCCAAGTAGTTCTAATGCTTGATATATGCTCTAGGCACTTGTATGAGTAGTTGCTATCAGTTTTATTGAAGTTGGTTCACTTTTGTTTGAAGTTACTAAAAATTTCAGAATTATTTTTCAGAGAAAACAATATGCTTAGGAAGATGTTCCAAGGTGGTTCTTCAAGGAAGCAAGGTCCCAGGCTTGCAATGCGTGATGCTGACGAGGAACCACCAAGAGACGCTCTTGTGAGGCCCTGTGAATGGCCTTCTTAAAATTTTATGGATCAAGCGGGAATTAAAGAATAATTTAACGCATATTTGCATACTGCCGGTCTTGAGGACTTTGAAGCTGACAAATGCCCCCAATATCGTGACCTCACAACTTCATTTGTGGGGAGGTTTGAGTTTTCATCTTCGCGTAATTCTCCTTCAGTCATGTTTGACCTTTATGACAAATCTTATACCATGGACTTAGAGGATTTCACTCTTGCATGCAAACTTCCATCTTGGGGTAGTATCAGGATCCCCTAAATCTGAATATAGAGACTTTCTTGCTAGAATAACTGTGGGGAATCTAGGGATATAACGCAAGCCACTATAGGGAGCATTCACTTTCCTCCTATACATTATTTTGCTCTCTTCATAGGCGGATGCATAAATGCTAAGGATGAAGCATGTCACATGTGTGCTCTCGATCTCGGCATTCTCGTGGAGTGCTGTGTTAGGAGACCAATCTTATCATATGGGAGCCATTGTAGCTCGTAGGTTGCATCTTAATAGACATAACGGAGATTTCTTTGGAGGAATTTATGCAACCCGCTTAGCTAATTTTCTTGAGATAGACGTTCGTGAGGGTGACGTGGAGTTACCCCCTACTTATTTAGATTTTGATTCTATGGTTTCCCACCAGTTTGGTGCGAGGACTGAACCACCTCTCCGATGTCGACTAATCTTTAACAAACGGCATGTTGTCCATGTTACTCTTCCTGCTCCTGCCTTCTTTGATTTTCAGACGAGAGGAAGATATATTATTACCAAAGAGGAGGCAAATGAGTACGAGAGGAGAGCGGAGGCAGCTCGACGCCACGCTGCAGCCCAGGAGGCGATAACCGCTGCATCGCAGTACGACCCCAGCTACACCTACGGGTATCGGCCAAAGCTATCCTCGGCAATAGACCAACTTAGGCCAAAAGCCTAAGCTTGGGGGAGTATGTATTTCTCACCGACATTACATTTATGCCCATACACACTCATTGCTAGATGTCGGTGATCATACTCTTTCACTGTAATATCCATGCTAGTTTATTTTCTTTTTCCTGCTTTCTTCTTGTGTGTTTAATAAACCTTAGAAAAACCAAAAAAATTAGTAGTAGTATATTTTTCCTGCTGTAGTAGTAATAATTAAAAAGAAAACCCGAAAATATTTCCCATTCTTCTTTTGCTTGTTGGGAGCTTTCCCGTGTAAATAGTTTTTGTTTCTTTTCTTTTCTTTAGGGGTCAGTAGGAGGAGACCATGATTAAATTGTTGAAGTGGCTCTTATATGCATTATTGTTAATTTAACCAAAAGCCCATATTGCCTTGTCTTCTCCTGTTTATTGAATGCTCGCAGATTCCAGCTTAGTCCAATGCACGTGCACTCTTATTATTATTCACACCGTTCGGTCGTGCAAGTGAAAGGCAATTATGATGACATATATGATGGGCTGACTGAGATGGGAAAAGCTGGTATAAACTCGACCTCTTTTGTTTTTGTAGATATGATGAGTCCATCGTTCTGATTCAAACTTATTATGAATAAACATGCTTGCAATGACAATTAGAGATCATAGTTGCT
This sequence comes from Aegilops bicornis, assembly GCA_021605145.1. Lineage (NCBI taxonomy): Eukaryota > Viridiplantae > Streptophyta > Magnoliopsida > Poales > Poaceae > Aegilops > Aegilops bicornis. Next base: position 261,195,492 of record CM038669.1, read on the forward strand.
TGTGCCATGCTTGATTAGCTATGAGTTATAATGTTTTACCTTGCGTGGCAACATGCTATTAAAATGGTTATGATGTGGTATGATGGGTTGGTATCCTCCTTTGAATGATTTAAGTGACTTGACTTGGCACATGTTCATGCATGTAGTTGAAACAAATCAACATAGCCTTCACGATATTTATGTTCATGGTGGATTATATCCTACTCATGCTTGTATTCAATGTTTATTAATTTTAATGCATGTTCATGACTGTTGTTGCTCTCTAGTTGGTCACTTCCCAGTCTTTTGCTAGCCTTCACTCGTACTAAGCGGGAATACTGCTTGTGCATCCAATCCCTTAAACCCCAAAGTTATTCCATATGAGTCCACTATACCTTCCTATATGCGGTATCTACTTGCCGTTCCAAGTAAATTTGTATGTGCCAAACTCTAAACCTTCAAATGAACATTCTGTTTTGCATGCTCGAATAGCTCATATATCAACTAGTTCTGCCCTTATCTTCCGTGTTAGGCGGGTTATTCTCAAGAGGAGTGGACTCCGCTCCTCACTCACGAGAAAATGGCTGGTCACCGGGATGCCCAGCCCCATGCTTTATGGAAACTAAATCAAAATAATTGCAAACAAAACTCCCCTTGGGACCCGTTGAATGTTGGAGGCACTTGTTGTTTCGAGTGAGCCATGGATTGATGCTTGTGGAGGAGGGGGAGTATAAACTTTACCATTCTGTTTGGGAACCGCCCATAATTTGTTTAGCATGGAAGATATCGTCATCTCTTAGTTGTTATGTTGACAATGAAAGTATGCCGCTCAAAATATAAATTATCTCTATTTCAAAATCGAGCTCGCACCTCTACAAATCCTCGCTTCCCTCTGCGAAGGGCCTATCTATTTACTTTCATGTTGAGTCATCACCCTCTTATTAAAAGCACTAGCTAGAGAGCACAAATTGTCATTTGCATTCATTACTATTAATTTATATCGGGTATGACTATGATTGGATCTCTTTTACCATGAATTACAATGTCTAGTCAGTCCTTGATCTTTGAAGGTGCTCTGCATTTATATTTTGCGGTCTCAGAAAGGGCTAGCGAGATACCATCTTGTTATGTCATATTATGATTGTTTCGAGAAAGTGTTGTCATCCGAGATTTATTATTATGGCTTGCTAATTGATTATGTTATTGATATGAGTAAACATGAGACCTGAGAATTATTGCAAATGTGGTTAGTTATGATCTTTCTTTGAAAACCTGAATGCCGGGCTTGACATAGGTACAACAACAAGAGCAAAGCGAGTTTGTAAAAGTTTTTCTTTTTCTCTTTCGGTTTGTCAACTGAATTGCTTGAGGACAAGAAGGGTTTAAGCTTGGGGAGTTGATACATCTCCGTCAGATCTACTTTTCCAAACACTTTTGCCCTTGTTTTGGACTCTAACTTGTATGATTTGAATGGAACTAACCCGGATCGACGCTGTTTTCAAAGAGAATTGCCATGATGTTGTTTTATGTGCGTAAAACAAAAGTTCTCGAATGACTGAAACTCCACGGGATGTCTTATAAAAATAATAAAAATCCTCGCCAAAGATGAAGACCAGGGGCCCACACCCGTACACGAGGGTGGGGCGCGCCTCACCTCGTGGCTCCCCCGAGACCCTCGACGCCAACTCCAACTCCATATATTGGCTTTCGGGAGAAAAAATCAGAGAGAAAGATTCATCGCGTTTTACGATACGGAGCCTTCGCCAAGCCCTAAACTCTCTCGGGAGGCTGATCTGGAGTCCGTTCGGGGCTCCGGAGAGGGGGATTCATCACCGTCGTCATCATCAACCATGCTCCATCACCAATTTCATGATGCTCACCGCCGTGCGTGAGTAATTCCATCATAGGCTTGCTGGACGGTGATGGGTTGGATGAGATTTATCATGTAATCGAGTTAGTTTTGTTAGGGTTTGATCCCTAGTATCCACTATGTTCTGAGATTGATGTTGCTATGACTTTGCTATGCTTAATGCTTGTCACTAGGGCCCGAGTGCCATGATTTCAGATCTGAACCTATTATGTTTTCATGAATATATGTGTGTTCCTGATCCTATTTGCAACTCTATAGTCACCTACTATGTGTTATGATCCGGCAACCCCGAAGTGACAATAATCGGGACCACTCTCGGTGATGACCATAGTTTGAGGAGTTCATGTATTCACTATGTGTTAATGCTTTGTTCCGGTTCTCTATTAAAAGGAGGCCTTAATATCCCTTAGTTTTCAATAGGACCCCGCTGCCACGGGAGGGTAGGACAAAAGATGTCATGCAAGTTCTTTTCCATAAGCACGTATGACTATATTCGGAATACATGCCTACATTACATTGATGAATTGGAGCTAGTTACATGTCACCCTATGTTATGACTATTACATGACGAACCGCATCCCAAGCATAATTATCCATCATCGATCCGGTGCCTCTGAGCTTTCCATATCTTGGTTCTCGCTTATTTACTTTTCCGTTACATCATTACAATCACTACAAAAATACCAAAAACATTACTTTTGTTGTCTTTACTTTTGTTACCGTTACCACCTCTATCATATTACTTTGCTACTAAACACTTTGCTGCAGATACTAGGTTTACAGGTGTGGTTGAATTGACAACTCAGCTGCCAGTACTTGAGAATATTCTTTGGCTACCCTTGGGTCGAATCAATAAATTTGGGTTGAATACTCTACCCTCGAAAACTGTCCCCTATACTTGTGGGTTATCACTTGGGTTCTGTCGATACCGACAACCCCTAAACCCTAAAACTTTGGCTATTTTGGGTTCCGTTGATGTCGCCAACCCCTTACCCACAAAACTTTGGCTATCTTGGGTTCCGTCAATGTCGACGACCCCTTAATCTAACACTTTGGCTATTTTGGGTTCGGCCGTTGTCGACAACCCCTAAACCCTAAAACTTTGGCTATGTTGGGTTCTGTCAATGTTGACAACCCCTAAATCTAACACTTTGGCTATTTTGGGTTCCGTCAATATCGATAACCCCTAAACCCTAAAACTATGGCTATCTTGGGTTCTGTCGATGTCGGCAACCCCTAAATCTAACACTTTGGCTATTTTGGATTTCGTCGATGTCGACAACCCCTAAACCCTAAAACTTTGGCTATCTTGGGTTCCGACAATGTCGACAACCCCTAAATCTAACACTTCGGCTATTTTGGGTTCCGTCGATACCGACGACCCCTAAATCCTAAAACTTTGACTATTTTGGGTTCCACCGATGTCGACAACCCCTAAATCTAACACTTTGGCTATTTTGGGTCCCGTCGATGTCGACAACCCCTAAATCTAACACTTTGGCTATTTTGGGTTCTGTCGATACCGACAACCCCTAAACCCTAAAACTTTGCCTATTTTGGGTTATGTCGATGCCGACAACCCCTAAATCCTAAAACTTTGGCTATTTTGGGTTCCGTCGATGTCGACAACCCCTAAACATACATAACTTGCCAACCCAAAATAACAGAAAGAATACATGCATAACCCCCTCATCTCTTGGGCATAGTTTAGAAACATGACTCGTAACAGAAAGAGTACTCTAACAGATAGCATGTCACCCAAAATAGTAATTGTTTTGAAACATACAGTACTTGCCCCCTCATCTCTTGGGCATCACTGACATAGTTTAGAAACATGACTCATAATAGAAAAGAGTACTCTAACGTAAAGCATGTCAACCCAAAATAATAATTGTTTTGAAACATACAGTACTTGCCCCCTCATCTCTTGGGCATCACTAACATAGTTTAGAAACATGACTCATAACACTCAGGTATTTCCACTTGAAGTAAAAAAGGCCATCCATCCAGAATGACTTGTTGGGCCAGCAGAAGTGGAAGCTCCAGCAGCAGATCTTGGTGCAGAGAAAGGCCTTGAATGCCTTGCAGCAGCATGCCTTGCAGAAGGATGTTGTGATCTTGGAGGAGCAGCATGTGATCTAACCTGTGATCTTGCAGGTGTAGTACCTTCATCAACATTCCTTGATCTTGCAGATGCCTTGCAAAAATGAAGGAAACATGATGCTAGTTAACAAGCTGGTGGCTCTATGAAGAAAGAAACATACAAAAAATACAAAGCATTGTACTAGTTAACAAGGGGATTACCACATGCTTATTTTTCCTCAAAGCCAACTCTGGTTTCAATTGTTTGTTGCAGCTAGTGTACCTATGGCCTTGGAGCCCACAATTGTTGCATGTTATAGCGGCCATTCTTGAACTCTCCTTTGGCTTTGGAACCTCAAATCTGCCCATTATCCTCTTCTCTTTCTTTCTTCCCTTCTTCACATGAAATTTAGGTGGCTCTATGTATGGTCTAGTTGTCTTTGTCCAATCATGTTCACCAGGAACATGATATACCATTGGTTCATATGCTGCTAGGTAAAAAGGTTTTTTGAAGAATTTGCACACATAGTCCTCTGGAAAACTTTTTGCCTTGTTAATTGCTGATATTGCATGGTTGCATGGTGTGCCACTCAGGTCCCACTTTCTGCAACCACATGCATGAAGTTCCAAGTTGACAACATGTGTTTGCTGCCCACTGGTTACTTCAAATACATTAGCACCGGCTTGAATGGGTTTACAGAATATATCCCTTTCCTTTTCCACCTCTAGCTTCTCAGCATAATGGAGTGTGATCTCCCATAGAGCTGCCATCCCACTCTCTCTATTCCTATGCCACCTAACCATCTGCTTATTCTTAATACCATCAACCATAGTCCTAATAGGTTTTTTCCTATAATCAAGGATGTACTTGTTGAACACCTCAGATAGGTTGTTAACAACCAAGTCTACCTTACAGTTAGTGTCAAAAGCATGCCTAGCCCAGAATCTTGCAGGTATTCCACTCAACCACTTCCAAGCATCCACACTCTCATTTTTTAGATCATTCATTGCAATGATAAACTTGTGTTGGTTATAAGCATAACTAGCATTATCCATGCATTTCTTAAGATCTTCTCCCCTAAACCCAACATTCTGGAAGTTTGCATACAAGTGTCTAAGGCAAAATCTTTGGTGGCAGTTTGGAAATACTTGATTAATTGCATTTAGTAGCCTTGTTGACATAGCATCTCATACTAAGCTACTGACATGATAGTATAAGGACCAATTTTGCATAAAGATAAACAAGAGGATGCATGCATACCTTCTGTCGATCAGACATGATAGTATAATGACCAAATTGTCCAACTTCTCCTTGTAGACATATCTTCAGTTGGTGCAGAAACCAACACCAGTTTGTTGTATCCTCTTGTCCAACAATACCAAATGCCAGTGGGAAAATGTTGTTGTTGCCATATCTGCCAGTGGCAACAAGTATTTGAGCTCCAATGGTGAGCTTAATAAAGCAGCCATCGACACCTATTTTGTATTGTAAGTCCAAATTTAGTAACTATAAGAAATTTATACACAATTCTATATATGTCACCTAACAACAAGGAGCAAGTTTATTCACTATATAACACTACTAAACAAACTTAAGTTGTACAAAACAATGCTATATATGTATGTCACCTACTAAATAAAGCATATAAACATGTCACTAACCAATGAATGGTCTGCATCCATTGAGAAAGCCCTCCCTTGCTCCATTGATGCAGAAGAACATAACATGAAACCTTGGTCCTGGATGTGGTATTTTTGTAGTAGGTTTTGGAGTTACAGTTGTAACTATAACTCTACTCCCAGGGTTTGTATCCATGATGGTTTGACCATAGTCCATCGGCCTGGGATACTATTTCTTGTGCTCTCCTAAAACAGCCTCTACAACAAGGTTTTTAGCCCTATAGGCCATGTGCTTGTGCACATCAACACCATACTTCTCATTGCAGTAGTCAATCAGAGTAAAAATACTTGTGTTTGGATCTGACCTGAACAATGACTCAAATGTCTGTGCAAGCCACTATGCACTAACCCTTGATGTCTCTGTACTGCTAGGGCAAGTGTGATGCAACCTCATCCTTTTTATTACAAATGTCTTCTCCCCTTTGATAACTACTGCAACTATGAAGAACTGACAATGCTCTTGTTTGCAGCAAACAGTGATCCTTTTGTCTGAGTTTCTATGATACCTTAAATTCTGGCCTGTGTAATGTGCAAGCTCAAAAGAGCATCTCTGAATTGCTGCTGGTTTTTAAAACACATGTGCATACATAACTGCCGATGTGGTTGCTCCAGTTTTTCATTATACCATATCCTTGCTAGCCTTTTCATGGCCCTACTCTTCCTTCCTTTTGGTAGGACAAATGCTAGTGGCTCATATCCATCATCTTCGCTATCCAAGAGCAACCCAATATCTTCTTCATCTGATGATGGTCTGAAATTTGGTTTCAAGTCCTCTAACACATTAGAATGTGTCCTAGTGGTGGGGTGCTACCTCTTGAGCACTGCGTTGGATTTCCCCGAAGAGGATAGGATGATGCAGCAAAGTAGCGTAAGTATTTCCCTCAGTTTTTGAGAACTAAGGTATCAATCCAAAGAGGAGGCTACGCCACAGTCCCTCGTACCTACACAAAACAAATAGCTCAACGCAACCAACGCGATTAGGGGTTGTCAATCCCTTCACGGTCACTTACGGGAGTGAGATCTGATAGAGATGCTAGATAATATTTTTGGTATTTGTGGTATAAAGATGCAAGGTAAAATAAAAGCAAAGTAAAAGCAAAACAATACTAAAGTAGTGGAAGATTGATATGATGAGAATAGACCCGGGGGCCATAGGTTTCACTAGTGGCTTCTCTCAAGAGCATAAGTATTTCTACGGTGGGTGAACAAATTACTGTTGAGCAATTGACAGAATTGAGCATAGTCATGAGAATATCTAGGTATGATCATGTATATAGGCATCACGTCCGAGACAAGTAGACCGACTCCTGCCTGCATCTACTACTATTACTCCACTCATCGACCGCTATCCAACATGCATCTAGAGTATTAAGTTAATGAAAACAGAGTAACGCCTTAAGCAAGATGACATGGTGTAGAGGGATAAATTCATGCAATATGATATAAACCCCATCTTGTTATCCTCGATGGCAACAATACAATACGTGCCTTGCTGCCCCTTCACATCCTTTGGGTAAGGACACCGCAAGATTGAACCCAAAGCTAAGCACTTCTCCCAATGCAAGAAAAACCAATCTAGTAGGCCAAACCAAACTGATAATTCAAGAGACTTGCAAAGATAACCAATCATACATAAAATAATTCAGAGAAGATTCAAATATTGTTCATAGATAAACTTGATCATAAACCCACAATTCATCGGTCTCAACAAACACACCGCAAAAAGAAGATTACATCGAATAGACCTCCACGAGAGAGGGGGAGAACATTGTATTGAGATCCAAAAGAGAGAAGAAGCCATCTAGCTACTAACTATGGACCCGAAGGTCTGAGGTAAACTACTCACACTTCATCGGAGGGGCTATGGTGATGATGTAGAAGCCCTCCGTGATCGATTCCCCTTCCGCAGAGCTCCTAATGTGCCCCAGGATGGGATCTCATGGGCATGTAAGGTTGCGGCGGTGGAATTAGGTTTTTGGCTCCGTATCTGATCGTTTGGGGGTACGTAGGTACATATAGGAGGAAGGAGTACGTCGGTGGAGCTTCGAGGGGCCCACGAGGCAGGGGCGCGCCCTCCACCCTCGTGACTGCCTCTCTTCTTTCTTGACGGAGGGTCCAAGTCTCCTGGATCATATCTGGTGAGAAAATCATGTTCCCGAAGGTTTCATTCCGTTTGGACTCCGTTTGATATTCCGTTTCTTGGAAACACTGAAATAGGCAAAAAAAAACAGCAATTCTGGGCTCGGCCTCCGGTTAATAGGTTAGTCCCAAAAGTAATATAAAAGTGGAAAATAAAGCCCAATATTGTAACATCCCAAAATTCTAAATTTTGGAATGTTATATTAAATAAATAGCTTGATTTTTTTTGTTTGATTGTTGTCTGAATGATTGAGTGAAATTGAGTGCAATTTGAAACTTTTGAAAGTTGAATGAGAGGGAATAAAAGGACTTTCCCAAAAGTGTTTCCATTTGAAATGTTTTGAAACCTCAATTGAAAGTAATGCAAACTTGATGCCACTCAAGTACTTTCAAGAGAGGAGATGAAAGGACTTCTCCAAAGTTTAATTAAAGAGAGTAGGAGTTAAACCACTTTTGGAATTCCATTTGGAATCCTTCCCATTTGAATAGTTTCAAATTCCTCGACCCATTTCAAAAAATAAAGAGAGGAGCAACATGACACTCCAAACCAGGGGCAAATTTGAAATATATTTGAATGAGGAAAATGAAAAGATTTGGAATTGGTTTGAATTTCAATTTCAAAACCATTTAGGAGTTATTTGGCTATAAATCAAATTATTTTATCCTAAAAATAAATAAATGTAAATAAGGGTAAAATGATTCCCTTCAATGGAAAATTAGGATAAATGTTTTTTTAAATCATTTTGGTATTTAAAAAAATGTATTTTATTGGGTTTTATTGCAGCAGCAACACTATTTGAGTTTTGTAAATTTTTGAGGATTTTATTTGAACTTGAAAAATAGTTCATGTTGTAGGAAATCTTTTCTGAAAATTTTGATATATTATATGTCTATATAATATTATTTACGTATTTATTTGTGTTGTTTTGTTGTCTATGTTTTATAAAAAAAACAGAAGCCACCGAGGCCCAACTCTCTCTCTCCCTCGGCCCACCTATGCGCCAGTTGGCCCAGCAGCTCACCCGCCAAACCCCTTCAGACCGCCTCACCTTCCGCTTCTCCTCTCTCCTCTCTCACTGATCACGGGTCCCACCGCCCGATCGCCCCCACCCAGATCTTCCTCTTCTTCCTCCCCCCGCCAGAACCACCGCCGCCCCCGGAATCCCGGAGATCTCGGGATCATCTCCCCGATTCGCCCCCGCCTCCAAGTCGACCCCGCCCCGATAAATACCTCTCCCGTCACCCCGTTCCGCGCCATACCGGCCCCCCAAACCCTCTCCGCTGGCCGCCATTGCTCATGGGAGCCGAGTGCCCCAGCGCCATTGCCGCCCCACCGAAGCTACTCCGACCCCTCGCCGCCCCCGAGACCACCTCCGGACTCCCCTCGCTCATCCGCATCTCCCCATGCCCTCATCCACACCCAAAACCCACCGGAGCGCCGCCACCGTCGGCCTTGACGACACCGCCGCCTCGACCTCGCCGCCGACCGTCTCCGACCACCTCCACCGGCGCCACGACCACCGTTGGACTCGTCGTCGTCTGATTCATCTCCCTGGCCACTCCACTGACGCCGAAGATCACCGGAGCGCCGCCACCGTCGTCGCCCGACGCACTTGCCGTCGACCTCCACCGCGGTGAGCTCTCTCAACCTCCTCGTCCGTCCGATCTAGATTATACGGTCGTGATTAGATTAGATCGCACAGTTAGGTTTTTTTACTAGATCGGTTTAACCTCGGTTTATTTACGGTTTAGATCTAATCGGTTTAGCCGATCGGTCTTTCTCTTTTGGCCGTACGCGTTTCGGTTATTTTCCGCCCGAGCGCTGTTTAGTTTCAGCTCGCACACCCTGTAGTGCCCGTTAGTTTTTTTTGTTGTTTTCATTTCTGTTTTAAAATCAGAATAGTTCTGATTTTATATTGCTTATAACTTTTATGTTTTTGATCCAAATTGATTGATTCTTTTTGCATTAGATTCGAAATTTGTTTTTATTTTAAAAATTTGTTTTTCTTAGTTTTGAATGAACACTTGTTTAGGTCATAGTTAGTGTTTCATAAAAGCTTTATATTTGTTTCTTTTTGCTATTAAAAGTTTATGAAAAATACTTTCTGTTAAAATTAGTTGTTTTATATTTTCTTTTCTGTTTATTTATTATATTGGTATTTTCTTTGTTGTTAAATTTTACTTAGGACAAAGCTATTTTGGGTTATGTCTTAGAATTTTCTTTAGTAGTTTTGTTGTGTAGTTTTCCTTTGTTTTTATTTGGTGTCCCTTGATTTGCATTTTTATTTGTTGGTTTTATTATGAGTGTTAGAATTGTTTGCTAGGATGTTGCTTATATGAATGCTATGACTATATAGATTTTCAACGGAGTGACGAATAGTCCTACCAAGTCATTATTCGAGAGTGTTGTTATCTTCATCAACGTACCAGGCAAGTTCACTTTGACCATGTTTTTCATACCTATGTGTTTTATTGCATCTAGTGTCATCTTCGCAACAATCCCTCCAGTAGTGACATTGAATCCTTGTAGTTGAGTAGTATGCATGAGGTAGGAACCCATCACCCTGTTACCAAGCCCGGACGTTATTTATTTTAATGCTACGCTATAGTAGACGGGGTTGGTATGAGTGCTCAGTGGTGTGAGAATGGAGGATCTACGTCAATGACGACAACTCCATGATGGAATCTGCAAGGACTGCATCTTCAAGGCCTCAAGACTTCAAGACTCGAGACAAGAATTCAATACACACTCTTTGGGTGAAGGATGGTTGGACGGGCACCTGGAGAATCCGGTGGTTGGCGGGATGCATGGAGAAGCGCCATGACATCTTGCGGAAAGCTTCACCCGCACTCAAAGAGACGGAAGAATACTTCATGCCGGAAGCTTACCTATGCAACCGCAAGTCACGATGGGCTCGCTTGGTTGACCTTAGTTGTGATTCTGGCTAGGGCGGTGCTAGCGGATGTAGAACTACGGTAGGATTGAATGAGCACCGACAAAGGGTCGTGGGAACTCTTCTAAGACCATGTTTTGGTCATCTTGTTCTCAAACACCACGAAGTGCGAGAACGTAAAAAGAGGGATCGAATCTTGCGGGTAAAGTGTACAAACCTCTGCAGAGGGTTAAAACCTAATCGATTAGCCGTGTCCCCGATTCACGGAAAATTTGAGCATCTGGACTTGGATCTATCTCTAACTCTCAACACCGGATCGATAACTTAATTGTGGGCAACTTATGATGAATTTGGGCTATGAGACATCGGTTGGCGGAACCATGTCATGATAGAAAACTCTATAGTACAGACTTCATTTATTCCTTTGATGTAGGGAAAATAAAACCAGCTTTTACATAAACAAAACTCGTATACGTGAGCCACAAAAGCCATATTGCATATAGTATAGTTTTACCATCTGCTTTTCTCATATTGTGATCTTGCGGTACATTCAATGTCTTGACCTACACGGCTGCAATGTATCATGTTGCGATACTTTCTTCCGACGAGTAAGAGTACGGTGCAGGGTTAGGGTCTACACTCAACCTGCCGATGGCGTTGATGGGACTCCACACCCGACTATTTGTTTCATTGTGACTTATGAGGTATATATATCAGTTTTACGTTATTTATACATGTGATTGCACTTTGATATATACACCGATGTACTGTGTGTGCCAAAGATACTGATCCGAGGATGGCACGGATACCACGAAGGCTTGACCGTCGAGGTCGGGTCGCTCATGAATATGGTATCGAGCACATGTTGATCAGAGAACGTGACCCTAGAAATCGGAAAGCCCCTAGGACAGGATGTCTCAAAAAAAACTTTATTTTCAAAAGGATCCTTTACTTCTCTTCTTTTCTGATTTTATCAAGTAGTCCCTCCGACCTCAAATAGTTAGAATATACACCTTTCCCTTTTGACCACACGAAGGATCAACTGAAGCCGCTCCAAGAAAGATATCGGACAGCTGATGACCTCTTTAAAGTAACAAGGATTTCACCATGCATTAGAAGAGTTGAAGCTGCAACAATTGAAGACTCCGAAGACTAGAAGAATTTGAAGAATCAAGAATTATTTGACCTTTAGAAGACCAAACCCCTGTTACACACTTACGTTAGATGCGGCGACTTGTGAGCTGTCATTTGTTTGATGTTTTCCGACAGCCACAAAGTAAAACCCGTTTTTTTCAAAAACTATTGTTTGTATTGTGTGTATCCCTCCCCACCTCTCTCTTATCTCACCCTAAAACCCTTGGACCCAGTAGATGATGAATGAAGTTGGACCGGTATTCTCTGGACCGAAAACCCAAATGAGGCGTAGCTATGGATTCGTAACATGGATAATCACTTGAGAGCAAGTTGGTTTCAAGGAAGAATGAAGTATCTTACGCTCTTCAAGATTACTTTGAAGGAAGTGCTGCAACATGGTGGCAGATGCATCAAGCTATACAGGGATGGAATGGAGCAAAGACTTGGGAAGAATTCAAGAAGACTCTGACAAGATCTCGTCTTATCCGGAAGCACCATGATACACCAAGAAATAAACCTTGTGCCTGCAAGATTTGCGGAGAAATAGGACACACCATGAGGAACACAAGGATGGATGCCCTCATTGTGAGGAGAAACACCCACCGAGGAATGCCCAACTAGTCGTGTGACTTGTTTCTTGTGTGAAGGAACCACCCACTACCCGACACAAAGGTCACATTTACCCCATGGTGCAACAAACTATTCAGGAGCAGGAAGAAGGAATGAAAGAAGCCCTCCGAGAAGTTATGAAAGAACACATGATGAAGGAATGTGTTGAATACGCAGATGGAGAAGGCCTCAATAGATTTTACTCCAATGCCTGCTATTCATGTGGAGAAGAAGGACATTTTTCCCAGTATTGTACCAAGGAAAGAAAAGAGTATCTGGGATACTTCCCGACGGAAGCAATAGAGTTTGATCCACGTGAGATAGAAGGTTTGATCGTAACGAAGAAACCTGGGAAGAGAAAACAAAGACACCCTCGTAATAACCCAATTTACGCAAAGAGGGACAAGAGTCATATTACCTGCTTTGAATGTAAGGACGTCGGGCATTATGCCAATCATTGTCTCGAAAGGAAGCAAGGAACTCAAGGAGCAGCACCATCTCCAAGAAGCCCAAAGACTTATCGAAATTTATTTGTTTTTATTGCAAGGAAGCAGGACATTATGCTACTAAATGTCCCGACAAGATGAAAGTCGAGTTGAATAGTTGGAATTTTGATATTGGAAACAAGAGTAGTAGAAAGCAATTTCATTTTCATGAGTTCGATGAGTTAAGTTATGTAATGGGTGCTCAGAGTTTGTAATGGATTCATGAAATCAATAAAGTTAAAGTGTCCTAATTCCATATGTTGAATTGTATGAGTTGTTATGCTATGAGCACAGATGTTGACCATTTTCGAGGATATGAGAAATATGGTTTTATGGGTAAAATTGTGCATTTCACCTTAAGGGTGGCAGTACCCTATGAGAACATTTAATTTATGGAAAGGGAAATGTGTCCCAAAGATTGGAGTTTGGATAAAATAAGTATGAGTTGTATTCTAATATTTTGGTTACCTCAGGAGTATGAAGGAATGAAGTAATATTGGATTTAAATGAGATGTAATGTTAATATGGAACAATTGTAACTCCAATGATGAGTTAAAGCTATGCAAGTATTGAAGTGGGCCCACAACCCATAGGCCCAGGAATTAATAAGGATCAAGTACTCCCTGGAGGAAGAAATATTGGAACAAGCTATGATTTGATCAGCAGATGTTTCGTAGGAGGTTACGCAAAAACCTGAGAGTGGTGAAGTAACGATAGATGTTTTCTTCAGCTTGTAGAATCAATGGAATTATCCGAACTAAGTTCGTTGAGAAGAGAAATTCTGCAATGCTTGTGAGAATGACCGAGTGTTAGAAACGTGAGATTAGCTAAACCTTATACAGGGTAATGATTTGGGTGCGGAGTGGATTGATCACCATACCGACTTACTCTTGTCATTTGCTCTTGCTATCTAGAATGGTAAATCTGAGTGACTTACCCATAGTAAAGTGACGACGCTCATCGAAGCCTTGCTTAAGCCTTAGAATGGTATGATGATAAACCCATGTACATGGCAGTTGTTGCCAATCGTAGATTATACGGTGAGAATGAAGCCAAGGCCTTTTTTCTGCAGAAACCATTAATGGTAGACCACCATGGGTATTTTGATAGTTGTCTAGAATGGACACAGACCTATCAGCTAAGAAGATCCAGTCTCGGACGAACTTCAACTTTGACGAACCGACCCAAGATTTTGAGGAAAACTCTATGCTTCTGACAGAAGAGCGTTAATGAAGGAGCTATTGTAAGATATGTGAAGAGACATATATTGTCGGCACTCCAGAGGAAATATCTGAGTTTATTGGAACCGTAACCTTGTTTTTAAGTGTGGTAGCACCCCTGACCTTTCCGACCAAAACATTTGCTAGAAGACCCCAACCCCTAACCCTTTCTTGCTAGCCTCTTCGAATCTCGAGGACGAGATTCATTTTAAGTGTGGTAGATTTGTAACATCCCAAAATTCTAAATTTTGGAATGTTATATTAAATAAATAGCTTGATTTTTTTTTGTTTGATTGTTGTTTGAATGATTGAGTGAAATTGAGTGCAATTTGAAACTTTTGAAAGTTGAATGAGAGGGAATAAAAGGACTTTCCCAAAAGTGTTTCCATTTGAAATGTTTTGAAACCTCAATTGAAAGTAATGCATACTTGATGCCACTCAAGTACTTTCAAGAGAGGAGATGAAAGGACTTCTCCAAAGTTTAATTAAAGAGAGTAGGGAGTTAAACCACTTTTGGAATTCCATTTGGAATCCTTCCCATTTGAATAGTTTCAAATTCCTCTGACCCATTTCAAAAAAATAAAGAGAGGAGCAACATGACACTCCAAACCAGGGGCAAATTTGAAATATATTTGAATGAGGAAAATGAAAAAGATTTGGAAGTGGTTTGAATTTCAATTTCAAAACCATTTAGGAGTTATTTGGCTATAAATCAAATTATTTTATCCTAAAAATAAATAAATGTAAATAAGGGTAAAATGATTCCCTTCAATGGAAAATTAGGATAAATGTTTTTTTAAATCATTTTGGTATTTAAAAAAATGTATTTTATTGGGTTTTATTGCAGCAGCAACACTATTTGAGTTTTGTAAATTTTTGAGGATTTTATTTGAACTTGAAAAATAGTTCATGTTGTAGGAAATCTTTTTCTGAAAATTTTGATATATTATATGTCTATATAATATTATTTATTTATTTATTTGTGTTGTTTTGTTGTCTATGTTTTATAAAAAAAACAGGACGAAGCCACCGAGGCCCAACTCTCTCTCTCTCTCCCTCGGCCCACCTATGCGCCAGTTGGCCCAAGAGCTCACCCATGAAACCCCTTCAGACCGCCCGCCCGCCGCTCTCCTCTCTCCCTCTCTCACCGACCATGGGTCCCACCGCCCTGATCGCCCGCATCTTCCTCTTCTTCCTCCCCACGCCAGAACCACCGCCACGGAATCCCGGAGATCTCGGGATCATCTCCCGATTCGCCTCCTCCAAGTCGACCCGCCCCTATAAATACCTCTCCCACACCCTGCTCCGCCCCTTCCCGACCCCCGAAACCCTCTCCGCTCGCCGCCATTGCTCGCCGGAGCCGAGTGCCCCCGCGCCATTGCCGCCCCACCGAGCTACTCCGACCCTCGCCGCCTCGAGACCACCTCCGACTCCTCGCTCGTCCGCATCTCCCCGTGCCTCACCCACACCCAAAACCCACCGAGCACCGCCACCGTCTTCGCCTCAACGGCACCGCCGCCTCGACCTCGCCACGACTGCCTCCGACCACCTCCACCGGCGCCACGACCACCGTTGGACTCGCTGCCTTATTCATCTCCTCGCCACTCCACCGACGCCAAGATCACCGGAGCGCCGCCACCGTCGTCGCCCGACGCACTTGCCGTCGACCTCCACCGCGGTGAGCTCTCTCAACCTCCTCGTCCGTTTGATCTAGATTATACGGTCGTGATTAGATTAGATCGAACAGTTAGGTTTTTTTACTAGATCGGTTTAGCCTCGGTTTATTTATGGTTTAGATCTAATCGGTTTAGCCGATCGGTCTTTCTCTTTTGGCCGTACGTGTTTCGGTTATTTTCCGCCCGAGCGCTGTTTAGTTTCAGCTCGCACACCCCGTAGCGCCCGTTAGTTTTTTTTTTGTTGTTTTCGTTTCTGTTTTAAAATCAGAATAGTTCTGATTTTATATTGCTTATAACTTTTATGTTTTAGATCCAAATTGATTGATTCTTTTTGCATTAGATTAGAAATTTGTTGAAGTTTCTGTTTGTGTACTTAGGTTTCAAATTTGAATAGTTTAGATTTGAATTTGATGAAATTTGTTCAAATCACTAATTTGGTCATATTTTGAGTTTTACAAAGTATTTTTGATTGATTCTTTTTGCTACTGTTTTATTATGGTTTTGTCTATCCAGTAGCATATACTTCTTTATTTTTACTTTATTTTTAAATTAGGTTTTTAGCAAAACAGTATTGTTTTAGTTATAGTTTTGTTTTAGTCTTTTCTTTATTGTTTTTATGAGTTTCAAATTATTTCTTTTTGTCTCTCTTGAAAATTTTAGTTTTGTTTGTGTTAGTCAACAAAAGAAATTTTTGTTTTTATTTTAAAAATTTGTTTTTCTTAGTTTTGAATGAACACTTGTTTAGGTCATAGTTAGTGTTTCATAAAAGCTTTATATTTGTTTCTTTTGCTATTAAAAGTTTATGAAAAATACTTTCTGTTAAAATTAGTTGTTTTATATTTTCTTTTCTGTTTATTTATTATATTGGTATTTTCTTTGTTGTTAAATTTTACTTAGGACAAAGCTATTTTGGGTTATGTCTTAGAATTTTCTTTAGTAGTTTTGTTGTGTAGTTTTCCTTTGTTTTTATTTGGTGTCCCTTGATTTGCATTTTTATTTGTTGGTTTTATTATGAGTGTTAGAATTGTTTGCTAGGATGTTGCTTATATGAATGCTATGACTATATAGATTTTCAACGGAGTGACGAATAGTCCTACCAAGTCATTATTCAAGAGTGTTGTTATCTTCATCAACGCATTCGTGCAAGTTCACTTTGACCATGTTTTTCATACCTATGTGTTTTATTGCATCTAGTGTCATCTTCGCAACAATCCCTCCAAAGAGTGACATTGAATCCTTGTAGTTGAGTAGTATGCATGAGGTAGGAACCCATCACCCTGTTACCAAGCCCGGACGTTATTTATTTTAATGCTACGCTATAGTAGACGGGTTGGTATGAGTGCTCGGAGTGGTGTGAGAATGGAGGATCTACGTCAATGACGACAACTCCATGATGGAATCTGCAAGGATCTGCATCTTCAAGGCCTCAAGACTTCAAGACTCGAGACAAGAATTCAATACACACTCTTTGGGTGAAGGATGGTTGACGGCACCCTGGAGAATCCGATTGGTTGGCGGGATGCATGGAGAAGCGCCATGACATCTTCGAAAGCTTCACCCATACTCAAAGAGACGGAAGAATACTTCATGCCGGAAGCTTACCTGCAACCGCAAGTCACGATGGGCTCGCTTGGTTGACCTTAGTTGTGACTCACTGGGACGGTGCTAGCGGATGTAGAACTACGGTAGGATTGAATGAGCACCGACCGTGGTCGGGGAACTCTTCAGAAGACCATGTTTGGTCATCTTGTTCTCAAACACCTCAAGTGCGAGAACGTAAAAAGAGGGATCGAATCTTGCGGGTAAAGTGTACAAACCTCTGTAGAGGGTTAAAACCTAATCGATTAGCCGTGTCCCCGGTTACGGAAAATTTGAGCATCTGGACTTGGATCTATCTCGGAACTCTCAACACCGGACTGATAACTTAATTGTGGGCAACTTATGATGAATTTGGGCTATGAGACATCGGTTGGCGGAACCATGTCATGATAGAAAACTCTATAGTACAGACTTCATTTATTCCTTTGATGTAGGGAAAATAAAACCAGCTTTTACTATAAACAAAACTCAGACACGAGCCACAAAAGCCATATTGCATATAGTATAGTTTTACCATCTGTTTTCTCATATTGTGATCTTGCCGGTACATTCAATGTCTTGACCTACGGCTGCAACGTATCATGTTGCGTATACTTTCTTCCCGATTTAGTAAGAGTACTGACAGGTTACGGTCTACACTCAACCTGCCGATGGCGTTGATGGGACTCCACACCCGACTATTTGTTTCATTGTGACTTATGAGGTATATATATATCAGTTTTACGTTATTTATACATGTGATTGCACTTTGATATATACATTGATGTACTGTGTGTGCCAGCATACTGATCCAGGGATGGCACGGATACACAGAGGCTTGACCGTCTGAGGTCGGGTCGCTACAAATATGGTCCAAAACAGTAGATAATGTAGCATGGAGCAATCAAAAATTATAGATACGTTGGAGACGTATCAGGCATCCCCAAGCTTAATTCCTACTCGTCCTCGAGTAGGTAAATGATAAAAAAAGAATTTTTGATGCGGAGTGCTACTTGGCATAATTTCAATGTAAATCTTCTTAATTGTGGTATGAATATTCAGATCCGAAAGATTCAAGACAAAGTTCATATTGACATAAAAATAATAATAATTCAAGCATACTAACAAAGCAATTATGTCTTCTCAAAATAACATTGCCAAAGAAAGTTATCCCTACAAAATCATATAGTCTGGCTATGCTCTATCTTCACCACACAAAGTATTTAAATCATGCACAACCCCGATGACAAGCCAAGCAATTGTTTCATACTTTAACATTTTCAAAACTTTTTTGATCTTCACGCAATACATGAGCGTGAGCCATGGATATAGCACTATATGTGGAATAGAATGGTGGTTGTGGAGAAGACAAAAGGAGGGGAAGATAGTCTCACATCAACTAGGCATATAAACGGGCTATGGAGATGCCCATCAATAGATATCAATGTGAGTGAGTTGGGATTGCCATGCAACGGATGCACTAGAGCTATAAGTATGTGAAAGCTCAACAAAAGAAACTAAGTGGGTGTGCATCCAACTCGCTTGCTCACGAAGACCTAGGGCATTTTGAGGAAGCCCGTCATTGGAATATACAAGCCAAGTTCTATAATGAAAAATTCCCACTAGTATATGAAAGTGACAAAATGAGAGACTTTCTATCATGAAGATCATGGTGCTACTTTGAAGCCCAAGTGTGGTAAAAGGATAGTAACATTGTCCCTTCTCTCTTTTTCTCTCAATTTTTTTTATTTGGGCCTTTTTTATGGCCTCTTTTTTTCGTCCGGAGTCTCATCCCGACTTGTGGGGGAATCATAGTCTCCATCATCCTTTCCTCACTTGGGACAATGCTCTAATAATGATGATCATCACACTTTTAGTTTTCTTACAACTCAACAATTACAACTCGATACTTAGAACAAAATATGACTCTATAGGAATGCCTCCGTGATGTACCGGATATGCAATGAATCAAGAGTGACATGTATGAAAGAATTATGAACGGTGGATTTGCCACA
The DNA here is from genome assembly GCA_021605145.1 of Aegilops bicornis. Taxonomy (NCBI): domain Eukaryota; kingdom Viridiplantae; phylum Streptophyta; class Magnoliopsida; order Poales; family Poaceae; genus Aegilops; species Aegilops bicornis. Next base: position 261,214,853 of record CM038669.1, read on the forward strand.
AATACGATGTCAACTACATGATCATGCTAGGCAATATGACAATAATGGAGCGTGTCATGATAAACGGAACGGTGGAAAGTTGCATGGCAATATATCTCGGAATGGCTATGGAAATGCCATGATAGGTAGGTATGGTGGCTGTTTTGAGGAAGGTATATGGTGGGTGTATGATACCGGTGAAAGGTCTTGCGGTATTAGAGAGGCTAGCAATGGTGGAAGGAAGGAAAAGTGCGTATAATCCATGGACTCAACATTAGTCATGAAGAACTCATATACTTATTGCAAAAATCTAGAAGTTATCAACGCAAAGTATTACGCGCATGCTCCTAGGGGGATAGATTGGTAGGAAAAGACCATCGCTCGTCCCCGACCGCCACTCATAAGGAAGACAATCAATAAATAAATCATGCTCCGACTTCATCACATAACGGTTCACCATACGTGCATGCTACGGGAATCACAAACTTTAACACAATTATTTCTCAAATTCACAACTACTCGACTAGCATGACTCTAATATCACCATCTTCATATCTCAAAACAATTGCCAAGAATCAAACTTTTCTTAGTATTCAACGCACTCAAAAGAAAGTTTTACAAATCTTGAATACCAAGCATATTATTATTATTAAGCAAATTACCATGCTATTTAAGACTCTCAAAATAATCTAAGTGAAGCATGAGAGATCAAAAGTTTCTATAAAACAAATCCACCACCGTGCTCTAAAAGATCTAAGTGAAGCACATAGTGCAAAACTATAAAGCTCAAAAAATATAAGTGAAGCACATAGAGTGAAACTATATAGCTCAAAAGATATAAGTGAAGCACATAGAGTATTCTAACAAATTCCAATTCATGTGTGGCTCTCTCAAAAGGTGTGTACAGCAAGGATGATTGTGGTAAACTAAAAGCAAAGACTCAAATCATACAAGATGCTCCAAGTAAAACACATATCATGTGGTGAATAAAAATATAGCTCCAAGTAAAATTACCGATGGAAGTAGACGAAATAGGGGATGCCTTCCGGGGCATCCCCAAGCTTTGACTTTCTGGTGTCCTTTGATTATCTTGTGGGTGCCATGGGCATCCCCAAGCTTAGGCTCTTTCCACTCCTTGTTCCATAATCCATCAAAAGATTTCACCCAAAACTTGAAAACTTCACAACACAAAACTCAACAGAAATCTCGTAAGCTCCGTTAGCGAAAGAAAAACAAAAGACCACTTCAAGGTACTGTAATGAACTCATTATTTATTTGTATTGGTGTTAAACCTAATGTATTCCAACTTCTCTATGGATTATAAACTATTTTACTAGCCATAGATTCATCAAAATAAGCAAACAACACACGAAAAATAGAATCTGTCAAAAACAGAACAATTTGTAGTAATCTGTAACTAACGCAAACTTCTGGAACTCCAAAAAATCAGCCAAAATAGGAATAGCTAGTAAATTTGTTTATTGATCAGCAGCAATTGGAATCAGTATTTTATCATGTTCTGGTGTTTTTAACAATTCGGGCACTGAGCGCAAAGTTTCTGGAAATTACAGCAAGATCAAATAACTATCATCCAAGAAGATCCTATAGGTTTAACTTGGCACAAACACTAATTAAAAGATAAAACCACATCTAAACAGAAGGTAGATGGATTATTTATTACTAAACAGAAACAAAAAGCAAAAAACTAAAATAAAATTGGGTTGCCTCCCAACAAGCGCTATCGTTTGACGCCCCTAGCTAGGCATAAAAGCAAGGATAGATCTAGGTATTACCATCTTTGGTAGGCAATTCTTCAATGAGGCATCTATCATCCTTAGAGTTTTCTTTCTTTTTGGTAATTATCAAACTTCTAGGCATATAATCAAAAAAAATCATTGGTAGCAAAAGGTTCCTTAATAATGGCAAAAAGATTGGGATGAATACTTATAGATTTAAGATCCGCAGTTTCCTTACTAGAGGATTCACATCTTTTTATCTAGATTTTCAATTAACTCAATGGTAGCAACTTTATTTTCAATAATTTCAAGTCTTTGCATTACATGCTCCAAAGTGAACATAGTTCCATTAACCAAAAGAGGTGGTGAGCCAAATAAACCTATCATAGCACTATAAGAGTCAAAAGTGTGGCTACCCAAGAAATTCCCTCCGGTAATGGTATCAAGGATATATCTGTACCAAGGATTAGAACCTACATAAAAATTAGGGAGAAGAACTGAAGTAGATTGCTTCCTGGTAGATCTATTTTGAGCATTGCAAATTCTATATCAAGCGTCTTTTAGATTTTCTCCCTCCCTTTGTTTAAAATTTAGAACTTCATTCTCAGGAGACAACGGAGAAGATATAAGACTAGCCATAACGACAGGCGAGCGAGAAAAAGGCAAACGGAAAAGAGAGGGCGAATAAAACGTCAAGGGTGAAGTGGGGGAGAGGAAAACGAGAGGCAAATGGCAAATAATGTAATGCGAGAGATAGGGATTGTGATGGGTACTTGGTATGTTGACTTTTGCGTAGACTCCCCGGCAACGGCGCCAGAAATTCTTCTTGCTACCTCTTGAGCATTGCGTTGGATTTCCCCGAAGAGGAGAAGATGATGCAACAAAGTAGCGTAAGTATTTCCCTCAGTTTTTGAGAACCAAGGTATCAATCCAGTAGGAGGCTACGTGCGAGTCCCTCGTACCTACACAAAACAAATAGCTCAACGCAACCAACGCAATTAGGGGTTGTCAATCCCTTCGCGGTCACTTACGGGAGTGAGATCTGATAGAGATGAAAGATAATATTTTTGGTATTTTTGGTATAAAGATGCAACGTAACATAAAAGCAAAGTAAAAGCAAAACAATACTAAAGTAGTGGAAGATTGATATGATGAGAATAGAACCGGGGGCCATAGGTTTCACTAGTGGCTTCTCTCAAGAGCATAAGTATTTATACGGTGGGTGAACAAATTACTGTTGAGCAATTGATGTAATTGAGCATAGTTATGAGAATATCTAGGTATGATCATGTATATAGGCATCACGTCCGAGACAAGTAGACCGACTCTGCCTCGCATCTACTACTATTACTCCACTCATCGACCGCTATCCAAAGATGCATCTAGAGTATTAAGTTAATGAAAAGCAGTAACGCCTAAGCAAGATGACATGATGTAGAGGGATAAATTCATGCAATATGATATAAACCCCATCTTGTTATCCTCGATGGCAACAATACAATATGTGCCTTGCTGCCCTTCACATCCTTTGGTAAGGACACCGCAAGATTGAACCCAAAGCTAAGCACTTCTCCCAATGCAAGAAAAACCAATCTAGTAGGCCAAACCAAACTGATAATTCGAAGAGTCTTGCAAAGATAACCAATCATACATAAAAGAATTCAGAGAAGATTCAAATATTGTTCATAGATAAACTTGATCATAAACCCACAATTCATTGGTCTAAACAAACACACCGCAAAAAGAAGATTACATCGAATAGATCTCCACGAGAGAGGGGGAGAACATTGTATTAAGATCCAAAAAGAGAGAAGAAGCCATCTAGCTACTAACTATGGACCCGAAGGTCTGAGGTAAACTACTCACACTTCATCGGAGGGGCTATGGTGATGATGTAGAAGCCCTCCATGATCGATTCCCCTTCCGGCGGAGCTCCGGAACAGGCCCCAAGATGGGATCTCGTGGGTACAGAAGGTTGCGGCGGTGGAATTAGGTTTTTGGCTCCGTGTCGATCGTTTGGGGTACGTAGGTATATATAGGAGGAAGGAATGCGTCGGTGGAGCTTCGAGGGGCCCAGAGGCGGGGTGCGCCCTGAGGCGCCCTCCACCCTCATGACCGCCTCTCTTCTTTCTTGACGGAGGGTCCAAGTCTCCTGGATCATATCTGATGAGAAAATCACATTCCCGAAGGTTTCATTCCGTTTGGACTCCGTTTGATATTCCGTTTCTTCGAAACACTGAAATAGGCAAAAAACAACAATTCTGGGCTGGGCCTCCGGTTAATAGGTTAGTCCCAAAAGTAATATAAAAGTGGAAAATAAAGCCCAATATGGTCCAAAACAGTAGATAATGTAGCATGGAGCAATCAAAAATTATAGATACGTTGGAGACGTATCATGGGGCCTCTCCTAACTGGTAGCTTTTGCCTCTTTTTGGCAGCTGCTTTCATGGGTGGTTCCTTTTCTGAATCTTCCTCCTCATCCACCTCAATATCAAACAACTCCTCAACCTCAGTGTCACCTCATAATGTAGTTGTTCCTTTTATGAATCTTCATATGTGTCTTCATCTGAATCTTCATCCTCTTCTAGTTCTTCCTCTGCTAGCCTCTTTCCCTCTATTATCTCTGTGTCTTCAGCAATCTTGTACTTCATGCAGAAAGGGTTGTTTTCACTATCATATGCACCCTGAGAGTCATCATTAGTCTTATGTCCCTCCTCTGCCTCTTCTTCCATCACAGATTTGAGCTTCCTCTTGATAACATTTCTGCTCCCTGGTGTGCACATACCAGCACGTTGTAGTGCACTACTGTTGCTACTTTGACTCTCAAAAACAACACCATGATCATCAACAACAAGCACAGGAGGATCTCTCAAATCATACACAACAGGTGGTTCATATAAAACTGTGGCTAATTGTTCATCTTCTCTATGAGATACAGTACTGACAAATGATGTGGCCTTCACTAACAAATTCAGGACTAAACTGTCCTCATTCTGCTTCTTAATTTGCTGCAACTTGATGTTTGTGTCTATCAAATTTAGGACAGGCTCTATGTACACTCCTATGCCCGTATTCCTGATACGTCTCCAACGTATCTATAATTTTTTATTGTTCCATGCTGTTACATTATCATTCTTGGATGTTTTATAATCATTTTATAGTCATTTTATATCATATTTTGGGACTAACCTATTGACATAGTGCCAAGTGTCAGTTGCTGTTTTTGCATGTTTTTTACATCGCAGAAAATCAATATCAAACGGAGTCCAAACACCGCTAAACTTTTGGAGATTTTCTATGGACCGTAACACCCAAGATGGGCCAGAGGCGGCACTGGGGTGCCCGAGGGGGCACAACCTACTGTGGCTCCTGGTGCGCCCAGGTGGGTTGTGCCCACCTCGGTGGCCTCCCGCACCCCCTCTTTGCACTATAAATTCCCAAATATTCCGAAACCCTTCCGGAAAACCTAGATCAGAAGTTCCGCCACCGCAAGGCTCTGTAGCCACCAAAAACCAATCTAGACCCGTTACGGCACCCTGCCGAAGGGGGGAATCATCTCCGGTGGCCATCTTCATCATCCCAGCGGCCACCACGATGAGGAGGGAGTAGTCCACCCTCGGGGCTAAGGGTTTGTACCAGTAGTTATGTGTCTAATCTCTCTCTGTCGTGATCTATATCATGGGCTTTGTTAACATAGATGGATCATATGATGTTTCTCCCCTCTATACTCTTGTTGTGATGAATTGAATCTTTACCCTTTGAAGTTTTATCTTGTCGGATTGAATGTTCAGATATGAGAACACATGATTTATCTCTTGTAGTATGAATACTTAAGGTGACAATGGGGTATCATATTGATTTACTTGATGTATGTCATGGTACTCAACTTGCGGATTCCCGAGGTGACATTGGGGTAATTTATGCATAGGGGTTGATGCAAGTTTTTACTATCTTTTCTCCGATAGAAACTTTGGGGTCCCCTTGTAGTTCTTTGTGTGGATTGAGTATTATGAATATGAATTTGCTTTGGTGTTATTTTAGTACGAACTCTTGATTGGATCGATCGGAAAGAAGAGCTTGCGTTATTTTAGTACGAACTCTAGGATAGATTGATCAGAAAGAATAGCTTTGAAGTGGTTTCGTACCCTACAAACAATTTCTATCTTTTGTTCTCCACTAATAGGAACTCGGGAGTTATTCTTTATTGCACTTTGAGGGATAATCATATGATCCAACTATGTTAGCATTGTTGAGAGATTACACTAGCAAAAGTACGGACCCTATGCCTTGTTTTCAAGCATTGCAATACCGTTTTTGTGCCCGTTTACTATTCGTTACCTTGCTGTTTTATTTATTCAAATTATAAAAATACATTTCTACCATCAATATTACACTTTTATCACCATCTCTTCGCCGAACTAGTGCACTGATACGTCTCCCTCGTATCTACTTTTCCAAACACTTTTGCCCTTGTTTTGGACTCTAACTTGCATGATTTCAACGGAACTAACCCGGACTAACGCTGTTTTCAGCAGACTTTCCATGGCGTTATTTATGTGCACAAACAAAAGTTCTCAGAATGACCTGAAACTCCACGGAACATCTTTTCGGAAAATATTAAAAATACTGAAAGAAGAATCCACGTCAGTAGGCCCACACTCTGTCCACGAGGGTGGGGGCGCGCCTGCCCCCCTGGGTGCACCCCCCTGCCTCGTGAGCCCCCTGACGATCCACCAACCTAAACTCCAACTCCATATATTCACTTTCGGGGAGAAAAAAAATCAGAGAGAAGGATTTTGAGGATTTTCCCTAAATGATTAGACCTATCTTTTTGCGTATGCGATTAACTGATATGCTCAAAATGAATCCTTATGCTAAGTATATGAAAGAAATTGTTACTAATAAAAGAAAGATACCGGAAGCTGAAATTTCCACCATGCTTGCTAATTACACTTTTAAGGGTGGAATACCTAAGAAACTCGGAGATCCAGAGTACCAACTATACCATGCTCCATTAAAAGAAACTATGTTAAACTGCTTTGTGTGATCTTGGAGCCGGTGTTAGTGTTATGCCTCTCTCTTTATATCGTAGAATTGATTTGAATAAGTTGACACCTATTGAAATATCTTTGCAAATGGCTGATAAATCAACTGCTATACCTGTCGGTATTTGTGAGGATGTGCCTGTTGTGGTTGCAAACATTACTATTTTAACGGACTTTGTTATTCTTGATATTCCCGAGGACTATGTATGTATATTATTCTTGGAAGACCCTTTTTGAATACTGCAGGGGCTGTTATTGATTGCAACAAAGGCAATGTCACTTTTCGTGTTAATGGCAATGAGCATACGGTACACTTTCCGAGGAAACAACCTCAAGTTCATAGTATCAACTCTATTGGAAAAATTCCATCGATTATTATTGGAGGTTTTGAATTTCCTCTTCCTATTGTCAAAAAGAAATATGATATTCTTGTTATTGGGGATGTGCATATCCCCGTTGAGGTAACATAGTGTTATTCGAAATTTCTCCGGTTCCATGTTATTCGGAATGAGTTTGTTAACAAGACCTGATCAATCTTGTTAATGGATTCCTTTTGATGAGCATGAGATGGATGAAACTAGAAGGCACAACCTTCTGTACCCTCCCTTTACTTTCTGTTATTTAGTTGAAATAAAGTAAAAATAGTATTTTTTTTCTGTCTGTTTTTTGATTTATCTGTGCAATATAAAAATACCCCGAAAATAAAAGTTCTCCAAATGCCCCGAAATTGAAATAAGATTTTTTTCTGGAATATTTGAGAATATCTGGCACTGAGAACATAGTAGGGGGAGCAAGCACCTGGCCACGAGGGTCCAGGGCGCGCCCCTGCCTCGTGGGCCCACGGTGGCTCCCCTCCACTTATTCCTGCACCCACACACTCCTTCTTCCTCCCAAAAAATCACCATCCAGCTCAAGCACGAGTTCTAGCTCATTTTGCTGCGATTTTCGATCTCCTTGCTCAAAGCACCTCTCACAAAACTGCTTGGGGGAATTGTTCCTTGGTATGTGACTCCTCCATTGGTCCAATTAGTTTTTGTTCTAGTGCTCTATTCATTGCAAATTTGTGTTGCCTAGGTGACCATGTTCTTGAGCTTGCATGTCAAATTTATATGGTTCCAAGTAGTTCTAATGCATGATATAGTCTCTAGGCACTTGTAGGAGTAGTTGCTATCAATTTTGTTGAGCTTGGCTCACTTTTGATTGAAGTTACTAAAATTTTTAGAATTTTTCAGAAAATAATGAAGAGACTTTTGAGGGGCTCATCGAGCCCAAGCTCTAAGGAAAAGCAGATTGAAGAAGCACAGAGGCCCAAATATAATTTGCCTCATACCGCGGAGGTTCGGCCGTGTGAATGGCCTTCCGATGACTTCTTGAGAGCAGCCGGGATATATAATGATTTTTATGAATTGGCTGAGAATGCAGGCCTCACCGACTTCCTCCGCGACCAACGCGAACAGTATCTCTTACTCACCAATACTTTTGTGCAAAACTTCTACTATTATCCTAAGGAATCACCACCTTCAGTAGAGTTTCATTTATATGATGTGGTTAGGAAGATGCCACTAGATGAATTTTGCAAGGTTTGCAAAATACCTTTCGAAGGTAGTTTAGAGGAACCACAGCGTAAAGATGTGGACGGGTTCATTGATACTATCACTGTAGGGGAAACTAGGAAGGTTTCCGATGGAAGAATCACTAGCATACATTTTCCTGTTTTACGCTACTTTGCCATATTTACTAGTCGTTGCTTAATTGGTCACGGAAACTGTGGAAACCTTAGTGTTCCTGATATTATCATTTTGTTCCATGGTTTATTCTGCGATAACACTGTTAGTATGGGCGGTATTATTGCTAAACGGTTAAGTTTGAACTGTACAAAGGGCCCCATCTTTGGAGGTATTTATGATTCACGCCTTGCTGCATATTATAACATACCTATTAGGCACTATGAAAAAGAAGAAAAATTTCCGCCCACTGCTTATTTAGATTATAAGAGTATGGTAGTGCATGACTTCATTGTTAAGAACAGGGAAGGGGCGCTTAAATACAAATTGTTCTTTGATAAACATCACCCTCAGACTATTACCTTGCATGCTCCCTCCTTGTTTAATTTATCTGCAGGTCTGTATCTCGTTCCGCTGGCAGCCATTTACGCCTACCGGAACCCTACACCAGCCATGGAGCCAGAACCCCAATTTGAACCTCCACGACAGTCTAATTACCAGTGGGATCCGGAGATGATTTCCAACCAGTGGCAATCAGAGTCTTCTTCATCTCAGTACGACCCCAGCTACAACTATGGGTATCCGCCAGGCCATCCGTGGCAATAAACCAACTTAGGCCAAAAGCCTAAGCTTGGGGGAGTACGTATTTCCCACCGACATTACATTTATGTTCACACACACTCATTGCTAGACGTCGGTGCTCATACTTTTTCATTATAATATACATGCTAGTTTATTTTATTTTTCTTTCTTTCTTCTTGTGTGTTTGTTAAACCTTAAGAAAAAACCAAAAAAAATTAGTGTAGCTTTTATCTAATTTATTTTTCTCGTTGTAGTAGTAGTAATTAAAAAGAAAACCCAAAAAGATTTCCCATTCTTCTTTTGCTTGTTGGGAGCTTTCCCGTGTAAATAGTTTTATTTCTTCTCTTTTCTTTGGGGGTCGATAGGAGAAGACCATAATTAAATTGTTGAAGTGGCTCTTATATGCATTATTGTGGATTTAACCAACATCCCATATTGCCTTGTCTTCTCCTGTTTATTGAATGCTCGCATATTCCAGCTTAGTCCAATGCACATGCACTCTTATTATTATTCACATCGTTCGGTCGTGCAAGTGAAAGGCAATTATGACGATATATGATGAACTGACTGAGATGAGAGGAGCTGGTATGAACTCGACCTCTCTTGTTTTTGTAAATATGATTAGTTCATCGTTCCTGATTCAGCTTATTATGAATAAACATGTTTACAATGACAATTAGAGATCAAAGTTGCTCGTGCCATGCTTGATTAGCTATGAGTTATAATGGTTTACCTTGCATGCCAACATGCTATTAAAATGGTTGTGATGTGGTATAATGGGGTGGTATCCTCCTTTGAATGATTTAAGTGACTTGACTTGGCACATGTTCAAACATGTAGTTGAAACAAATCAACATAGCCTTCATGATATTTATGTTCATGGTGGAGTATATCCTACTCATGCTTGTACTCAATATTTATTAATTTTAATGCATGTTCATGACTGTTGTCGCTCTCTAGTTGGTCGCTTCCCAGTCTTTTGCTAGCCTTCACTTGTACTAAGCGGGAATACTGCTTGTGCATCCAATCCCTTAAACCCCAAAGTTATTCCATATGAGTCCACTATACCTTCCTATATGCGGTATCTACCTGCCGTTCCAAGTAAATTTGTATGTGCCAAACTCCAAACCTTCAAATGAAATTCTGTTTTGTATGCTCGAATAGCTCATGTATCAACTAGGCTTGTCCGTATCTTCCATTCTAGGCGGGATATTCTCAAGAGGAGTGGACTCCGCTCCTCATTCACGAGAAAATGCCTGGTCACCGGGATGCCCAGTCTCATGCTTTATGCAAGCTAAATCAAAATAATTGCAAACAAAAGTCCCCCTGGGACTGTTGCTAGTTGGAGGCACTTGTTGTTTCGAGCAAGCCATGGATTGATGCTTGTTGGTGGAGGGGGAGTATAAACTTTACCATTCTGTTTGGGAACCGCCTATAATGTGTGTAGCATGGAAGATATCGCCATCTCTTGGTTGTTATGTTGACAATGAAAGTATGCTGCTCAAAATATTATTTATCTACGCTTTAAAACCGAGCTCGGCACCTCTACAAATCCCTTCTTCCCCTCTGCGAAGGGCCTATCTATTTACTTTTATGTTGAGTCATCACCCTCTCATTAAAAAGCACTAATTTGGAGAGCGCAGCTGTCATTTGCATTCATTACTATTAATTTATATTGGGTATGACTATGATTGGATCTCTTTTACCATGAATTACAATGTCTAGTCAGTCCTTGATCTTTAAAGGTGCTCTGCATTTATGTTTTATGGTCTCAGAAAGGGCTAGCGAGATACCATTTTATTATATCATATTATGATTGTTTTGAGAAAGTGTTGTCATCTGAGATTTATTATTATTGCTCGCTAGTTGATTATGCCATTAATATGAGTAAATATGAGACCTAAGAGTTATTGCGAATGTGGTTAGTCATAATCTTTGCTGAAAACTTGAATGCTGGCTTTACATATTTACAACAACAAGAGCAAACAGAGTTTGTAAAAGTTTTTCTTTATCACTTTGAGTTTATCAACTGAATTGCTTGAGGATAAGCAAAGGTTTAAGCTTGGGGGAGTTGATACGTCTCCGTCGTATCTACTTTTCCAAACACTTTTGCCCTTGTTTTGGACTCTAACTTGCATGATTTGAATGGAACTAACCCGGATTGACGCTGTTTTCAGCAGACTTTCCATGGTGTTATTTATGTGCAGAAACAAAAGTTCTCGGAATGACCTAAAACTCCACGGAACATCTTTTCGGAAAATATTAAAAATACTGGAAGAAGAATCCACGTCAGGGGGCCCACACCCTATCCACGAGGGTGGGGGGCGCGCCCCCTGCCTCGTGGGCCCCCTGACGCTCCACCGACCTCAACTCCAACTCCATATATTCACTTTCGGGGAGAAAAAAATCGGAGAGAAGGATTCATCGCGTTTTACGATACGGAGCCGGCGCCAAGCCCTAAAACCTCTCGGGAGGACTGATCTGGAGTCCGTTCGGGGCTCCGGAGAGGGGGATTCATCGCCGTCGTCATCATCAACCATCCTCCATCACCAATTTCATGATGCTCACCGCCGTGCGTGAGTAATTCCAACGTAGGCTTGCTAGACGATGATGGGTTGGACGAGATCTATCATGTAATCGAGTTAGTTTGGTTAGGGTTTGATCCCTAGTATCCACTATGTTCTGAGATTGATGTTGCTATGACTTTGCTATGCTTAATGCTTGTCACTAGGGCCCGAGTGCCATGATTTCGGATCTGAACCTATTATGTTTTCATGAATATATGTGAGTTCTTGATCCTATCTTCCAAGTCTATATTCACCTACTATGTGTTATGATCCGGCAACCTCGAAGTGACAATAATCGGGACCACTCCCGGTGATGACCATAGTTTGAGGAGTTCATGTATTCACTATGTGTTAATGCTTTGGTTCGGTACTCTATTAAAAGGAGGCCTTAATATCCCTTAGTTTCCGCTAGGACCCCGCTGCCACGGGAGGGTAGGACAAAATATGTCATGGAAATTCTTTTCCATAAGCACGTATGACTATCTTCAGAATACATGCCTACATTACATTGATGAAATGGAGCTAGTTCTGTGTCACCCTATGTTATGACTATTACATGATGAACCACATCCGGCATAATTCTCCATCACCGATCCAATGCCTACGAGCTTTTCACACATTGTTCTTCGCTTATTTACTTTTCCGTTGCTACAGTTACAATCACTACAAAACCCAAAAAATATTTACTTTTGCTACCGTTACCGCTACTTCCATATTACTTTGCTACTAAATAATTTGCTGCAGATACTAAGTTATCCAGGTGTGGTTGAATTGACAACTCAACTGCTAATACTTGAGAATATTCTTTGGCTCCCCTTGTGTCGAATCAATAAATTTGGGTTGAATACTCTACCCTCGAAAACTGTTGCGATCCCCTATACTTGTGGGTTATCATGCACCTATACAAATTGCCATTGTATTGGGTGTGTTGGGGACACAAGAGATTTCTTTTATTTGATTGCAGGGTCATTTGAGAGAGACCATCTTCATCCTACGCCTCCCGCGGATTGATAAACCTTTGGTCATTCACTTGAGGGAAAATTGCCACTGTCCTACAAAACTCTGCGCTTGGAGGCCCAACATGTGTCTACAAGAATAAAGTTGCGTAGTAGACATCAAGCTCTTTTCTGGTGTCGTTTGATGACCCACAAGTATAGGGGACCTATCGTAGTCCTTTAGATAAGTAAGAGTGTCGAACCCAACGAGGAGCAGAAGGAAATGATAAGCGGTTTTCAACAAGGTATTCTCTGCAAGTACTGAAATAAGTGGTAACAGATAGTTTTGTGATAAGATAAATTGTAACGAGCAACAAGTAACAAGAGTAAATAAAGTGCAGCAAGGTGGCCCAATCCTTTTTGTAGCAAAGGACAAGCCTGGACAAACTCTTATAATAGGAAAAGCGCTCCCGAGGACACATGGGAATATCATCAAGCTAATTTTCATCACGTTCATATGATTCGCGTTCGGTACTTTGATAATTTGATATGTGGGTGGACCGGTGCTTGGTGATGTTCTTACTTGAACAAACATCCCACTTATGATTAACCTCTATTGCAAGCATCCGCAACTACAACAAAAGTATTAAGGTAAACCTAACCATAGCATGAAACATATGGATCCAAATCAGCCCCTTATGTAGCAACGCATAAACTAGGGTTTAAGCTTCTGTCACTCTAGCAACCCATCATCTACTTATTACTCCCCAATGCCTTCCTCTAGGCCCAAATAATGGTGAAGTGTTATGTAGTCGACGTTCACATAACACCACTAGAGGCTAGACAACATACATCTCATCAAAATATCGAACGAATACCAAATTCACATGACTACTAATAGCAAGACTTCTCCCGTATCCTCAGGAACAAATGTAACTACTCACAAAGCATATTCATGTTCATAATCGGAGGGGTAATAATATGCATAATGGATCTGAACATATGATCTTCCACCAAGTAAACCAACTAGCATCAACTACAAGCAGTAATCAACACTACTAGCAACCTACTAGCACCAATCCCGGACTTGGAGACAAGAATTGGATACAGGAGATGAACTAGGGTTTGGAGATGAGATGGTGCTGGTGAAGATGTTGATGGAGATTGCCCTCTCCCGATGAGAGGAGGCGTTGGTGATGATGATGTCGATGATTTCCCCTCCGGAGAAGTGTCCCCGGCAACAGCTCACGGAGCCCTAGATTGGTTCCGCCAAGGTTCCGCCTCGTGGCGTGAGTCTTGTCCCGAAGGTTGCTTCGGTTTTTTTCTCATCGAAGACTTCATATAGGAGAAGATGGGCATCGGAGAGCCATCGGTGGGCCCACAAGGTAGGGGGCGCCCGAAGCGCGCCCCACCCTCGTGAGCAGGTGTGGGCCCCTAGCCTTCATCTTTGGCGATGATTTTTCTTTATTTATTTTAAGATATTCCGTGGAGTTTCGGGACTTTTGGAGTTGCATGAATAGGTCTCCAATATTTGCTCCTTTTCCAGAATTCCATTTGGCATTCTCCTCTTCATGTAAACCTTGTAAAATAAGAGAGAATAGCCATAAGTATTGTGACATAACGTGAAATAACAGCCCATAATGCGATAAATATCGATATAAACCATGATGCAAAATGGACGTATCAACTCCCCCAAGCTTAGACCTCTCTTGTCCTCAAGCGAAAAGTCGATAACAATAAATATGTCCTCGTGTTTAGAGGTAGAGGCGTCGATAAAAATAAAATACGGACATGAAGACATCATGATTAATCTCATAGCAGCAACATATATAGATTTTTGTTATATGATTACTTATGTTCAAGTAATGATCTTTTCACAATGCAAAAGTATGAATCAGAAACCTTATTGGGCACCAACAAATTATAATCTCAGTCATTGAAGCAATTGCAATTTATCATAACATCGGAAAGAGTCTATGTCAGATCTTAAAAGCAAGTCCACATACTCAACTATCATTTAGGCCTTCATAATTGCTAACACTCACGCAATACTTGTGGTTACGGAGTTTTAATCGAACACAGAGAAAGATAGGGGCTTATAGTTTTGCCCCACAACTTTTTACTTCAAGGGTAATGTCAACAATAATAATTCATGCTCCCCTACATCCAATTAGATATGTATATCATGTTCTTTCCAACATACTGGGCTTGCCAAAGGATAAAATGAAAAAGGAAAGGTGAAGATCACCGTGACTCTTGCATAAGGTAGAAGATAAATAATAAAAGATAGGCCCTTCGCAGAGGGAAGCAGAGGTTGCCATGCGCTTTTATGGTTGGATGCACAAAATCTTAATGCAAAAGAACGTCACTTTATATTGCCCCTTGTATGTGGAACTTTATTATGCGGTCCGTCGCTTTTATTACTTCCACAAAAAGTTCGTACAAAGCTTATTTTCTCTGCACTAATAAGTCATGCATAATTAGAGAGCAATTTTTATTGCTTGCACCGATGACAACTTACTTGAAGGATCTTACTCAATCCATATGCAGATATGGTGGACTCTCACGGCTAAACTGGTTTAAGGGTATTTGGAAGCACAAGTAGTATCTCTACTTGGTGCTGAGAATTTGGCTAGCATGAGGGAGAAAGGCAAGCTCAGCATGTTAGAGGATCCATGACAACATACTTTATCTCAGATATAAGAAAACATAACTCATCACGTTGTCTTCCTTGTCCAACATCAACTCTTTAGCATGTTGTATTTTAATGAGTGCTCCCAATCATAAAAGATGTCGATGATAATATATCTATATGTGAAACCTCTCTTTCTTTATTACTTCCTATTAATTGCGACGATGACCAAAGCTATATTTGCCAACTCCCAACAACTTTTAATCATCATACTCTTTCTATGTGAAGTCATTACTTTCAATAAGATCAATATGAACTCTTTGTTTCTTTTTATTCTTTTCTTTTATTCACCCAAGATCATGGCAAAACAATCAAGCCCTTGACTCAACACTAAACTTTATTATATATAGCTCACGGACTCGATTACATAGAGAGATCATAAAGCAAAACTCAAAACTAGATCATGCCATGACTTTATTATACTAAATCAAGATACTACTAATAGGATCGAACTAAGAAAAACGGTAAAGATAGGAGTTGTGATGGTGATACGATCTGGGGCACCTCCCCAAGCTTGGCGATTGCCAAGGGAGTGCCCATACCCATGTGATTATGTCTCCTTCTTTGTCGGTGAAGGTGGAGGTGTTGTTGATGATGCAGGCTTGTCGTCCACCTTCCATGGCATAGGCTCACCATCATAGAATGATGATCGAGTCTCGGAATCCTCAAATCTGCAGCCAAACTCATCCTTTTGAATCTATATTCATACTCACAGTTTTGATTTTGCAGATCATAGATTTGGGCTTGGAGGTGCTCGATCTTCTCATGTAGCTTGAAGATGGCCTCCTCGGTGTTCTTGGCATCCGGCTCGTAGTTATTGGTGAACTCCGCGAGCATCTTGTGGCTACCGTTGATTCCACGCTCCACCATCCCTTGGCACTTGAAAACTTGTTGCTCCATTGCTTCGAGCCCCGCCTCCACGCTTTCGGTTCCCTTTGGTCCCTCAACATCGCGGATGTGCAGCAACCCATCACGCATCTCAATGGTTTGAGGGTGTCGCAGCACCTCCGCGAGGTAAGGGTTGATCACCTTCTCGAAGAACTTGTCCTTGGAAGCACTTGGGGACGTCATGATGATCTAAATCATCGGAAAAACAACTCGAAACAAGAACAGGAGATATTTGCGTGATACGGAGTCAAAACCTTCTGGAGAATATATAATGAATTTTTACCGACCAAAATACGTATCGCAAGAAAAGCAGTCCGGAGGGCACACGAGGTGCTCACGAGGTAGGGGGGCGCGCCCACCACCCTCGTGGGGCCCTCGTGTCCTTCCCGGACTGCCACTTATTTTTCTATTTTTCTATATATTCCAAAACGGAGAAATATTGCCTTAAAAATTGTTTTGGAGTCGGTTTACTTACCGTACCACATACCTATTCCTTTTCGTAGTCTCAAACGATCAGAAAAGTGTCCCTTATGTAGTCCTCAGGGGTTACGGTTTCAATAATATTGGTTTCAACATTTATGGGATTACGATATATAATGTCCGATCCTTTGACCGTTTACCACCTTCGGATTTGTGCCTTAGAAGTTGTTGATTTTTATGGCACCGGAACGATAGACCTCCTCGATAACGTAGGGACCTTCCCATTTAGAGAGAAGTTTTCTGCAAAAAATCTTAAACGAGAGTTGTATAGCAATACATAATCACCTACATTAAACTCACGCTTTTGTATCCTTTTGTCATGCCATCTTTTAACTTTTTCTTTAAATAACTTGGCATTTTCATAAGCTTGGGTTCTTCATTCATCAAGTGAGCTAATATCAAATAACCTCTTCTCACCGGCAAGTTTGAAAATCATAGTTGAGTTCTTTAATAGCCCAATATGCCTCATGTTCTAGTTCGAGAGGTAAGTGACATGCTTTTCCATAAACCATTTTATACGGAGACATACCCATAGGATTCTTATATGCAGTTCTATAGGCCCATAATGCATCATCAAGTTTCTTGGACCAATTCTTTCTAGACCTATTAACAGTCTTTTGCAAAATTAATTTGAGCTCTCTATTACTCAATTCTACTTGACCACTATACTGTGGGTGATAAGGATATGCAATTCTATGATTAACGTCATATTTAGCAAGCATTTTACGGAAAGCACCATGAATAAAGTGTGAACCACCATCAGCCATTAAATATCTAGGGACTCCAAACCTCGAAAAAATAACTTCCTTAAACATTTTAATAGAGGTGTTATGATCAGCACTACTAGTTGGAATAGCTTCTACCCACTTAGTAACGTAATCAACAAAGAACTGCAATATGCGTATATCCATTAGAGGCAGGAAAAGGTCCCATATAATCAAAGCCCCAAACATCAAATGGTTCAATAACAAGTGAATAATTCATAGGCATTTCTTGACGTCTACTAATATTACCAATTCTTTGACATTCATCGCAAGACAAAACAAACTTGCGGGCATCTTTGAAGAGAGTGGGCCAATAAAACCCGGATTGCAATACCTTATGTGCAGTTCTATCTCCAGTGTGGTGTCCTCCATAAGCTTCGGAGTGACACTTGCGTAGGATCTGTTCCTGTTCATGCTCAGGCTCACAGCGTCTAATAACACCATCTACTCCTTCTTTATAAAGATGTGGGTCATCCCAAAAGTAATGTCGCAAATCATAAAAGAACTTTTTCTTTTGTTGGTATGTGAAGCTAGGTGGTATAAATTTAGCAACAATATAATTAGCATAATCAGCATACCATGGAGTGCTACGAGAAGTGCTTATGACATTCAATTGTTCATTAGGAAAGCTATCATCAATAGGTAGTGGGTCATCAAGAACATTCTCTAACCTAGATAAGTTATGCTGCAGCGGGGTTCTCGACTCCTTTTCTATCAACAATATGCAAATCAAATTCTTGCAGAAGGGAACCCATCTAATAAGTCTAGGTTTTGCATCTTTCTTTTCCATAAGATATTTAATAGCGACATGATCGGTGTGAATAGTTACTTTAGAATCAACAATATAGGGTCTGAATTTATCACAAGCAATTACAACTGCTAAAAGTTCCTTTTCGGTAGTAGCATAATTTATTTGAGCATTGTCTAGAGTTTTACTAGCATAATGGATAACATTTAATTACTTATCAACTCTTTGCCCTAGACAAAGACCTACAAAGATAATCACTAGCATCACACATAATTTCAAAGGGTAAATTCCAATTAGGTGGCTGAACAACAGGTGCAGAGACTAATGCTTTCTTAAGTATTTCAAATGCTTCTACACAATCATCATCAAAGACAAATAGTACATCTTTTTGTAATAAATTTGTCAGAGGCCGAGAAATTTTTTAGAAGTCCCTAATGAACCTCCTATAAAATCCGGCATGACCAAGGAAACTTCTTATACCTTTGATGTCCTTGGGACATGGCATCTTTTCAATAGCATCAACTTTGGCTTTATCAACTTCAATACCTCTTTCAGAAACTTTGTGCCCCAAGACAATACCTCCATTAACCATAAAGTGGCACTTTTCTCAATTCAAGACAAGATTAGTTTCTTCACATCTCTGCAAAACTCGATCAAGATTGCTCAAGCAATCATCAAAAGAGGAACCATAGACGGAAAAGTCATCCATGAAAACCTCACAAATCTTTTCACAAAAATTCAGAGAATATAGCAATCATGCATCTTTGAAAGGTAGCAGGTGCATTACATAAACCAAAAGGCATACGTCTATAAGCAAAAGTACCAAAATGGCATGTAAAAGTAGTCTTTGATTGATCTTTAGCCGACACAGGTATTTGAGAGAAACCGGAATAACCATCTAGAAAGCAATAATGTGTATGTTTGCATAATCTTTCTAGCATTTGATCAATAAAAGGTAAGGGGTAATGATCTTTCTTAGTAGCTTTATTTAATTTGCGGAAATCAGTTACCATCCTATAACCTGTGATAATTATTTGCGGGATCAATTCATCTTTATCGTAAGGAACAACAGTAATACATCCCTTCTTAGGGACACAATGGAAAGGACTTACCCACTGACTATCAGCAACGGGATAAATTATACCTGCCTCCAGAAGCTTGAGTATTTCTTTTCTTACCACTTCTTTCGTTTTAGGATTCAAACGTCGTTGAGGATCACGAACTGGTTTGGCATCCGCTTCCAAATTTATTTTATGTTGACATAGAGTGGGACTAATGCCCTTAAGATCATCAAGAGTATATGCAATAGCGGCACGGTGCTTCTTTAGAGTTTTCAATAATCTTTCTTCTTCATGTTCTGAAAGGTTAGCACTAATAATAACATGATATAATTTCTTTTCATCAAGATAAGCATATTTAAGATTATCAGGCAACGTTTTAAGCTCAAACACGGGATCACCCTTGGGTGGAGGAGGATCCCCTAGGATTTCAACAGGCAAAGTGTGTTGCGTAATAGGTTCCTGTTTAAAGAATACTTCATCTATTTCCCTTCTTTCATTCATGAACACATCATTTTCATGGTCTAGCAAATAGTGTTCTAAAGGATCACTAGGAGAATGCGGCAATAGAAGCAAGACCAATAATTTCATCCTTACTAGGCTATTCTTCCTCACGATGTTGTTTAATAAATTTAGAGAAATTAAACTCATGAACCATATCATCCAAGCCAATAGTAACAACATTCTTTTTGCAATCTATCCTAGCATTAATGATATTCAAGAAGGGTCTACCAAATATAATGGGACAAAAGCTATCTTGTGGAGAACCAAGAACAAGAAAATCAGCGGGGTATTTTGTTTTTCCAAACAAGACTTCAACATCTCTAACAATTCCCATTGCAGATATAGTATCTCTATTGGCAAGTTTAATTTTAACATCAATATCTTCTAACTCAGCAGGTGCAATATCATGCATAATTTCTTTATATAGGTCGATGGGTATAACACTAGCACTAGCACCCATATCACATAAGCCATGATAACAATGATCTCCTATTTTAACAGAAATAACAGGCACGCCTACCACGGGTCTATGTTTCTCTTTAGCACAAGGTTTAGCAATTCTAGCAGTTTCACCACGTAATTGAATAACATGCCCATCAATATTATCGGACAAGAGATCTTTAACAATAGCAATATTAGGTTCTACTTTGACTTGCTCAGAGGTGTATAAGTTCTAATATTGCTTTTACGAACAACAGTTGAAGCTTTAGCATGATCCTTTACTCTAACGAGGAAAGGTGGTTTCTCAACATAAGAGGTAGGAACAATAGGATCATTATAAGTGGCAGTCTTTTCTTCAACTTTAATAGGTGCAGCTACTTTTACTTCTATGGGAGGATGATATTTAAACCACTTCTCCTTAGGGAGATCAACATAAGTAGCAAAAGATTCACAGAAAGAAGCTACTATCTCATAATCAAGTCCATATTTAGTGCTAAACTTACGGAAAATATCGGTATCCATAAAAGATTTAACACAATCAAACTTAGGCATCATACCTGACTCCTTACCTTCATCGAGGTCCCAATCTTGAGTTATGCGTTTAATTCTATCCAATAAATTCCATTTAAATTCAATAGTCTTCATCATAAAAGAGCCAGCACAAGAAGTATCGAGCATGGTGCGATTGTTATCAGAAAGCCGAGCATAAAAATTCTAAAGAATTGTCACTCTTGAGAGCTCATGATTGGGGCATGAATATAACATTGATTTAAGCCTCCCCCAAGCTTGAGCGATGCTTTCTCCTTCGTGGAGCCAAAAATTATATATATAATTGCGATCACGATGAACAAGATGCATAGGGTAATACTTTTGATGAAATTCCAATTTCAATCTTTTATAGTTCCATGATCTCGTATCATCACATAGCCTATACCATGTCAATGCGTCTTCCTTCAAAGATAAAGGGAAGACCTTCTTCTTAACAACATCATCGGGTATACCGCAAGCTTAAATAATCCACAAACTTCATCCACATAGAGTAGATGTTCATCGGGATGCTTTGTTCCATCTCCTGTAAAAGTATTAGCCAGCAGTTTTTCCATCATGCGAAGGAACTTCAAAAGGAGTTTCATTTTCAATAGGTTCAGTAGGTTGAGGAGCAACTCTTTGCTCTCTTGGACGGGTGAAGATACCTGAACAAGCCCCTCGTGAGAATTACTTTCCATAGTAACAAGTGACAGAAAATTTCAGCACACTATATAAATTTTCCTTACCAAATTCCACTTACCAAAGGCGCTACACTCCCCGGCAACGGCGCCAGAAAAGAGTCTTGATGACCCACAAGTATAGGGGATCTATCGTAGTCCTTTCGATAAGTAAGAGTGTCGAACCCAACGAGGAGCGAAGGAAATGATAAGCGGTTTTCAGAAGGTATTCTCTGCAAATCTTTGAAATAAGTGGTAACAGAGATAGTTTTGTGATAAGATAAATTGTAACGAGCAACAAGTAACAAGAGTAAATAAAGTGCAGCAAGGTGGCCCAATCCTTTTTGTAGCAAAGGACAAGCCTGGACAAACTCTTATAATAGGAAAAGCGCTCCCGAGGACACATGGGAATATCATCAAGCTAGTTTTCATCACGTTCATATGATTCG
This sequence comes from Aegilops bicornis, assembly GCA_021605145.1. NCBI lineage: Eukaryota > Viridiplantae > Streptophyta > Magnoliopsida > Poales > Poaceae > Aegilops > Aegilops bicornis. The sequence goes on from CM038669.1 coordinate 261,236,650, forward strand.
CATTCGGTACTTTGATAATTTGATATGTGGGTGGACCGGTGCTTGGGTGTTGTTCTTACTTGAACAAACATCCCACTTATGATTAACCTCTATTGCAAGCATCCGCAACTACAACAAAAGTATTAAGGTAAACCTAACCATAGCATGAAACATATGGATCCAAATAAGCCCCTTACGAAGCAACGCATAAACTAGGGTTTAAGCTTCTGTCACTCTAGCAACCCATCATCTACTTATTACTCCCCAATGCCTTCCTCTAGGCCCAAATAATGGTGTCGGGGAGGCTGATCGTACCCGCGGACACCTATGGGGCCGGCGGAGCAGGCCCCTTGTGGTTCGGAGGGGGGCGGAGGTCGCGCGAAGAGCGGATCGAGGCGATGCACACGAGCAGTTTACCCAGCTTCGGAGCTCTCGGAGAGATAAAACTCCTCTTGCTGCTTGTTTGATCTATTTTGTTCTTGCCGAGGAGCAATGCGAGCTACAAAACCTAGCGTGAGTGTCTCTGGCCTCCGGCGGGTCGAATGAACCGAACCAGCCGAACCTTGCGAAAAACGCGAACCGAACCCCCTCTACGTTGCCCTCGGGCCTCCTTTTATATGCTCAAGGGGTCTCCGACCGGTGGCAACATAGGCGGGGTACAAATGTAAAACAGGAGTTGGTACACCTACTTGAACAATTATGCGATTGCAAAATACCTAACTCTGACGGCAAGGGACAAAAGCAATAAATGCCTGTCATTGTCGCCCAAACAGTGTAAAGAGACCGTCAGGTGCGCCTCCACTCGCCACGATGGCGAGCCTGTCAGCGCCGCTTATCGCTACTCTCCGCTGGCTGCACAGCTGCTCGACACGCGCGCATGGAACGGTCCCGTGGCGACACGTCGCTGGGTGAGCTGGAGCGGAGACGGAGAGAAGTTGCATGCCGCGGCCGAATCCTTGTCGCGCCCGGAGACTTGTCGCGCTCCGAGCCTTCCCGGCAAGCTCCTCTTGCCGGAGCCTTGTCTTCTGCGTGCTTGGAGTGGCCTTCCCGACAAGCTCCTCTTGTCGGGGCCTTGTCTTCTCAATCTAATACTTTGTTCTTGAATGGCTCCAAAGGAGCCACAGAGGATATTGGCGGTGACGAGGCAAACCTTTCCGCGGGGTGCTGCAACTGTCCGTGCACGAGTACGGGATACTAGGGTACCCCTACTCTAGTACACCGACCACGAGCCCCGGGCTGGGCATTACTGCAGTGCCGAGCGCTTGTCGGGCCAGCCCGAATCGCAGACGGACACGCGGCCTCGACCACGCCGCCTTCGCCCCGGACCCACCACGATCCCCACTAACGGCACGCACCGGACGTGGCGTCGTGCGAGAGATCGTGGGCGCGGTCGTGGGGGGTTCTTTATTAATATAAGCGGAACGTCCGCCCCCTCCTCCCCTTTATAAGCGGAGGAAACAGAGGCAGGCCGACCGCCCCTGCCATTGCTGTCTTGTCAAGAAACCACCGCCGCTCCCCTCTTCTTCTCCGGTGCGAAGAGAGCAGCGCCCGCCCCCTTTCGCCGCCAAGCACACTCACCGGCGACCTCCTCTGCCCCTCGCCATGGCTCGAAGAACGATAAGGAGAAGGGCGTCAAGTCGGCCGAGCGCGGCTCATGGCGCTGCGCAAGGAGCGGGCCGTCTTCCCCCGCAGCTTCGCTGGAGCTGCGGGCGTCTTCTACCTTTTCTGGTCGACGGAGACTCGTGCGCATCCGGCACGAGGGTGCTCCCGCCTCCGCCGCTGATCCGCCCAACAGGTACCCTTTCTTCGCCTGTTCTTCTATTGCGGTCTTTGCCGTTTCCGAAGTTCTTTTGCGACATAATGAACACCTTTGGCCTCCACCTCCTTGATTTCACCTCCAACGCCATCTTGACCATGGCCGTTTCGCACATTTGTGCGAAAACTTTGTCGGGTCCACCGAACGTGGCACTCTTCCGCCATTTCTTTGTTCCCAGCGTCGAGAGGAGAGCCACTTGCCGGAGGAATAGCTCAGGTCTCTAGGATCGGCAAGAAGGAGGCCTACCTAGAGGGGGAATTCGGAACAAGTGGGAGGAGTGGAGAGCCAACTGGTCTTTGGGTCGTGGAGGAGAACCCACAGCCCTTCACCGCCAGGCGCCAAACCCCAATTCTTGTGCGGCAGCAAGGATTGGAGTAACTTAGCTGGAGGATGCGGTTGAAGATAGCTGTGACCCAATTCTGCGCCTCGGGCTTGCCGGGTTGTGATAGGAAGCAGTTAGGCGCAGACTTCATTCGCCGCCCGCATCGCTCCCTTGCGAGAAAGGAGGAGGCACAGCTTGAGAGTTCCGAATCTGGCGGACATCATGAGGCTGCGCCCGGGCAATTGGAACTTCACCGTCATGGAGCTGGATTGATGCTGCTCAAGTTGTTCAAGAACGACCCGAACATCCCGAGTGGTTCAGGTTGCCGCGAAGTCGTCCCATTGTGCAACAACTCGGCGCTCGACCGCATCCGCGCCATGATGCCACTGTCGACTCCACAGGATCGTCCGACTGGCGAGAGCCCCGACGAGGTCGTGCAGCAATTTTCGACGACTTGCAAGAGGTGCCGATCCGCTCCGACGAAAGCGTAAGAGGCTCACCCGAGACACCACCGGCGAGATGGCGCGGATTGCCACCAGGTGGAGGAGGCGGAAGCAGCGGCCGCTACCGGAGCCTTCGGGTTCACCGTGGAGGAGGCGGAGGCGGCGGCGGCAAGCCTTGCCGAGCGAGGGGAGGTCTCCGGCGAGGACGAGCTTGTCGGGACCGAGGCGGGTCGAGTGGACCCGCCGAGGGCGCTTCTTCTCCTCCGCCAGCGACTTGCCGCCATGAGCCCCGGCTCCGCCGAGGAGGCGTCTCCGCAGGTTGGAGACGAAGTCGGGCGGCAGATCGCCCACAAAGAAGCGCCAGCCGCCGACGCTGCTCCACCGCTGCAAGCGAGGTTGCGAAGTAGCGCCCAAACTGCAGCGACAAGCTGGGCGGAATCTTCTCGAGCCGCCACCGACGCCTCGCCAAGCGGCCAAGAGAGCCACTCCCCGCCTCATCGCACCGGAGGCGGGCGGAGTTTGATTTCTCCGCCGCCAGCTCCGAGGAGGAAGGCGAAGAGTAAGCTTCTCGCGATTGTGCTTGTATTTCTTCAATTTTATTGCTTCATCTTGAATCTGATTTGCTTTGTTCTGGACTCTTTCCTCTTGACGCCGCCCGGAGAGCGGCGAAGAGGGCCAAGATCCCGACGGTGCGTCGTCGAGGCGATTCTCCCGTGGCGGACGGGGCGCGTCGAGACTGCCTTGGACCCGGCAACCTTTCCTCTGAGCGGCCCAGCCTGACCCCAGAGTAAGTGTGCAGTTTTCTTCTTACTATTAGGTGTGCAGGGTGCTCCTTCTCTGATGATATCTCGATTGTGTGCTTGTGTAGGAGCGGAGTAGCCTCATCGGGAGGCTCGGGAGCCGCCCGAGATCCCCGCCTGCCACTATGCCGCCAAGGGAGAACTCCCCAAAGAAGGGAGCTCCCTCCCGACAAGGAGGCCACCCGGCAAGGGAGGCCACTCTGGCAAGGGAGGCTACCCCGGCAAGGGGCGGCGCCGGTGACCCTCCAGCGGTCGAGGTCATAGCTGCGGATCCCGTTGCAGTAACTCCCTTACGAAATTTTCCCTTGGGCTTGCTTTCTTTTGTTTCTCTTTTGAACATCTGCTTGATCGCCCTTCTTCGTCTCGACGCAGACCCGATGGAGGTCGAGGCTGCCGCGAGGAGGAAAGCTGCAACACCGACGAGGCCGCCGCCCGAGGAAGAAGAGGTCATCATCGTGGAAGAAGAGGCCGCCGACGAAGCCTGTTGGCGAGGAGGCCACCGAGGCTGCCGACGCAGAGGCCGGGCGAGGGTCGGGCGGTCAGTCTTGACGGCCCTGAGGCCGCAGGAGCGGCAAGCGCTTACACCGACAAATGATTCCCCACGTTGCAAGGCCAGTTCGAGGAGCCCCAGCCGGCGCCTACCAAGGCCGTGGCGTCTTCATCAAGCTCCCACAGGAATCTGAAGTTCAGGCGCCGGTCGAGGGCGAGACCTTCGACGGCGAGCTACTCGCGTCCATTGGCCGACGGTGGATGCGCCAAGCAGCGGCGAAGTCCGAGGAGGAGCATTCTTGAAGAAGCTGTTGTCTCTCTACCGCACCCACCAGGCCAAGTTAGAGACCCGGGAAGCCCTTGTCGCGAGGGCGGGAGCGGACATGGAGAAGCGCGTCGAGGAGCTCCGGAGCGCCAACAAAGAAGCGCTCCGCGACGTGGCGGACGCGCGGGCGCAGCTTCGCGGAGCGCACAGCCTTCATCCTTGAGAAGGCCGCGGTGATGAGGAGCAGGTTGGCCGCCGAAGCTTCGCCGCAGAAAGCGAAGCCGGGCGCAGCTGAAGGTCAATCTGAACAGCCACGAAGAGGACCTTGTCGCGCGCGAGGAGTCGCTTGGCGGGCGCCAGAAGCGGGCGACGCTGCCGCAGCCGCCGAGGCCGCCAAGGAAGAGTGAAGGCGAAGGTGGCATACCGAGGCCACCCTCAAGAAGAGCGGCGAAGAGCTTGCCGTGCTCAAGCGTGAGCGCGAAGGACGCCTACACGCTGGGCGAAGCCGCAGAGCTGCCTCGACAGGCCAAGGAGCTCGACGCCGCCAAGGACTCCAAGGCGGATCTGAGCTGAAATCACCACTCGACGCAGACGTTGGATGGTGCGGAGAGCGGGAGGTGGGCTTGTTGGAGGCGATCAAGGCCAAGGAGGCTGGCTGGCGAATCTTGCCTCCGTCGAGAACACCTTGAGGGAGAGCGTGGAGCACAGGACCGAAGGTCTTGTGGACACCACCGCCGACATCCACAACGAAAGTGATGGAGCTGGGGATGGCGGACCTTGCGTACTCCTCCGACGAGCATCTCCAACCCAGCGTCAAGCTTAGCCTATTCTTCAAAGGCGTGGTGGCCGGGCCTCCGGCGACTCGGGAGGAGGTCCCAAAGCAGCTTGCCGAGGAATCTCGCCAGGTTTGTGCAGGGGCCCTTGAGAAGGTGTTGATGAAGGTGGCCTTCCGCAACCCGGGCCTCAACCTTAACGGTGTCCTCAGATCCTTGCCATCCGACGCCAACGTGGAGGAGCTCAAAGCCCTTGTCGCACCCATTTTGGACATGGTGAACAAGATCAAGCGGATCGAAGGCGACCGCGTAGACTAGGCCGCCAACCTTATCTTTCCCTTGTCGCTGCTGATCATGTTTAGAAAACTTTGTTAGATCAGCGACAAGTTATTCTATAATATACTCTATCTTAGGTGAATCGATCAATGCAACGTTATTTCCTCTACTTGATTCCTTCCTTTATGCGTTTACGCCTTACGCATTTAGGGGACTTGTCGGTGCGAGCACTTTTTGTCATGTTGAGTCTGGAACGTCGTGACTTCTTTGGCGATGCCGCCTCAGACAAGCAACATTGTCGCGAATATCCGCAGCTCACTTAAGTTGTTGAGCGTACAAGAAACAAAGTAAGGGCTCGACTAGCAGGCGAGTTGGTTACTATGCGCACAGGTATTCAATACAAAGTACAATCTTTCTAGGAAGATAACTTAAAATTTAAAATTGATTGCTCAAACTTTGGCAACTTAGCTTTTACATTTCTTGCTTCCCGATGAGGTGAAACTTCCTCGGCGGTGCACGGTCCATAGTATTATCTCCTCCTCCCCACGGTTAACTTGTGTGCGAGGGAGCCTTCCTTTCTTTGAGAGAAGAAAAAGAAGAGGAAATAATGTTATGGAGCCTAGCGGCTCGATTAGGCTTACCGGGTGTGGTTGCTGCACAAAGTGTTAGCCAAAGCATGCAATAAATTGATGAAAGCATGAACTTGACAAGTCGTGCGCAACACACGAGCTTTGCTGATGCACGGGGTCTGCGCCCGGCTTTGTACGAAGGATTACATGCAACAGCGGCAAGACTTGTACAAAAGGTGGTTGCCGGAACAGATTCCGACAACCGCGCCCTATGGGTAAAACTTACGAAGATGCTCAATGTTCCAGGAGTTGCTCACGGAATGCCATCTTCGGTCTCAAAGCGGACAGCGCCGGGCCTAGTGACTCGTTTCACCCGATAAGGGCCTTCCCACTTGAGCGTCAACTTGTTTGAATTCTTGGCGGACTGAATGCGCCAAGAACAAGGTCGCCTTCCTCGAGACTTCTGGCACTAACCTGCGGCTATGGTAGCGACGCGAGGCTTGCTGTGAAGCGGCTCGCAATGACACGAAGGCGATCCTCCTCGAGGAGCGCGTCATCTTGTCGCAGCTGCTCTTGCTCAAACTCATCATAAGCGAGTACTCGAGGCGATCCGTGATCTGAAGTTCCGTGGGGAGAACCGCCTCTGCTCCATAGACTAGAGCAAAGGGTGCACGGCGATGGCTCGATTTGGCGTCGTCTGATCGACCAAAGAACCACCGGCAGCTCCTCGATCCGGTTTCTTCCGCACTTGTGCAGCCTGTCGAAAGTTCTGGTCTTGAGCCGCGCAGCACTTCAGCGTTGCCCTCTCGCTTGGACCGTTGCTTCTCGGGTGAGCAACAGAAGCAAAAGCAGACCTTGGCGCCAAGGTCTTGGACGTACTTCATGAAGGTGCGACTCGTAAATTGCGTGCCGATGTCGGTGATTATACTGTTAGTGATTCCGAAAAGGCAAACAATAGACCTGAAGAACTTGATCTGGCTGTCTTGTCACCTTCCTCATCGCTTCCACTTCCGCCACTTTGTGAACTTGTCGATGGCGGCGTACAAGTACTCAAAGCCCCGACAACTTCGGGGAAGGGGCCGAGGATGTCGAGCCCCTGCACCGAAAATGGCCGGGATAAAGGGATCGTCTGGAGAGCTTGAGCCGGCTGGTGTATCTGTTTGGAATGGGCCAGCACGCTTCACACTTGGTTACTTGTGCGATTGCATCACGGAGGGCTGTCGGCGGAAGAAACCTTGCTTAGGAAAGCTTTGCGGCAAGTGCCCTTTGCGCCAATGTGGTGACCACATGTGCCTCCATGTATCTCGCCAACAACTTACATCCATCTTCCCGGCAATACACTTCAATTTCACACCGTTGAGTCTTCTTACATGCATTATGCTATCGACAAATGGTACATACTTGATTCCGGGCTACTCTTTCCGCTTCTTCTTGCTCTTGGGAAGTTTTCTGTCTGAAGGAAATGGACAATCTGCTGCGCCCATGTTGGAGCTTGCGGCTCGACAACAAGGACTAAAGGCATATCTGCTCTTGCGGGAACATCGGCTTCTACGGCAGAGCACTGCGGCTCTGCCGAGTTAGATGCTCCCGACAAGCTTCTTGGGAGCAAGACTTGTCGGGAGCGTCTGCTTCAACGGAACAAACCACAGGGTGCAGCCGGGCAGATCGCTCCTCGGATCAAGTTGGTGTTGATCTTGGGGACCTTTACCGACGGCCGAGAAGCTCACGGAAAGTAGTCACCAGAGGCCAACTTCCTCTTCTTGCTCTGTCCGGTCGATGGTGTTACGGTTGGTATCGAGTCGATTGAGCACGAAAATCCCTGGTTCCATTGTGTAACTTAAGCGCGGCGCGACTTTGACAGCCGTCGGCAATATCATTCTAAGCTCTTGGAACATGTTCCATTTGCGAGGCCGTCAAAGTGCTCTTCTAGCTTCCTCACTTCATCAACGTGAGGCTTCCATCAACGGACTCGTAATCTTTGTTGACTTGGCGAGCAGCGAGTTGCGAGTCACCCACGACAATAAGCTTCTTGATCCCAAGGTCCACGGCGATCCACGAGACCGGCAAGCAAACCTTCATACTCTGCGGTATTGTTTGTCGCTTGCTCCTTGGGAAAGTGCATCCGGACGACGTACTTGAGGTGCTCTCCGGTGGGTGCGATAAGCGACGCCGCAAGACCGGCGCTTTGCGGCGAAGGCACCATCAAAGTACATCGCCCACTCTTTCTTTGGCTTCTTTGGCGGGAATGCTCGTCTCGGAATCTCTTCATCTGGCGTTGGCGTCCATTACGCTATGAATTACGCCAATGCTCTGCTTTGGATAGTTGATGTGCTTTCAAACTTAAGACCAAAGTGGACAGCTCCGATGCCCACTCGACAATCCCGCCTGCCGCTTCGGATTCTCGCGGATCCTCTTCAGGAAAGCGGTGACAAGCTGTGATCTCATGTGCTTGGAAGTAATGGCGCAGCTTTCTCGAGGCCATGAGGAGGCCGAAAAGCAATTTACGCAAACCGTAATACCTTGACCTAGCCCCTTGCGGGAGGGAGTCGACAAAATAGACTGGCGCCGCACCATCCTTTTCTCGTGCATTCTCACGTGTTCAGCGGACTCATCCTTGTCGGGACCAGAGCTTGTCGTGAAGCCCCCACCTTGTCATTGGATGTGCTTGTCGCTGGATGTGCTTGCCGTGGTTCTTTGGCTTATCATCCGCCTCCCTCTCCGCCACTAACGCATGCACTAACCACTTGATTGGTTGCCGCTATATATAGCAGCAACTTCTCTTGTGGCCTAGGTGCGACAAGTGTTGGAGTGGAGGGATGTATCTCTTCAAGTCTGCGGCAGCAGCTCTCCGCTTCGGAGTCCATTTTATCGACCTGCCTTTTCAAAATCTTGAAAAATGGCGGTATGCGCTCAGCAGACCTAGAAATAAACCAGCTGAGAGCAGCCACGCAACCGGCAAGTTTTCGTACATCCTTGACGCGCTTTGGTGCTTCAATCTGCTCAATGGCCTTGATCTTGTCGGGATTAGCTTCAATTCCTCATTTGAGACCACGAAGAACCCGAGAAGCTTGCCTGAAGGGACTCCAAACACGCACTTCTCAGGGTTGAGCTTGAGGTTGATCTTGCGGAGATTTGCAAAGGTCTCGTCCAAATCTTGAACCAGAGTTGCTTTGTCCTTGCTTTTGACCAAGAGGATATGGAGCTGTCCGGCAAGTGCATGAGCCAAGATCTGACGTTGGGCTTGAGCACGAGCGGGAAGTAGTTGGCGAGGATCTTGTCGTCCGTCCCCGCAGCCTGCACCGCGATGGTGTAGATGCTTAGGAACTCCGACAGTGCGTCCCGCCATCATACTTCTCCGACGCGTCGGCTTGAAGTTTTTTCCGGCTGGGCCCCTTTGGACTTGCCGCAGCTCACGAGTGAACGCAGGGCAACCTACCGTGTCTGACAAGTCGCTGGCCCCTCCGGCGTGCATGTCAACAGAAGGCCCAGCGCGCTTGTCGGATTGACGTCGCGCTTCTCTTCGGCGCTCGGTGCGAGTTCGAGCGTCCTCTTGTTGTCGCTCATGAAGAACTTGGCGCTGATCGCGGCGAGCGCGCGGATCCGACGATGCAGTGGAGTCGCTGTCAAGATGGATCCGGTGAGTCGGCGATCTTGGCCTTCTTGGCGGAGAGTGCATGGTGGTTGCACCTCCGACAGTGTCGTCGCCACCGGCTCGTGCCTTGTCGTCTCGCCGCGGCAATGATGGCGTTGGTTGCCGCGGGCGTCGCCGTTAGCAAAGCCGATGAGGCTCACGGATAGTGGCCCTCCACTTTCGTCGACCTTGTCGGCCCGTTGGAGAGATAGTCGAGGAAGCGATTGAGCTCTTGCGAGCTTCTGCTTTGGAAGTAGTAGGCGGCATTGGAGAATGGTGCGAGGCGGGACACGCTTCCGGACTTCTAACTTCGTTAGAAGGAGCGGCGCCCATCCGGCGGCCGTATCTCACTAGTGCCCGGCATGTTGGCGCGCATGCTGGTCTTGAGGGTCTCGATCCAGCGAGCGTATGGCGTTGTGAACGCCATGGCGTTGTTGGTCTCGCGTCTCTGAGATGGACGCGGGGATGCGCGACGCCGAGGTCTGCGGTGCCTTGTCCTTGGACTTGGCAGCGTTGCGAGCACCTTCGTCGGCGCTCGTTCCTCCGCCGGCGTCTGCACCACCACCCGTTGCTGCGGTGAGGGTGGGTGCAGCAGCAGCGGGCGGCTCTGCTGCCGAAGCCTTCTTCTTCGGTGGCATGTTGAGGAAGATGTTGATGGCGCCCGCTCGTGTGAACGCCGGATCAGATTCACACGGCCTCGACGCCCCCTACAGCGCGCCACGGATGTCGGGAGGCTGATCGTACCCGCGGACACCTATGGGGCCGGGCGGAGCAGCCCCTTGTGGTTCGGAGGGGGCGGAGGTCGCGAAGAGCGGATCGAGGATGCACACGAGCGGTTTACCCGGCTTGGAGCTCTCCGGGAGATAAAACTCCTCTTGCTGCTTGTTTGATCTATTCTGTCTTGCCGAGGAGCAATGTGAGCTACAAAACCTAAGCGTGAGTGTCTACGGCCTCCGGTGGGTCGTAATGAACCGAGCAGGCGAACCTTGCGAAAACGCGAATCAACCCCTCTACGTTGCCCTCGGGCCTCCTTTTATATGCTCAAGGGTCTCCGACCGGTGGCAACATAGGCGGGGTACAAATGTAAAAACAGGAGTTGGTACACCTACTTGAGCGATTATGCGATTGCAAAATATCTAACTCGACGGCAAGGGACAAAAGCAATAAATGTACATCATTGTCGCCCAAGCGATTAATGAGAGACCGTCAGTGCGCCTCACTTCGCCACAATGGCGAGCCTGTCGCGCCGCTTATCGCTGCTCTCCGCTGGCTGCATTTTGCTCGACACACGCAGCGCATGGAGCGGTCCCGTGGCGACACGTCATTGGGTGAACTGGGCGAGCGGAGGCGGAGAAGTTGCATGCCGCGGCAAGCGCCTTGCCGGCCGAATCCTGTCGCGCTTGGGAGACTTGTCGGCGCTCGAGCCTTCCGGCAAGCTCCTCTTGCCGGGGCCTTGTCTTCTGCGTGCTTGGAGTGGCCTTCCCGACAAGCTCCTCTTGTCGGGGCCTTGTCTTCTCAATCTAATACTTTGTTCTTGAATGACTCCAAAGGAGCCACAGAGGATATTGGCGGTGACGAGGCAAACCTTGCTGCGGGGTGCTACAACTGTCCGTGCACGAGTACGGGATACTAGGGTACCCCTACTCTAGTACACCGACAAATGGTGAAGTGTTATGTAGTCGACGTTCACATAACACCACTAGAGGCTAGACAACATACATCTCATCAAAATATCGAACGAATACCAAATTCACATGACTACTAATAGCAAGACTTCTCCGTGTCCTCGGGAACAAACGTAACTACTCACAAAGCATATTCATGTTCATAATCGGAGGGTAATAATATGCATCATGGATCTGAACATATGATCTTCCACCAAGTAAACCAACTAGCATCAACTACAAGGAGTAATCAACACTACTAGCAACCTACTAGCACCAATCCCGGACTTGGAGACAAGAATTGGATACAAGAGATGAACTAGGGTTTGGAGATGAGATGGTGCTGGTGAAGATGTTGATGGAGATTTCCCTCTCCCGATGAGAGGAGCGTTGGTGATGATGATGGCGATGATTTCCCCCTCCCGGAGGGAAGTGTCCCCAGTAGAACAGCTCCGCCGGAGCCCTAGATTGGTTTTGCCAAGGTTCCGCCTCGTGGCGGAGTCTCGTCCCAAAGGTTGCTTCGGGTTTTTTTTCTCATCGAAGACTTCATATAGGAGAAGATGGGCATCGAGAGCCACCAGGGGCCCACGAGGTGAGAAGCGCGCCCCACCCTCGTGAGCAGGGTGTGGGCCCCTGGCCTTCATCTTTGGCGATGATTTTTCTTTGTTTATTTTAAGATATTCCATGGAGTTTCGGGACTTTTGGAGTTACCTGAATAGGTCTCCAATATTTGCTCCTTTTCCGGCCCGAATTCCAGTTTGGCATTCTCCTCTTCATGTAAACCTTGTAAAATAAGAGAGAATAGCCATAAGTATTGTGACATAACGTGAAATAACAGCCCATAATGCGATAAATATCGATATAAAAGCATGATGCAAAATGGACGTATCATCGTTGCCGGGGAGGTGAGTGCTTGAAGGTATATCTTTAGATCTTTCAATTGAATTTTTTAGTTTCTTGTTTTATCACTAGTTTGGTTCATAAAATAAAACTACATAAAAAATGGAATTTAGGTTGCATCTTATTATCGATCATCTTTATAATATCTTTCTTGAAAATGATGGTTCGGAAAATTGTGCTCAATTGTTAGAGGAAGAAGTCAATAAAATGCTTGGCACAAAATATTTGAATGATGAGCATGATTGCAATGTTGTTAGTGTGAATTCTTTGAATATCCAAAATGCTAATGATGATTGCACAAGTCATGACAAAAATGTTTCTTATAAGCATGTCACTTTTTGCGGAGTGAATTGGGAGTGCCTTTGCACACCAAAAAGGGAAGATAGATTTTGTAAGAAGCATAAATATTTAGAAACGAAAAAGTTGCAAGAGAGGCTAGATGATTGTCTTTGAAAGATGTAATTTTTTCGCCATCCTTGTGAACTTTGCAATGAACGTGGTCATTTAAATCTCCAATGCAAATTATTTCATGATCAAATTGTGTCCAAAAATTGTGACAACTTGATTACCCTTGAGCATCATAAAGAGCTTAGTCTTCTTTTGGGGTATGAAGAAATGAAACATATTACTATGGGTTTTCCAAATCCCGAGAGATTTCTTGATTTTTATCTAGAAGAAATTTATATGTTTTGTGCGGTAAATTGCATTGAGAATCGTTATATTGCCAACTACCTAAAGACAAGAAAACAAATGGAATATGAAGAGAGTACTAATGAAAGGGAAAATGTTTCCCAATACCCTCCTAGTGTTTATTATGATGAATCAGGTAACGAGGAGGAGCTTCCTATCCAATCAATCTCTTCAATAAGAAGCTTGAAAAGATTAATAGAACCCACACATGATGTGGTGAAGAATAAGATAAGAAGAAAGAATAGAGGTAAAAAGGTATCTCTCCCAAATAATGTTGCTCCTATCACCATTGTGCATCATGAAAGTGAATCAAATATGTTGGTGGAAGATGATGATATTGAGTATGATTTTGTGATACCTACTACTTGTTGCAATGATTATGATTGGGAAGACAATGATGTTCCTTATGATCTTGAAAGTCTTTTTAGCACTTGCTTGGAAGAATATGATAATAATGTTTGCTATACTATTGGTGCCCTTCATGTTATTGATAAGAATGATTGTGATGATATGCAAAACCACAAGCTTGGGGATGCTATGTTTAATGAGTATGAAATGTTTGAAGATTTATTTGCTGGAAATACTGCTTGCCCTAAGCTTGGGGATGCTTTGCTTAATGAATATGATCCTTTGATTCCTTCTACTTTCGGCAAGAAAGTTTATTATGATGATAGCATGCCTCCTATTTATGATGATTACAATGATGAAAGTGGGTTTGGAAGAGTGTCAACTCTAGGTAGTAGTGATCCCACTATTTTGGATGGTGTTGAATCTTATTACAATATTGATGAAAGTGGATTTGGAGAGGTCATGACTTTATTTAGTGATACATCCACTATTTTGGAAGAGGTTTCAATTGACTATGACAATAAAGTTACTATCTATGATGATTATGGTGATGACATGTATGCTATAAAGAATAATGATAACCATGAAACTTGGCATCATGATTTTGATTTTCAATCCCATGATAGTTATTTTGTTGAGTTTGCTCCACCACTATTGATGAGAATAAATTTGCTTATGTGGGGAGTAATAAAATTTCTATGCTTATGCATCATGAAAAGAATGATTTATGTGATAGCTATATTGTTGAATTCATACATGATGCTACTGAAAATTATTATGAGAGAGGAACATGTGCTTTTACATACCTTAATAATGTCAAGTTTCCTCTCTATGTGTTGAAAATCTTGAAGTTTTGCTTGTTTTGCCTTCCTATGCTAGTTGGTTCTTGTTCCCATAAATTGTTTGCTCACAAAATCTCTATGCATAGGAAGTGGGTTAGACTTAAATGTGCTTGGCGTGTGCTTCATGATTGTTCTGTTTTGCCTTCCTTTGTGTTTCAACTCTTATCTTTTATGCGAGCATCATTGAAATCATCATGCCTAGCTAAAAGGCATTAAAGAAAAGCGCTTGTTGGGAGACAACCCAACACTTTTACCTATTGTTTTTGTGTGTTCACGTGATTATGCTACTGTATTGATCATGTTTTATAACTATTGTCTCAATAAAGTGCCAAGTAAAGCCTTTGGGATCATGTTGGGTGATAGTTGATTTGATCTTGCTGAAAAACAAGAACTTTTACGCTCACAAAAATAATTCTCATTTTTAACAGAAGAGTGCTTTTGAGTTTGTTCTTTTTGCAGAAGATTAATATAAAAATTGCTCACGTGGTCCTAATTGTTTTAGAATTTTTGGAGTAGTAGAAGTATGGTTTCAGTACAGGTTACTACAGACTGTTCTGTTTGTGACTGATTTTGTTTTCAATGCATAGTTTGCTTGGTTTCTAGTTTCTATGGCTTATATTGCTCAATATAAATTGTGTAAATGATATGCTACAGCAGGAATTGTGTGGAAACATTTATGAGTCTTGCCTTTGACAGTACCAAAGTGAAATGGCTTGCTCTTTATCATACTAACCTATCTCACGAAGTTCCGTTAAGTTTTGTGTGATTGAAGTTTTCAAGTTTTGGGTGAGATGTCAATATGAGGAGAATAAGGAGTGACAAGACCCTAAGCTTGGGGATACCCAAGGCACCCCAAGGTAATATTCAAGGAATATCCAAGCAACTAAGCTTGGGGATGCCCCGGAAGGCATCCCTCTTTCGCCTCCAACATTATCGGTAACCTCACTTGGAGCTATGTTTTCATTCGTCACATGATATGTGTTTTGCTTGGAGCGTCAATTTATTTTGTTAGAATTTGATTGTTGTTGTTTATAATAATGTTTTGCATCTTTTATTTCAATAAAAGTGGCAATGATAGCCTTTGCCATGCTTATTTTGCAAATCTAGATGTTGCTGTTTGCAAACAGAAAGTTTACCGTTGTTGCAAAAAATCCCTAGAAAAGTCAGAATGTGATAAAATGTTGAAACTTTTTGCAAAATGAGCTCTGATAAATTTTCTACAGTGTGGTAAATTTTCATAACTTTTGGAGTTAGGGAAGTATTGATACTCTTGCATTCTCACACACTGTATTGTTTTGGCAGATTGCTATTATGTTTGCATTGTTTGCATATGTTTGCTTGTTTAGTGATCCTATTTGAGGATAGGAGTATTAAATATGCAGAGGCATTTACTATGCAATGTTGAATGATAATTTTAGTGATTTGCTACAGTAGAGAATGATAGGGTTTTGGCATTTGTTTATACTAACTTATCTCATGAGTTCTTGTTGAATTTTGTGTGGATGAAGCTTTTGAGATCTAGGAAAACCATGATATGAGAAGAATTAAGGAGACACACAAACTCAAGCTTGGGGATGCCCAAGGCATCCCAAGATAATATTTCAAGAAGTCTCAAGCATCTAAGCTTGGGAAAGCCCCGATAGGCATCCCACCTTTCTTTCTCAACAATTATCGGTTAGTGCCTAAGTTTTTGCTTCTTCACATGATGTGTGCTATCCTTGGATTGTCATTTTATTTTGTTTTGTTTGCTGTTTTAATAAAATACTTAGAACTGAAAGTTTTTAAATAAAATAGAGTCCTCAAATAATTGCCAGGGAGGCTAAGTAAGCGGCATTCACATCCCGTCAACGAAGCTCTTTTCTATGAAATTGCTCTAGTGCTTCAATTATATCTTTTTGAGCACAGTGTGCTTTATTGTTTTTGAAGAAATTCTCTCTTGCTTCACTTAAATTAATTTGAGGGAAAGAAATATTATGCTTATGATCTTCACTTATATTTGTTTGAGCTTATCAAAAGCAACACATGAAAATTAGTTCCAAAGTGATAGATATCCAAGAAGGATATAATAAAAACTTTCATGAAGATCATTGGACAAAATAAACTTGATTCCTTGTAATAGTTTTGAGATATGATGATGTGATATGTGAGCCATGTTGATAAGTAATTATGCTTTAGTAAGAATATTGGTGTTAAGGTTTGTGATTCCCTATGCAAGCACGAAAGTCAATAGTTGTGCAATGAAATTACATCCTACTTGTGGTGCATTATTCGGTGTTAATTATGCTCAATGCTCGCTTATGAGATTATTCGTTTCTTGGTTGGTCGCTTCTCAATCTTTTGCTAGTCTTCATTTTGCACTAAGTATGATCACTACTTGTGCATCCAAAATCGTTTATACCAGTTTTGCCACATGAGTCCACTATACCTACCTATATGCGGTATTCTTTTGCCATTCTAAGCAAATTTGTATGTGCCATCTCTAATTTTCAAAATAAATTTCTCTTTTGTGTGCTCGTACCGCTCGCGAGGCGGTGAGGGGTGGCCAATATTTTCCATGCTAGATGTGTTATTCTCACGATGAGTGTTTATTCACTTGTCATTGCACGAGAGTAAGGCAAAGGTATTAGGGATGCCCAGTACCGAAATGAAAAATGAATTTACTTTATGTTGTCAAATAATAAATTCCTTGGAAAGTGTTGGTATGGAGAGCACCCGTGGATACGGTTAGCCATGGAAAGTGAAAGTATGGTGGAAAAAAGAATAAACTTTATTTTCTATTTGGGAACTGCCTATGATATATCTAGCATGGAAAGTGTTGGGAGCTCTAAGTAGTTTTCGTTAGTGGGAAAATTATGCCTCTCAAAATGTTTTTATCTCTCAATTTTCGCTTTGAGCTCTGGCACCTCCACAAATCACTACTTCCCTCTACGAAGGGCATTTCTTTTACTTTATGTAATTTTTATTTTTGAATTTGAGTCTCCATATTCTCTTATAAAAGCACCAACTAGGGGGCACTATGATCGTACTTGAGCATTGGGTGTAGCTAATATGCGAGTGTGTTTCATGAATGGATCAATGATTGAGCATGATGGGCTAGGGATAGCTTATTTTAGCATTGATATTTTGAAATACATGGTTGCTTGTTGATATGCTTGAGTATCTAAATTACCATGTCAAAACTAGACTATTGCTTTGAACAATACAAAAGTCCAAATGTCCATGCTATAAAGAAAAGAATATGAGATGACATGTTAGACAACATTCCACATCAAAAAAGTTGTTTTTATCATTTACCTACTCGAGGACAAGCAGGAATTAAGCTTGGGGATGCTGATACGTCTCCAACGTATCTATAATTTTGACTGTTCCATGCTGTTAAATTATCATTCTTGGATGTTTTATAATCATTTTATAGTCATTTTATATCATTTTTTTGGACTAACCTATTGACATAGTGCCAAGTGCCAGTTGTTGTTTTTTGCATGTTTTTTACATCGCATAAAATCAATATCAAACGGAGTCCAAACACCGTGAAACTTTTTGGAGATTTTTTATGGACCAGAACACCCAAGATGGGCTAGAGCAGCACCTCGGGGGTGCCCCGAGGGGGGCACAACCCATCTGGGCGCGCCAAGGCCCCCTGGCGCGCCCAGATGGGTTGTGCCCACCTCAGTGGCCTCCCGCACCCCCTCTTTGCACTATAAATTTCCAAATATTCCGAAACCCTTCGAGAAAACCTAGATCAGAAGTTCCACTGCCGCAAGGCTCTGTAGCCACCGAAAACCAATCTAGACCCGTTCCGGCACCCTGCCAGAGGGGGGAATCATCTCCGGTGGCCATCTTCATCATCCCGGCGGCCACCATGATGAAGAGGGAGTAGTCCACCCTCGAGGCTGAGGGTTTGTACCAGTAGCTATGTGTTTAATCTCTCTCTCTCTCTCTCTCTCTCTCTCTCTCGTGACCTATATCATGGGCTTTGTTAACATAGATGGATCATATGATGTTTCTCCCCTCTATACTCTTGTTGTGATCAACTGAATCTTTACCCTTTGAAGTTTTATCTTGTCGGATTGAATGTTCAGATATGATAACAGATGATGTATGTCTTGCGGTATGAATACTTGAGGCGACAATGGGGTATCATATTGATTTACTTGATGTATGTTATGGCATTCAACTTGCGGATTCCCGAGGTGACATTGGGGTAATTTATGCATAGGGGTTGATGCATGTTTTTATTATCTCTTCTTCGATTGAAACTTTGGGGTCCCCTTGTAGTTCTTTGTGTGGATGAGTATTATGAATTGAATTTGATTTGCTGTTATTTAAGTACGAACTCTTGATTAGATCGATCAGAAAGAATGCGTTATTTTAGTACAAACTCTAGGATAGATTGATCGGAAAGAATATCTTTGAGGTGGTTTCGTACCCTACAAACAATTTCTATCTTTTGTTCTCCACTAATAGGAACTTGGTAGTGATCCTTTATTGCACTTTGAGGGATAATCATATGATCCAACTATGTTAGCATTGTTGAGAGATTGCACTAGCGAAATTACGGACCCTAGGCCTTGTTTTCAAGCATTGCAATACCGTTTTTGTGCCCGTTTAAGATCGGTTACCTTGTTGTTTTTATTTATTCAGTTTATAAAAATACATTTCTACCATCAATATTACACTTTTATCACCATCTCTTCGCCGAACTAGTGCACCTATACAAATTGCCATTGTATTGGGTGTGTTGGGGACACAAGAGATTTCTTGTATTTGATTGCAGGGTCGTTTGAGAGAGACCATCTTCATCATGTGCCTCCCACGGATTGATAAACCTTAGGTCATCCACTTGAGGGAAAATTGATATTGTCCTACAAAACTCTGCGCTTGCAGGCCCGACATGTGTCTACAAGAATAAAGTTGCATAGTAGACATCAATTCCCCATGTGGTACAATTCATCATTGAAGTTAAATCCTTATGTTTGCATCAGTGCATACAGATTCAGGAATGTGACATCTGAGTTGCATATCTTTCTATCCAAATTATGCTGAGCATTGATACGTCTCCGTCGTATCTACTTTTCCAAACACTTTTGCCCTTGTTTTGGACCCTAACTTGCATGACTTGAATGGAACTAACCCGGACTGACGCTGTTTTCTGCAGACTTTCCATGGTGTTATTTATGTGCAGAAACAAAAGTTATCGGAATGACCTGAAACTCCACGGAACATCTATTTGGAAAATAAGAAAAATCTTGGAAGAAAAATCAACGTCGGGGCCCACACCACATCCCACGAGGGAGGGTGCGCCCCCCAGGCGCGCCCCTACCTCGTGGGCCCCCGACGCTCCACCGACCTCAACTCCAACTCCATATATTCACTTTCGGGGATAAAAAATCGTAGAGAAGGATTCATCGCGTTTTACGATCTGAAGCCGCCGTAAAGCCTTAAAACCTCTCGGGAGGGCTGATCTGGAGTCCGTTCGGGGCTCAGGAGAGAGGATTCGTCGTCGTCATCATCATCAACCATCCTCCATCACCAATTTCATGATGCTCACCGCCGCGTGCGAGTAATTCCATCGTGAGGCTTGCTGGACGGTGATGGGTTGGATGAGATCTATCATGTAATCGAGTTAGTTTTGTTAGGGTTTGATCCCTAGTACCCACTATGTTCTGAGATTGATGTTGTTATGACTTTGCTATGCTTAATGCTTGTCGCTAGGGCCCGATTGCCATGATTTTAGATCTGAACCTATTATGTTTTCATGAATATATGTAAGTTCTTGATCCTATCTTGCAAGTCTATAGTCACCTACTATGTGTTATGATCCGGCAACCCCGAAGTGACAATAATAAGGACCACTCCCGGTGATGACCGTAGTTTGAGGAGTTCATGTATTCACTATGTGCTAATGCTTTGTTCCGTACTCTATTAAAAGGAGGCCTTAATACCCTTAGTTTCCATTAGGACCCGCTGCCACGGGAGGGTAGGACAAAAGATGTCATGCAAGTTCTTTTCCATAAGCACGTATGACTATATTCGGAATACATGCTTACATTACATTGATGAATTGGAGCTAGTTCTGTGTCACCCTATGTTATGATTGTTACATGATGAACCTCATCCGGCATAATTTTCCATCACCGATCCAATGCCTACGAGCTTTTCCCATATTGTTCTCCGCTTATTTACTTTTCCATTGCTACTGTTACAATCACTACAAAACCCAAAAATATTACTTTTGCTACCGTTACCGTTACTTCCATATTACTTTGCTACTAAATACTTTGCTGCGGATATTAAGTTATACAGGTGTGGTTGAATTGACAACTCAGCTGCTAATACTTGAGAATACTCTTTGGCTCCCCTTGTGTCGAATCAATAAATTTGGGTTGAATACTCTACCCTCGAAAACATTGCGATCCCCTATACTTGTGGGTTATCAAGACTATTTTCTGGCGCCGTTGCCAGGGAGCATAGCTCTATTCTTTGAGTCACTTGGGATTTATATCTGCTGGTCATTATGAAGAACTTGAAAGACGAGAAAACAAAAATCCATCCCTCGACTACGAGGGGAGGTAAGGAACTGCCATCTAGCTTTGCACTTGATTCACCTTTTGTTCTGAGTAAGCTTGCGACACCTAAACACCTTACGCTATTCGATTACGATATGTCGCATGTTATTGATGATGCCACTACGCTATGCATGATACTTATGATGAAACTACTTCTATGCTTGATACTACTGTGCCACTTGGTGAATTTCTTGATGAACAACTTGCTAGGGCTAGAGAGACTGAAATTATTGATAATATTGATGAAAGCGATGATGAAGACTCTTCCCCTAATAAATATGAATTGCCTGTTGTGCCTAAGGGCTATGTTACGGATGAAGCCATTGCTAAAGAAATTTTTGCTTGCAAAGATAGACATGATGTTAAGAAATTATTAGCTAAATGGAAGCAGCAATCTCTTAATGCTAGAATGAAACCTGACCCTGCTTTTGCTACCTCACCTATCTGTGTTACTGATAAGGATTATGAATTCTCTGTTGATCCTGATATAATTACTTTGGTTAAATCTGATCCTTTTCATGGCTATGAATCTGAAACTGTTGTGGCAAATCTTACTAAATTAAATGATATAGCCACCCTGTTCACTAAAGATGAGAAATCTCACTACCTATATATCCTTAAAATATTTCCATTCTCATTAAAGGGTGATGCTAAGATATGGTTTAATTCTCTTGATCCTGGTTGTGTGCGTAGTCCCCAGGATATGATTTATTACTTCTCTGCTAAATATTTCCCTGCTCATAAGAAACAAGCTGCTTTAAGGGATATATACAACTTTGTGCAAATTGAAGAAGAGAGTCTCCCACAAGATTGGGGGAGGCTTCTCCAATTACTTAATGCTTTGCCTAATCATCCTCTTAAGAAAAATGAAATACTTGATATCTTTTATAATGGACTAACTGATGCTTCCAGAGATTACGGATAGTTGTGCTGGATTACATTTTCAGGGAAAGAACACCAGATGAAGATGAAATTCTATTGAATAATATGTTGACAAATGAAGATAATTGGACACTTCCTGAGCTAGCTCCTGAGCCTATTCCTAACCAACTCCGAAGAAGAGAGGTGTTCTATTTCTCGATCACGAAGATATGCAAGAGGCAAAGAAATCTATGAAAGAAAAAGGTATAAAAGTTGAAGATGTTAAGAATTTACCTCCTATTGAAGAAATACATGGTCTTAATCTACCGCCTGTTGAAGAAACATATGATCTTAATCCTTCACCTATTGAAGAAACTCATGGTCTTGATAACCCGACACATGTAGTAAAGGTAAATTCTCTCTATAGATATGATAATGCTGAAATCCCTCCTACTAAAATTGCTAGCCAATGCTTGGATGAGTTTGATAACTTTATGGTTAGGCAAGAAAACTTGAATGCTTATTTCGGTAGACAATTGAAATACAATTCCGATACG
This sequence comes from Aegilops bicornis, assembly GCA_021605145.1. Classification (NCBI taxonomy): domain Eukaryota; kingdom Viridiplantae; phylum Streptophyta; class Magnoliopsida; order Poales; family Poaceae; genus Aegilops; species Aegilops bicornis. The sequence goes on from CM038669.1 coordinate 261,258,444, forward strand.
CTTGAGCACTTGGGTGATTATATGTCTAGAGTTAAAGGTGAACTTAAACTCATTACTAATCATGCTTCTATGGTTACTACTCAAGTAGAACAAGTACTTAAAGCTCAAAATGATTTGCTCAATGAATTAAATAGTAAGAAAAAAGATTATGTTGTTAGAGTGGCTACTAGAACTGGTAAGATGACTCGGGAACCTTTGTATCCTGAAGGACACTGTCGGTGTCAAAACCGGCGGATCTCGGGTAGGGGGTCCTGAACTGTGCGTCTAAGGCGGATGGTAACAGGAGGCAAGGGACACGATGTTTACCCAGGTTCGGGCCCTCTCTATGGAGGTAATACCCTACTTCCTGCTTGATTGATCTTGATGATATGTGTAGTACAAGAGTTGATCTACCATGAGATCATAGAGGCTAAACCCTAGAAGCTAGCCTATGGTATGATTGTTGTTGTCCTACGGACTAAACCCTCCGGTTTATATAGACACCGGAGGGGGCTAGGGTTACACAGAGTCGGTTACAATGGGAGGAGATCTACATATCCGTATCACCAAGCTTGCCTTCCACGCCAAGGAGAGTCCCATCCGGACACGAGACGAAGTCTTCAATCTTGTATCTTCATAGTCCAACAGCCCGGCCAAAGGATATAGTCTGGCTGTCCGGATACCTAATCCAGACTCCTCAAGAGTCTCCCGAACCAGGCTTCAATGACGATGAGTCCGGCGCGCAAATTGTCTTCGGCATTGCAAGGCGGGTTCTTCTCCAAATTCCGAGTACTTGTTAAATAGTGTGCGGCTTCTCATAAATGTTGCGCTTCTCGGCTTCAGCGTCCAATAATAGCCATCTTCCACGTGTTTAATCGAATGCGGCGGCCAGGCATTTTTACATTTACCACCCTAGCTGCATGAACAAACTGTCTACTTAAAGAGACGGGGATTCTCAGATCCAAATCACACCATCCTCCCTCGGCGAGCATTCATCGAAGCGCGCCCGAAAAAATCCATTCCAACATGGCCAGCCAGCGCAGCTCCTCATCTTGCTCCCGTAGCCCTAAGCCCGGAGATTGGAAGAAGTGTTCCGTCCAAGACACCAACTAGTGGAGCTACGAGACCGAGGATTTCTTCCTCCGGCATACATGGTCCCTGCTCGAGCTGCTCGCCACCTACAATGGCGGGAGCAAAGGAGAGCTTTCCAAACCCCTCCAAGGGGGAGCGGGTATGCCTCGTTCCTTATTTATTAAGGGGGCTCGGATTTCCCATCCATCCGTTCCTCCAAGGGCTCCTGGAGTTTTATGGCCTCCAGTTGCATAATCTCACTCCTGCCTCCATATTACACATCGCTGGTTATGTAGCCCTTTGCGAGCTATTTCTGGGCTGCGAAGCCCACTTCGCGTTGTGGAAGAAGCTATTCTGCCTCGTGCCCCGTACTCAGAGGGGGTCAATATATCAAGTGGGCGGGGCCGAAATATGGCGCATCGCCGACGGAATACCTATCCGTACCCGAAGAAGACGTCCAAGACCCGGCCTTGAGTGGTTTTATATGGAAGACGTCCCCCTCCCGGATCCTATTCGGATCAGCCTTCCTGAGTTTGATAACGCCCTTTAAAGAAGCGCCTAAGCTGGCGACCACGGAGCCCTCAGGAGGAAGATGACAGAGACATTTTTTATCTGATGGGCCGGATAAAGGTGTTGGCCCAATCGGGACTGACCATAACCGAGGTTATGTCGATATGCATTATGCGGGGGGTGCAGCCACTTCAATATCGAGGCCACCCCATGTGGGACTTCAACGAGGAAGATGATGCCACCCGCTGCGATTGTAAGGGGTCGGACTCCACTGCCGCTCTAGCAAAAATTCTGTTCGGTTTGTACAAGGGAGAGGAAGAGGAGTTCCTCCGCATCAAGCCACGGGACGGATTCTCCATGTACAACCCTCCGAGCTGGGTAAGCCGCCGCTTTTTATACCCTCCCTTTCCGCATTTGTGCAATAAATATCTTACTTTTCCCGTTCACCTGCGTAAGGCAGTAAGGGAGATCAACAACCCACCTCCACAACCCGAGGATCCTGAACGGTCCCTCGACCCCGGCCTCCAAGAGGATCCGGACATATTTGTGGAGCTGATTGACAGGATATTTTATCAACTAAGCTGTGATGAGGCCATGGTGGCTATTATAGCTGACTATCCGGGGCTACTCCCTGCCTCGCAGGTAAGTGAGACCAGAATCCCAACCTTTGAGAAGTGTCTCTTTTCACGCACTTCACCTACCGTATCTTTACGGTGTTCTACAGGGAAGGTCCTCGGGACACCATGTGATACGTCTCCAATGTATCTATAATTTTTTATTGCTCCATGCTATATTATCTACTGTTTTGGGCAATATTGGGCTTTATTTTCCACTTTTATATTACTTTTGGGACTAACCTATTAACCGGAGGCCAGCCCAGATTTGCAGTTTTTTGCCTATTTCAGTATTTCGAAGAAAAGGAATATCAAAGCGAGTCAAAAGCGGAACGAAATCAAGCTGGAGAAGTTATTTTTGGAAGGAAAGCCACCCGATGGACTTGGAGTGCATGTCGGGGAAAGAAGGAAGGTGCTCGAGAGGGTGGGGCGTGCCCACCCCACAGGCGCGCCCGCCTCGTGGCCCCTTCGTCCAGCAGCGTACTTCTTTCACCCATATATACCCACGTATCCTAAAACTTCCAGAACAGAGATTAGATCGGGAGTTCCGCCGCCGCAAAACCTCCAAAGCCACCAAAAACCTCTCGGGACCCTGTTCTGGCATCCTGTCGGAGGGGGAACCCATCACCAGTGGCCATCTTCATCATCCCGGCGCTCTCCGTGACGAGGAGGGAGTAGTTCACCCTCGGGGCTGAGGGTATGTACTACTAGCTATGTGTTTGATCTCTCTCTCTCGTGTTCTTGATTTGGCACGATCTTGATGCATCGCGAGCTTTGCTATTATAGTTGGATCTTATGTTGCTTCTCCCCCTCTACTCTCTTGTAATGGATTGAGTTTCCCCTTTGAAGTAATCTTATCGGATTGAGTCTTTAAAGAATTGAGAACACTTGATGTATGTCTTCTTGGTGAGTATCTATGGTGACATTGGGATATCACGTGATTCACTTGATGTATGTTTTGGTGATCAACTTGCGGGTTCACCATGAACCTATGCATAGGGGTTGGCACACGTTTTCGTCGTGATTCTCCGGTAGAAACTTTGGGGCACTCTTTGAGGTTCTATGTGTTGGTTGAATAGATGAATTGAGATTGTGTGATGCATATCGTATAATCATACCCACAGATACTTGAGGTGACATTGGAGTATCTAGGTGGCATTAGGGTTTTGGTTGATTTGTGTCTTAAGGTGTTATTCTAGTACGAACTCTATGGTTGTTTGTGACACTTATAGGAATAGCCCAACGGATTGATTGGAAAGAATAACTTTGAGGTGGTTTCGTACCCTACCATAATCTCTTCGTTTGTTATCCGCTATTACTGACTTTGGAGTGACTCTTTATTGCATGTTGAGGGATAGTTATGTGATCCAATTATGTTATTATTGTTGAGAGAACTTGCACTTGTGAAAGTATGAACCCTAGGCCTTGTTTACTATCATTGCAGTACCGTTTACGCTCACTTTTACCACTTGTTACCTTGTTGTTTTTATATTTTCAGATTACAAATACCTATATCTACCATCCATATTGCACGTGTATTGGGTGTGTTGGGGACACAAGAGACTCTTTGTTACTTGGTTGCAGGGTTGCTTGAGAGAGACCATCTTAATCCTACGCCTCCCACAGATTGATAAACCTTAGGTCATCCACTTGAGGGAAATTTGCTACTATCCTACAAACCTCTGCACTTGGAGGCCCAACAACGTCTACAAGAAGAAGGTTGCGTAGTAGACATCACCATGCTCGGCCTGTGATGAATCGCCAACGAGGGGCGCCGAAGCCGGGCAGGCTGAAAAGGAAAGCGGTCCGGACGGAAACGCCGGCACAGAGGTATTTTACCAAACCTCACTCCATGGTCATCATATTTAAAACACAGTAATACCCATGTTTCGATGAAGGAAAAGCGCTCGCCAGACTATATCCGGGGAGATCGCCGATCACGCCTCAACTAGCCGGGCTCCGGGGCCGGACACCGAGGCGGAAGCTAACACGGGGCACCCGCCAGATGCTCCTCCGACAGAGGATGCGGATAAAATATCCGCCACAAATTCCGAAGTGGATAGCGCCATGAATCACAGGCATCATCAGGCCGTACTCCGCGACGCTTGTTTCTCCCAAGAGGCTTTTGATGCCTTCAACTCAGGAGATGCGTACATCCGTGCTGCTCAAAATGGTCTTGCCTAAGCCACGGATCGGTATGTAAAGGATATACGGGTAAGAGAATTTGATGATTATATATAGCAGGAGCCCCTGAGACTTGAAACAGTTGGCACAACTGATTTAAGGATCATTATTTGTGCAGGTTCTTACAGAGAAGAATACCCAACTGTCTCATGAGCTTGAAGAGTGCAAGGCCCAGCTACAGGCCGCAGTTGCCGCATTGAAGGAGTCCGAGAAGGCCTCCTCTAGTAACACCTGTTTCAGAGAATGATAGGTACCATAAAGAGTGCGGCATGCCTACAAATATGACAATGAATATTGTAGATGACTCTGGAGTGAATCCGGATGAGCAACATGCCATACGGCAGCGAAAGGCTGGAGAGCGAGTACATATGCGCGTCATTCAGGAGAAAAATAATCTCCAAGATGCCAATACCCAGCTGAGTGTGGAACTAAAGGATGTTCACGCCCAGCTGTCGGACTCCGTTAAAGAGAATAAGCGGCTTCGACGCGGCATTTTCAGTAAGTGCTTGAACGAACTTTTAGAAAGAGTTCGGCGAAGAAGCTGACTAATTAGAGTTATGTCTGCAGGCGTGCTGACAGGTCGTCCCGCGGAGGAGATGCCCGGGTCTGCGGGTGATCTTCTACCGGAGCTCTCACAACTGCACGAACAAGTTCGGCAGGTGATGCAAGGTATTGCCCTGGCCTTGTGGCCGTCCGTCTCCCTGCCCGAAGGCATTGGAGAGCTTGCGGAGAAGCTCAAGGGAGCGCGGCGGTGCTTCCGATTATGGAAGATATCAGCCTGCCGTCAAGGTGCCAGGGAAGCCTGGGCCATGGTGAAGACGCGTATACCAAGGCTAACCCAAACCACATGGCCGAGGTCGGACCTGTGGGGCCCGATGGGAAAGAGATCCCCGTCAGTTTGGTGTATCACCAAGTAGAATTAGCCGCCAAGTATTCCCAACAGGATTGTAGGCTAGACAGCCTGTTGGATGGTATAGAAGAACAAGTTAATCAGTCTAAGTGACTATGTAATTTAAATGACATGCAAAATGTCTCTAGCCGGATTGTAAATCATTTGTCATGGCGGACCTTTTCGCTTCGACCTATGGACCCGATAGTCCGGAGTGTATCCGAATACCCGCTCAGTTATGTAAAAACCGGGGTATGCGTGGAGACCAGGCGTAGGGGTCATAAGTGCTTGAACAGACAAGTACCCAACTAGTTATGTTATATTACATGGGTAGTAAGAAACATCTTCTAGGGAGAATAGTTCCGTTAAGGGTTCCTTTCCCTAGGTACGCATGCCCTAATGTGCATGTGCGAACTGCGAGAAGAGACGCGGGCAAAAAACATCTGGGGGCAAGTGGAAAAAATAAAAGGTCATCTTTTATTCACCGACCGAATATTCCCTTAAGAACGCTAGCTTTCGGCTTCACCCAGTCTGAGGTACACATCCGGCTGACCCGGCAGTAACAATCGCAGAGGTGCTCCCCTTATGCCCTAGCCGAATTAACGGGAACGTAGGGCATAAATACAAGAGCCAGGCAACCCAGCTTGGCCAAAACTTAAGTCATATCGATGCATATAATGGTGAAAAAAGGTACATGCGGAAGAATAACACATGTGCAGGGCATGAAGCCCACAAAATAATTAAGCTTCTGTAAAAGAAGCCCCCAGGTATAATGAGCGCGGCTAGCGCGTTTATCCGTGTGTTAGCAAGACACAAGCTGGCCCTTAAAGGCCTTGAGGAGAAGGAAAAAGAAGAAAGAAAGAGAGAGAGAAGACAGATAATGTAAAAGCAAAAAATGGACAGGGGTAAGGAGACGAACATAGAGTCCGGCGCTAGGCATAGAATCTTCGGAGTCTGGCTGCGTTCCATGGGTTCGGCTCGAGTCGATTATCTGATGCGTCCCGCAGATGGTACGCTCCACCGGTCAGAACTTGGTCAATAATGAAGGGACCCTCCCATTTGGGCTTGAGCTTGTCCTTTTTCTTCTGCGGCAGACGTAAAACTAACTCGCCAACGTCATAAGTTTTGGCCCGTACTTCTCTGCTTTGGTATCTTCGGGCCTGTTGCTGATAGAATGCGGAATGGGCTTTTGCCACGTCACGCTCCTCCTCCAGGGCATCCAAATTGTCCTGCCGATCGAGCTCAGCCTCTCTTTCTTCATACATGCGCACTCGAGGTGAGTCATGAATTAAGTCGCAGGCAGAATCGCCTCTGCGCCGTACACCATGAAGTACAGTGTGAATCCGGTAGTGCGATTTGGCGTGGTCCGCAGCCCCCAGAGTACGGAGTCGAGCTCCTCTACCCAGTGCGTGTTAGATTCCTTTAAGGACCGCACTAGTCTAGGTTTGATGCCGCTCATGATGAGAACATTTGCTCGCTCAACCTGGCCGTTAGTTTGTGGGTGATAGATAGAAGCGTAATCAAGCTTGATGCCCATGTTGCTATACCATAGTTTTACCTCGTCGGCAGTGAAGTTCGTACCATTGTCAGTGACGATGCTGTGGGGGACGCCATAACGGTGTACAACCCCGGATATGAAGTCTATGACCGGTCCGGATTCGGCCGTTTTAACAGGTTTGGCTTCTATCCATTTGGTGAATTTATCCACCATGACCAGTAAGTATTTTTTCTTATGGGTTCCCCCTTTAAGGGGTCCGACCATGTCAAGCCCCCAGACCGCAAAAGGCCAGTTAATGGGGATTGTTTGTAGGGCGACGGACGACATATGGCTTTGGTTTGCGAAAAGCTGGCAACCTACGCAGCGTTGGACCAAGTCCTGCGCATCCGCTCGAGCCGTCGGCCAATAAAATCCTGTACGGAAGGCCTTACTTACGAGGGCCCGGGCTGCGGCGTGGTGGCCGCCTAGTCCGGCATGGATTTCGGCCAGCAGCTTCCGCCCCTCTTCTTCGAAGATGCACCTTTGAAGGACTCCGTGGTGCTTTTCTTATAAAGCTCTCCCTCGTGGACCCTGTAGGCTTTAGATCGCCGTACAATACAGCGTGCCTCATTTTGGTCCTCGGGAAGTTCCTGCCTAGTTAGGTATGCTAGGAATGGTTCAGTCCATGGGGCGATTACGACCATTATTACGTGGGCTGAAGGTGTTATTTCGGTGGCGGAGCCTCCGATTATGTCAGAGTGTTCGGTATCTGGCGTTGTGCCCGGGTCCGGACTATTTTGCCCGGTGTATCCTTCCCATACCACGGATGGCTTAAACAGTCTTTCCAAGAAGATGTTGGGAGGGACCGCATCGCTGCGCTTACGCCCGATGCGGGCGAGGATATCTGCCGCCTGATTGTTTTCCCGAGCCACATGGTGGAATTCGAGCCCCTCGAACCTAGTTGATATCTTGAGGACGACGTTGCGATAAGCCGCCATTTTCGGATCTTTGGCATCGAAGTCTCCATTTATTTGGGATATTGCGAGGTTTGAGTCCCCACGCACCTCCAGGCGTCGAATGCCTATGGAAACTGCCATCCGGAGACCATGTAGCAGGGCCTCGTATTCGGCTGCATTGTTGGAGTCTGTGTACAGTATTTGGAGTACGTATTGGACTGTATCTCCAGTAGGGGACGTCAGGACGACGCCATCCCCCAGACCAGCCAGCATTTTAGAGCCGTCGAAGTGCATAATCCAATTGGAGTATGCACCGTACTCTTTAGGGAGTTCGGCCTCTGTCCATTCGGCGACAAAATCAGCCAATACCTGCGACTTAATGGCTCGCCGAGGTTTATATGTGATGTCGAACGGGAGGAGCACAATGGCCCATTTGGCAATCCGGCACGTGGCATCGCGGTTGTTTATTATGTCATTAAGTGGCACTTCCGAGGCCACTGTAATTGAACACTCTTGAAAGTAGTGTCGTAGCTTCCGGGATGCCATGAATACCGCATATGCTATCTTCTAATAATGCGGGTACCGTGATTTGCACGGAGTGAGGACAATGGATACATAATATACCGGCTTTTGAAGGGGGAACTTATGTCTGTCCGTTTCTCGTTCGACGACGAGCACTGCGCTTACAACTTGATGAGTTGCCGCTATGTACAACAGCATTGGTTTGCCGATGCTTGGCGCGGCCAGGATTGGGTTGGTGGCCAGAACGGCCTTTATTTCTTCCAGTCCGGTCGTGGCCGCGTCCGTCCACTCGAAGTGTTTGGTGCACCGAAGGAGGTGATAAAGTGGTAACGCCTTTTCTCCTAAGCGGGAGATAAAGCGGCTTAGGGCCGCCACACATCCAGTTAATTTCTGGATTTGCTTGAGGTCAGTTGGGATAGCCAACTGTGACATGGCTCGGATTTTAGCCGGATTTGCTTCAATTCCTCTACTGGAGACGATGAAACCAGGAGCTTTCCGGCGGGTATGCCGAAGACGCATTTTTCCGAGTTGAGCTTGATGTCGTATCTTCGGAGATTGTTGAACATGAGCCTCAAGTCGTCTACTCCCTCCGTCTCAAAATAAGTGTCTCAATATTAGTACAATTTTATACTAGAGTTAATACAAAGTTGAGACACTTATTTTGGGATGGAGGGAGTATTAAAGAGTCGACGCGTTTGGTTTTAACGACCACATCGTCTACATATGCCTCCATTGTTTTGCCGATCTGCTTTTCTAGGCATGTCTGAACCATGCGTTGATACGTTGCACCTGCGTTTTTAAGCCCAAAAGGCATTGTGTTAAAACAGAAGGGGCCGTATGGTGTGATAAATGCCGTTGCGGCTTGGTCGGACTCCGCCATCTTAATTTGGTGGTAGCCAGAGTATGCGTCAGGAAGCACAATGAGTCATGTCCTGCGGTAGCGTCGATAATTTGATCGATTCGGGGGAGGGGGAAGGGATCCTTTGGGCAAGCCTTGTTGAGGTCCTTGAAATCGACACATAGGCGCCAGGATTTGTCCTTCTTTGGTACCATCACCAGGTTTGCTAACCAGTCCGGATGTTTTATATCTCTGGTGAATCCGGCCTCCAATAACTTGGCTAGCTCCTCTCCCATAGCTTGTCGCTTAGGTTCAGAGAATCGCCGAAGAGTTTGCTTGATCGGCTTAAATCCTTTTAGGATGTTAAGGCTGTGTTCGCCAACTGCGTGGGATTCCCGGCATATCCGATGGGTGCCGAGCAAATATATCCCGATTCTCGCGCAGAACTCCCATAGTGCGCGTCCACAGCCGGGGTTTAACTGCGTATCGATGGAGGCTGTTTTTGTGGGGTCCGTTGGGTGGACTTGGAATTTGACTATTTCATCTGCTGGTTTGAAAGAGGTGGACTTGGATCTCTTGTCGAGTATCACGTCATCCCTGTCCATGGTCGAGCGCAGCGCAGTTAACTCCTCTACCGCGAGGGCTTCGGATAGTGCCTCAAGGGCCAGTGCGGCTGTTTTGTTTTTGGCGCGGAGCGCTATGTCCGGATCACTAGCTAGAGTGATAATTCCGTTGGGCCCAGGCATTTTGAGCTTCATGTACCCATAATGGGGTATGGCTTGGAAGATCGTGAATGCCTCCCGCCCTAAAAGGGCGTGGTATCCGCTACTGAACGGGGCCACTTGGAATGTGATTTCTTCGGACCTATAATTCTCCGGCGTGCCGAATACCAAATCTAGTGTGATTTTCCCCGCGCAACATGCTTCCCGACTGGGGATGATTCCTCTAAAGAGTGTGCTGCTTTGCTCAATGCGGTTCCAGTCTATTTCCATTTTTTGAAGAGTTTCTTCATAAATGAGGTTTAATCCGCTGCCGCCGTCCATGAGTACTTTAGTGAGCCGAAAGCCGTCCACAATTGGACTAAGGACTAATGCGGCTGGTACTCGGGCTGTTCAGAATTTGGGTTAAATCCTTTGGCATTGGAAGTGATGGCCGTGTCGCTCCATGGATTTATTGTCGCCACCGGCGAGATCTCGGCGAGGTCATGGAGTGCTCGCTTTACCAAGTTATTTGAGGCGAATGTCTCAAGATCGTTAAAACTGTATTGTAATCCACGGGATGTTGCTCTGCGGTATTTTGAATGAGGAGGTCCTCACCGCTCTTGGCAACCTGCCGGAGTACCCAACATGCTCTAAGGTTGTGTGTTGGTATGGTATCCACCGTACTGTAAATTTTGCAGGGTCCGTTAAGCCATCCCTCCAATACGGTTCCATGCCCTGTAGTGGGATTTTGCTTTTTTGCAATTGAATCGGGTGACTTGTGAGGATGCACCCTTTTATTCGGACCGGTGTTTGGTCGAGCCGGATTATCCTGTAACTTTGTTTCGGTTTTCCGAGGCACTTTCCATCGCATAAGATTTCCGTACTATGGCCGCCAAGTCAGCGAAGTGTGCTATGTTGCGGCGGCTTATGGCGTTAAGGGTTCCCTTGTCCGTGCAATTATTGCAGAAGAATGAGATTGCGCCTTCCTCGCGACAGTCCTTGGCCTTGTTCATTACAAGGAGGAATCTGGCCCAATAGTGGTGTACCGTTTCCTGGGGCTCCTGTCTAATGTGGGAGAGATCGCTTGCATCTGGGTGGGTGGGCGGATTTGAGTCCGGACCCTGACCCGATCTGAGACCCAGGGGCATGGGAGTTTCTGATCTAGGAAGTTCGGGCTCCGGGATGTCGCCTGATAGGTCTGGCCCCTTCCCTGATTCTAGGTTCGAGGCTTGGGCGATGTCATTCCGTAGATGGGTGTCCGGCTCGGAGAGCTCTGGAATCTGGACATAGTTTGTCCTCAAGATAGAGGAAGAATTGCCGCATTGTTCCTCCACCACCGCTACCTGATGGGTGACCGGCGGAGAGTTAATCTCCCTTTGGTCGGGTTTAAGCCCAATCCGATCATAGTCCGTAGCGACTCCCAAAGCGGCGATGCGATCCAAGAGCTCGTTTAGGGAGGAGAGCTCTATCGGATCCATCTTCTCGGTAAGTTCCGAGCTAACATGGAGGCTGTTTACGATGACCCGAGAAGTCATCGTCGGTGCAGCAGCCGCACGGGCGGTCATGACGAAACCGCCTAGCCGGAGAGTTTGGCCGATGCCGTGGCTCCCCAGAGGTGACGCCGTCCTTGACAACGAGGACGAGGCATCCTTCCTTACGGTGATGGCACGATGGAACTCTCAATGAAAGCACCAATGTCGATTGTCAAAGCCGGCGGATCTCGGGTAGGGGCCCCGAACTGCGTCTAAGGCGGATGGTAACAGGAGGCAAGGGACACGATGTTTACCTGTGTTTGGGCCCTCTCTATGGAGGTAATACCCTACTTTTCTCGCTTGATTGATCTTGATGATATGTGTAGTACAAGAGTTGATCTACCACGAGATCGTAGAGGCTAAACCCTAGAAGCTAGCCTATGGTATGATTGTTGTTGTCCCTACGGACTAAAACCTCCGGTTTATATAGACACCGAGGGCTAGGGTTACAGAGTCGGTTATAATGGGAGGAGATCTACATATCCGTATCGCCAAGCTTGCCTTCCACGCCAAGGAGAGTCCCATCCGGACACGAGACGAAGTCTTCAATCTTGTATCTTCATAGTCCAACAGTCCGGCCAAAGGATATAGTCTGGCTGTCCAGATACCCCCTAATCCAGGACTCCCTCAGCCACCCTAAGAGAATTGAGCAAGATTCTCAGAGAAATAATATTGATGCACCTAGTCCTTCTAATAGGAAGAAAAAGAAAAATGATAGGACTTTGCATGCTTCTAGTGAACCTATTCTTTGAACCATCCGAGAATCCAAATGATATCTCTATTTACGATCTTTGAAACACAATCTGGTAATGAACATGAACCTGATGAAAATGCTAATGATGATGTTCATGATGATGCTCAACCTAGCAATGATAATGATGTAGGAATTGAACCTGATGTTGATCTTGATAACCCACAATCAAAGAATCAATGTTATGATAAGAGAGATTTTGTTGCTAAGAAACTGTTGGAAATATGCCCTAGAGGCAATAATAAAAGCATTATTATTATATTTCCTTGTTCATGATAATTGTCTTTTATTCATGCTATAACTGTATTAACCGGAAATCGTGATACACGTGTGAATACATAGACTACAATCGTCCCTAGTAAGCCTCTAGTTGACTAGCCCGTTGGTCAACAGATAGTCATGGTTTCTCGACTATGGACATCGGATGTCATTGACAACGGGATCACGTCATTAGGAGAATGACGTGATGGACAAGACCCAATCCTAAGCATAGCACAAAGATCGTGGTAGTTCGTTTTGCTAGAGCTTTTCCTATGTCAAGTATCTCTTTCTTAGACCATGAGATCGTGCAATTCCGGATACCGTAGGAGTGCTTTGGGTGTATCAAACGTCACAACGTAATCGGGTGACTATAAAGGTGCACTACGGTATCTCCGAAAGTGACCATTGGGTTGACACGGATCGAGATCGGATTTGTCACTCCGTATTACGGAGAGGTATCACTAGGGCCCACTCGGTAATGCATCATCATAATGAGCTCAAAGTGATCAAGTGTCCGTCACGGGATCATGCATTGCGGTACGAGTAAAGTGACTTGCCGTGCTTGAGACTAAACGAGGTATTGGGATACCGACGATCGAAGTCTCACAAGTAACATACCGTCAAGACAAAGGGAATAGAATACGGGGTTGCTGAACCCTTGACATCGTGGTTCATCCGATGACAACATCGAGGAGCATGTGGGAGCCAACATGGGTATCCGGATCCCGCTGTTGGTTATTGACTTGAGGTAGTCTCGGTCATGTCTGCATGTCTCCCGAACCCGTAGGGTCTACACTTAAGGTTCGGTGGCGCTTAGGGTTAATAGGAAGACAAGTATGTGATTACCGAATATTGTTCGAGTCCCGGATGAGATCCCGGACGTCACGAGGAGTTCCGGAATGGTCCGGAGGTAAAGATTTATATATGGAAAGTGGTTAAAGCGGACTCAGGAAGTTTCGGTGGTATACCGGTAAAGGACCGGGGCCACCGGGAGGGGTCCGGAGGTCCACCGGGAGGGGCCACCTCTCCCGGGGGGCCACATGGGCTAAGTGGGAGAGGGAGCCAGCCCACGGTGGGCTGGGCGCGCCTCCACCTGAGCCCATGCTTGGCTAGGGTTTGGGAGGAGGAAACCCTAAGGGGAAAAGGCGCCCCCTTGGCTTGGGGGCAAGCCACCCCTTTCCTCCTCTCCTTGGCCGCCCCCTAGGGTTTTTCCCTAGAGGGCCGGCCCCTTGCCCTCTCCTCCTATAAATAGAGGGTGGGGGAGGGCTGCATACACCATTGAAGGCGCAGCCTCCCTCCCCAACACCTCTCTTTCTCCACGCCGAGCTTGGCGAAGCCCTGCCGAGAACTGCCAGTACCAACCGCACTGCACGCCGTCAGGCTGCCATTGGAGTTGTCTTCCTCAACCTCTCCTTCACTCTTGCCGGATCAAGACGGAGGAGACGCCATCGTCTCCGTGACGTGTGTTGAACACGGAGGTGCTGTCCTTTCAAGATTTTGGTCATCGGTGATCGGAATCACGTTGGGAACGTCTTCATCATCACCACTCTCAAGAACGCTTCCGTACTCGATCTACAAGTGGTATGTAGATGCAAACTCTCTCTCGTTACTCGTTGCTTAGTAGAACTCATAGATGGATCTTGGTGAAACCGTAGGAAAATTTTAATTTTACGTAACGTTCCCCACCGGTGGCATCATGAGCTAGGTCTATCGTAGTTCTCTTTGCACGAGTAGAACACAATTTTGTTGTGGGCGTGGATCTTGTCAACTTACTTGCCGTTACTAGTTGTTTCTTGCTTCCGCGGTATTGTGGGATGAAGCGGCCGGACCAACCTTACACGTGCATTTTACGTGAGACCGGTTCCACCGACTAACATGCACTAGTTGCATAAGGTGGTGGCGGTGTCTGTCTCTCCTACTTTAGTTGGAGCGGATTCGATGAATGTGGTCCTTATGAAGGGTAAATAGAAGTTGACAAGATCACGTTGTGGTTATTCGTAGGTAAGAAAAGCGTTCTTGCTAGAACACAATTGCAGCCACGTAATAGATTCAACAACAATTTGAGGACGTCTAACTTGTTTTTTCATCAATTGTCATGTGCCGTGATATGGCCTAGTTGTGATGAATGATGATATATTGTGATGTATGAGATCTTGTTATTTTAATTGGAATCACGAATTGCATGTCGATTAGTATTACAACCGGCAGTAGCCATATGAGTTGTCTTTATTTTGTATGACATGCGTGTCATTGAAGATCGCCATGTAATCTACTTTACTTTATTGCTAAACGCGTTAGTCATAGAAGTAGAAGTAGTCGTTGGCGTGACAACTTCATGAAGACACGATGATGGAGATCATGATGATGGAGATCATGGTGTCATGACGGTGACAGGATGATCATGGAGCCCCGAAGATGAAGATCAAAGGAGCTATATGATATTGGCCATATCATGTCACTACTTTATAATTGCATGTGATGTTTATTATGATTATGCATCTTGTTTACTTAGAACGACGGTAGTAAATAAGATGATCCCTTAGAACAATTTCAAGAAGTGTTCTCCCCTAAGCTGTGCACCGTTGCTACAGTTCGTCGCTTCTAAGCACCACGTGTTAATCGGGTGTGATGGATTCTTACGTTCACATACAACGGTGTAAGCAAGATTTACACACGCAGAAACACTTAGGGTTAACTTGACGAGCCTAGCATGTGAAGACATGGCCTCGGAACACGGAGACCGAAAGGTCGAACACGAGTCGTATGGAAGATACGATCAACATGAGAATGTTCACCGACGCAGACTAGTCCGTCTCACGTGTTGATCGGACACGGCCTAGTCGACTGGATCGTGTAACACTTAGGCGACTAGAGGGATGTCTAATCTAAGTGGGAGTTCATTAATAATTTGATTAGATGAACTTAATTATCATGAACTTAGTCTAAAACTTTTGAATTATATGTCTTGTAGATCAAATGGCCAACGCTCATGTCAACTTGAACTTCAACGCGTTCCTAGAGAAACCAAAATTTGAAAGATGACGGCAAAGAACTATACGGATCGGGTCCTAACCCGAGGATCATCCTCATAGCTGCCAGAAACAATACGTCCTAGAAGGACCGCTAGGTGACGCCTCCGTCCCGAAGAACCAAGACATTATGAATGCTTGGCGGTCTCGTCTTGATGATTACTCCCTCGTTCAGTCAAGGCATGCTTTACAACTTAGAACCGGGCTCCAAAAAGCGTTTTGAGCATCACGGAGCATATGAGATGTTCAAGAGCTGAAACTGGTTTTTCAAGCTCACGCCGGGTCGAGAGATATGACATCTCCGACAAGTTCTATAGTTGTAAGATGGAGGAAAAGCAGTTACTGTCGGTGAGCACATTACGAAGATGTCCGGGTTGCACAACCGTATGACCCAAATGAATATTAACCTCCTCGATGAGGCGGTCATTGACAGAATCCTCCGATTCGCTCCCACCAAGCTACAAGAGCTTTGTGATGAACTACAACATGCAGGGATGGTAAAGACCATTCCTGAAGTGTTCTCTATCAAGTCACCGAGGTAGAAATCAAGAAAGAACATCAAGTGTTGATGGTCAATAAGACCACTAAGTTCAAGAAGGGCAAGGGTAAGAAGAACTTCAAGAAGGACGGCAAGGAGATTGCCGCTACCAAAGAAGCAAGTTGCGGGAAGAAGTCAAAGAATGGACCCAAGCCCGAGACCGAGTGCTTTTATTGCAAGGGAAGGGTCACTTTGGAAGCGGAATCGCCCCAAGTACTTAGCGGATAAGAAGGCCGGCAACACCAAAGGTATATTTGATATACATGTAATTGATGTGTACCTTACCAAGAATCGTAGTAACTCACAGGTATTTGATACCGTGCCGTTGCTCATATTTGTAACTCACAGCAGAGCTGCGGAATAAGCGGAGGTGGCGAAGGACGAGGTGACGATCTTGGCGTCGGGAATGGTTCCGTAGTCGATGTGATCGCCGTCGCACGCTACCTCTTCATTTACCCACGGGATTAGTTATGAACCTTAATAATTGTTATTTGGTGCCATGTTTGAGCATGAATATTGTATCCGGATCTCGTTTAATGCGAGATGGCTACTCATTTAAATCCGAGAATAATGGTTGTTCTATTTATATGAGAGATATGTTTTATGGTCATGCTCCGATGGTCAATGGTTTATTCTTAATGAATCTCGAACGTAATATTACACATGTTCATAGCGTGAATACCAAAAGATGTAAAGTTGATAACGATAGTCCCACATACTTGTGGCACTCGCCGCCTTGGTCACATTGGTGTCAAGCGCATGAAGAAGCTCCATGCTGATGGACTTTTAGAGTCTCTTGATTATGAATCATTTGACACATGCGAACCATGCCTCATGGGCAAGATGACCAAGACTCCATTCTCTGGAACAATGGAGCGAGCAACCAACTTGTTGGAAATCATACATACCGATGTGTGCGGTCCAATGAGCGTTGAGGCTCATGAAGGATATCGTTATGTTCTCACTCTCACGGATGACTTGAGTAGATATGGGTATGTCTACTTGATGAAACACAAGTCCGAGACCTTTGAAAAGTTCAAGGAATTTCGAATGAAGTAGAGAATCAACGTGACCGAAAGATAAAATTCTTACGATCGGATCATGGAGGAGAATATTTAAGTCACGAATTTGGTACACACTTAAGAAAATGTGGAATCGTTTCACAACTAACGCCGCTGGAACACCTCGGTAACAGAACGGTGTGTCCGAACGTCGTAATCCCACTCTATTGGATATGGTGCGATCTATGATGTCTCTTACCGATTTACCGCTATCATTTTGGGGATACGCTCTAGAGACAGCTACATTCACTTTAAATAGGGCACCGTCTAAATCCGTTGAGACGACACCGTATGAATTATGGTTTGGGAAGAAACCTAAGTATCGTTTCTAAAAGTTTGGGGATGCGATGCTTATGTCAAGAAACTTCAACCCGAAAAGCTCGAACCCAAGTCGGAAAAATGCGTCTTCATAGGATACCCTAAGGAAACCTTTGGGTATACCTTCTACCTTAGATCCGAAGGCAAGATCTTTGTTGCCGAGAACGGAACCTTTCGAAAAAGAGTTTCTCTCGAAAGAAGTAAGTGGGAGGAAAGTAGAACTTCGATGAAGTACTACCTCTTGAACAAGAAAGTAGTGCAGCTCAAGAAAATGTTCCTGTGATGCCTACACCAACCGAAGAGGAAATTCATGATGATGATCAAGGTACTTGGATCAAGTTGCTCTTGAACTTCAGAGGTCCACTAGGACACGTTCCGCACTGCAGTGAATGCAGCAACCCCTGTCACGGAAATCATGTTGTTAGACAACGGTGAACCTTGAACTATGAAGAAGCGATGGCGGGCCCAGATTCCAACAAATGGCTAGAAGCCATGAAGTCCGAGATAGAATCCATGTATGAAAACAAAGTATGGACTTTGGTGACTTGCCGATGATCGGCGAGCGATAGAAAACAAATGGATCTTTAAGAAGAAGAAGACGCGGATGGTAATGTCACCATCTATAAAGCTCGACTTGTCGCTAAGGGTTATCGGCAAGTTCAAGGGATTGACTACGATGAGACTTTCTCTCCCGTGGCGAAGCTTAAGTCCGTCCGAATCATGTTAGCAATTGCCGCATACTATGATTATGAGATATGGCGAGATGGGCGTCAAAACAGCGTTCATAACGGTTATCTTAAGGAACAGCTGTATATGATACAACCGTAAGGTTTTGTCGATCCTAAGAATGTCGACAAAGTATGCAAGCTCCAATGATCCATTTATGGGCTGGTGCAAGCATCTCGGAGTTGGAACATTCGCTTTGATGAAATGATCAAAGCGTTTGGGTTTATGCAGACTTGTGGAGAAGCCCTGCGTTTACAAGAAAGTGAGTGGGAGCTCAGTAGCATTTCTCATATTATATGTAGATGACATACTTACGATGGGAAATGATATAGAATTCTTGGACAGCATTAAGGCCTACTTGAATAAGTGTTTTTCAATGAAGGACCTTGGAGAAGCTGCTTATATATTAGGCATCAAGATCTATAGAGATAGATCGAGACGCCTCATAGGTCTTTCACAAAGCACATATCTTGATAAGATTTTGAAGAAGTTCAAAATGGATCAGTCCAAGAAAGGGTTCTTGCACAGTGCAAGGTGTGAAATTGAGCTCGGCTCAATGCCCGACCACGGAAAAAGATAAAGAAGAGATGAGTGTCATCCCTATGCTTCAGCCATAGGATCTATTATGTATGCCATGTCTGTGTACCGGACTGATGTAAACCTTGCCGTAAGTTTGGTAGGAAGGTACCAAAGTAATCCCGCAAGGAACACCGGACAGCGGTCAAGAATATCCTGAAGTACCGAAAAGGACAAAGGACATGTTTCTCGTTTATGGAGGTGACGAAGAGCTCATCGTAACGAGTTACGTCGACGCTTAGCTTCGACACGGTCTGAATGACTCTAAGTCACAAACCGGATACGTGTATATGTTGAATGGTGGAAGCGATGGTGGTGCATTTTGCAAGCAAAGCGTCGTGGCGGGATCTACATGTGAAGCGGAGTACATGGCAGCCTCGGAGGCAGCGCATGAAGCAATTTGGGTGAAGGAGTTCATCACCGACCTAGGAGTCATACCCGGTCGTCGGGGCCGATCAAACTCTTCTGTGACAACACCGGAGCTATTGCACTTGCCAAGGAGCCTGTGTTTCACAAGAAGACCGAGCACATCAAGCGTCGCTTCAACTCCATCCGTGAAAATGTTCAGGATGGAGACATAGAAATTTGTAAAGTGCATACGGATCTGAATGTCGCAGATCCGTTGACTAAACCTCTTCCAAGGGCAAAACATGATCAACACCAGAACTCTATGGGTGTTCGATTCATCACAATGTAAACTAGATTATTGACTCTAGTGCAAGTGGGAGACTGTTGGAAATATTCCCTAGAGGCAATAATAAAAGCATTATTATTATATTTCCTTGTTCATGATAATTGTCTTTTATTCATGCTATAAATCATATTAACTGAAATTGTGATACGTGTGAATACATAGACTACAATACGTCCCTAGTAAGCCTCTAGTTGACTAGCCCGTTGGTCAACGAGATAGTCATGGTTTCATGACTATTGACATAAGATGTCATTGACAACGGGATCACGTCATTAGGAGAATGACGTGATGGACAAGACCCAATCCTAAGCATAGCACAAAGATCGTGTAGTTCGTTTTGCTAGAGCTTTTCCTATGTCAAGTATCTCTTCCTTAGACCATGAGATCGTGCAATTCCGGATACCGTAGGAGTGCTTTGGGTGTATCAAACGTCACAACGTGAATCGGGTGACTATAAAGGTGCACTACGGTATCTCCGAAAGTGACCATTGGGTTGACACGGATCGAGATCGGATTTGTCACTCCAGATTACGGAGAGGTATCACTAGGGCCCACTTTCGGTAATGCATCATCATAATGAGCTCAAAGTGATCAAATTAATGCGGTCACGGATCATGCATTGCGGCATGAGTAAAGTGACTTCTTGCGAACGAGACTAAACGAGGTATTGGGATACCGACGATCGAAGTCTCGGCAAGTAACATACCGGTCAAGACAAAGGGAATAGAATACGGGTTGCTCAACCCTTGACATCGTGGTTCATCCGATGACAACATCGAGGAGCATGTGGGAGCCAACATGGGTATCCAGATCCCGCTGTTGGTTATTGACTTGAGGTAGTCTCGGTCATGTTCAGCATGTCTCCGAACCGTAGGGTCTACACATAAGGTTCGGTGGCGCTTAGGGTTAATAGGAAGACAAGTATGTGATTACCGAATGTTGTTCAGAGTCCGGATGAGATCCCGGACGTCATGAGGAGTTCGGAATGGTCCGGAGGTAAAGATTTATATATGGAAAGTGGTTAAACGGACTCGGGAAGTTTCGGTGGTATACTTAGGTGAAATCACGGGCCACCGGAGGGTTCCGAGGTCCACCGGAGGGGCCACCTCTCCGGGGCCACATGGGCTAAGTGGAGAGGGAGCCAGCCCCTGGTGGGCTGGGCGCCTCCACCTAGGCCCATGCGGCTAGGGTTTGGGAGGAGGAAACCCTAAGGGGAAGAGGCGCCCCCCTTGGCTTGGGGGCAAGCCACCCCTTTCCTCCTCTCCCTTGGCCGCCCCCCTAGGGTTTTTCCCTAGAGGGCCGGCCCCTTGCCCTCTCCTCCTATAAATAGAGGGGTGGGGAGGGCTGCATACACCATTGAAGGCGCAGCCCTCCCTCCCAACACCTCTCTTTCTCCACGCGAGCTTGGCGAAGCCTTGGGAGAATCTGCCAGTACCAACCGCACCACGCCCGTCGTCGCCATTGGAGTTGTCTTCCTCAACCTCTCCTTCACTCTTGCTGGATCAAGACGGAGGAGACGCCATCGTCCCGTACGTGTGTTGAACACGGAGGTGTCATGTCCTTCAAGATTTTGGTCATCGGTGATCGGAATCACGTTGGGAACGTCTTCATCATCACCACTCTCAAGAACACTTCCGCATTTCGATCTACAAGTGGTATGTAGATGCAAACTCTCTCTCGTTACTCGTTGCTTAGTAGAACTCATAGATGGATCTTGGTGAAACCGTAGGAAAATTTTAATTTTCTGTAACGTTCCCCACCAGAAACATGGTAAAGAAAGGGAACCATGGGTTCAGAAACCCATGCCTTTTCCTCCCAAACCATCCAAGAAAAAGAATGATGAGGATTTTGAGCGCTTTGCTGAAATGATTAGACCTATCTTTTTGCGTATGCGATTAACTGATATGCTCAAAATGAATCCTTATGCTAAGTATATAAAAGATATTATTACAAATAAAAGAAAGATACCGGAAGCTAAAATTTTCCACCATGCTTGCTAATTATACTTTTAAAGGTGGAATACCAAAGAAATTTGGAGATCCAGGAGTACCTACTATACCATGCTCCATTAAGGGAAATTATGTTAAAACTGCTTTATGTGATCTTGGAGCCGGTGTTAGTGTTATGCCTCTCTCTTTATATCGTAGACTCGAATAAGTTGACACCTACTGAAATATCTTTGCAAATGGCTGATAAATCAACTGCTATACCTGTCGGTATTTGTGAGGATGTGCCTGTTGTGGTTGCAAACGTTACTATTTTAATGGACTTTGTTATTCTTGATATTCCCGAGGACGATAGTATGTCTATTATTCTTGGAAGACCTTTTTTGAATACTGTAGGGGCTGTTATTGATTGCAACAAAGGCAATGTCACTTTTCATGTTAATGGTAATGAGCATACGGTACACTTTCCGAGGAAACAACCTCAGGTCCATAGTATCAACTCTATTGGGAAAATTCCATCGATTATTTTTGGAGGTTTTGAATTTCCTTTACCTACTGTCAAGAAGAGATATGATATTCTCATTATTGGGGATGTGCATATCCCTGTTGAGGTAACATATTGTTATTCGAAATTTCTCCGGTTCCATGTTATTCAGAATGAGTTTGTTAACAAGACTTGATCAACCTTGTTAGTGGATTACTTTTGATGAGCATGAGATGGATGAAACTAGAAGGCACAACCTTCTGTACCCTCTTTCTACTTTCTCGTTATTTAGTTGAAATAAAGTAAAAATAGTATTCTTACATACTGCTTTTCCGATTTATCCGCAATATAAAATACCCGAAAATAAAAGTTCTCCAAATGCCACGAAAATGAAATGTGATTTTTCTTGAATATTTGAGAATACCTAGCACTGAGAACACAGCAGAGGGGCAAGCACACAGCCACGAGGGTGGAGGCGCGCCCTACCCCCTGGTGCGCCCGCCTCGTGGGCCCATGGTGGCTCCCTCCACTTATTCCTGCACCCACACACTCCTTCTTCCTCCCACAAACACCAATATCCAGCTCAAGCACGAGTTCTAGCTCATTTTGCTGCGATTTTCGATCTCCTTACTCAAAGCACCTCTCACAAAACTGCTTGGGGGGGATTGTTCCTTGGTATGTGACTCCTCCATTGGTCCAATTAGTTTTTGTTCTAGTGCTCTATTCATTGCAAATGTGTGCTGCCTAGGTGACCATGTTCTTGAGCTTGCATGTCAAATTTATATGGTTCCAAGTAGTTCTAAAGCATGATATAGGCTCTAGGCACTTGTAGGAGTAGTTGCTATCAATTTTGTTGAGCTTGGTTCACTTTTGTTTGAAGTTACTAAAAATTTCAGATTTTTTTTCAGAAAATAATGAAGAGATTTTTGAGGGGCTCATCGAGCCGAAGCTGGAAGGAAAAGCAAAATGAAGAAGCACAGAGGCCCAAATATAATTTCCCTCGCACCGCGGAGGTTCAGCCATGTGAATGGCCTTCCGATGATTTCTTGAGAGAAGCCGAGATTTATGATGATTTCTATTCATTGGCTGAGAATGCTGGCCTCACCGACTTCCTCCGCGACCAACGTCATCAGTATCTCTTATTCACCAATACTTTTGTGCAAAACTTCCACTATTATCCTAAGGAAACACCTCCTTCAGTAGAGTTTCATTTATATGATGTTGTTAAAAAGATGCCACTAGATGAATTTTGCAAGGTTTGCAAAATACCTTTTGAGGGTAGTTTAGATGAACCACATCGTAAAGATGTGGATGTGTTTATTGACACCATTACAGTGGGGGAAACCAGGAAGGTTTCCGATGCAAGAATCACTAGCATACATTTTCCTGTTTTACGCTACTTTTCCATATTTGCTAGATGTTGCTTGATTGGTCGCGGAAACTGTGGAAACCTTAGTGTTCCTGATATTATCATCTTGTTCCATGGTTTATTCCACGATAACACTGTTCGTATGGGCGGAATTATTGCTAAACGGTTAAGTTTGAACCGTACAAAGGGCCCCATCTTTGGAGGTATTTATGCTTCACGCCTTGTTGCACATTATAACATACCTATTAGGCATTATGAAAAAGAAGAAAAATTGCTACCCAATGCTTATTTGGATTATAAAGAGTATGGTAGCGCATGACTTTATTGTTAAGAATAAGGAAGGGGAGCTTAAATACAAATTTTTCTTTGATAAACATCACCCTGAGACTATTACCTTGCCTGCTCCCTCCTTATTTAATTTATCTACAGGTCCGTATCTCGTTCCGTGGGCGGCCATTCAGGCCTACCGGAACCCTACACCAGCCATGGAGCCGGAACCACAATTTAAGCCTCCACGACAGTCTGATTACTTTTGGGATCTGGAGATGACTGCCAGCCAGTGGCAATCAGAGTCTTCTTCATCTCAGTACGATCCCGGCTACAACTACGGATATCCGCCAGGCCATCCGTGGCAATGAACAAACTTAGGCCAAAAGCCTAAGCTTGGGGGAGTACGTATTTCCCACCGACACTACATTTATGTTCACACACACTCATTGCTAGATGTCGGTGCTCATACTCTTTCATTGTAATATCCATGCTAGTTTATTTTCTTTTTCTTCCTTTCTTCTTGTGTGTTTGATAAACCTTAAGAAAAAACAAAAAATTAGTGTAGCTTCTAGCTAGTTTACTTTTCTTGTTGTAGTAGTAATAATTAAAAAGAAAACCCCAAAAGATTTCCCGTTCTTCTTTTGCTTGTTGGGAGCTTTCCCGTGTAAATAGTTTTATTTCTTTTCTTTTCTTTGGGGGTCGATAGGAGAAGACCATGATTAAATTGTTGAAGCGGCTCTTATATGCATTATTGTTGATTTAACCAAGAGCTCATATTGCTTTGTCTTCTCCTGTTTATTGAATGCTCATGATTCGACTTAGTCCAATGCACGTGCACTCTTATTATTTTCACACCGTTCGATTAAATGCGAGTGAAAGGCAATTATGACGATATATGATGGGATCGATCGAGATGAGAAAAGCTGGTATGAACTCGACCTCTCTTGTTTTTGTAAATATGATTAGTTCATCGTTCCTGATTCAGCTTATTATGAATAAACATGTTTGCAATGACAATTAGAGATCACAGTTGCTCGTGCCATGCTTGATTAGCTATGAGTTATAATGGTTTACCTTGTGTGCCAACATGCTACTAAAATGGTTGTGATGTGGTATAGTGGGGTGGTATCCTCCTTTGAATGAATTAAGTGACTCGACTTGGCACATGTTCACACATGTAGTTGGAACAAATCAACATAGCCTTCACGATATTTATGTTCATGATGGATTATATCCTACTCATGCTTGCACTCAATGTTCATTAATTTTAATGCATGTTCATGACTGTTGTCGCTCTCTGGTTGGTCGCTTCCCAGTCTTTTGCTAGCTTTCACTTGTACTAAGCAGGAATACTGCTTGTGCATCCAATCCCTTAAACCTCAAAGTTATTCCATATGAGTCCACTATACCTTCCTATATGCGGTATCTACCTGCCGTTCCAAGTAAATTTGTATGTGCCAAACTCTAAACCTTCAAATGAAATTTTGTTTTATATGCTCGAATAGCTCATGTATCAACTAGGGATGTCCATATCTTCCATGCTAGGCGGGTTATTCTCAAGAGGAGTGGACTCCGCTTCTCACTCACGAGAAAATGGCTGGTCACCGGGATGCCCAGCCCCATGCTTTATGCAAACTAAATCAAATAATTGCAAACAAAACTCCCCCTGGGATTGTTGCTTGTTGGAGGCACTCGTTGTTTCGAGCAAGCCATGGATTGATGCTTGTTGGTGGAGGGGGAGTATAAACTTTACCATTCTGTTTGGAAACCGCCTATAATGTGTGTAGCATGAAAGGTATCGCCATCTCTTGGTTGTTATGTTGACAATCAAAGTATGCCGCTCAAAATATTATTCATCTCTATTTCAAAACCGAGCTCTGGCACCTCTACAAATCCCTGCTTCCCTCTGCGAAGGGCCTATCTATTTACTTTTATGTTGAGTCATCACCCTCTTATTAAAAGGACTAGCTGGAGAGCGCAGATGTCCTTTGCATCCATTACTATTAATTTATATTGGGTATGACTATGATTGGATCTCTTTTACCATGAATTACAATGTCTAGTCAGTCCTTGATCTTTAAAGGTGCTCTGCATTTATGTTTTGTGGTCTCGAGAAGGGCTATCGAGATACCATCTTGTTATATCATATCATGATTGTTTTGAGAAAGTGTTGTCATCCGAGATTTATTATTATTGCTCGCTAGTTGATTATGCCATTGACATGAGTAAACATGAGACCTAAGAGTTATTGTGAATGTGGTTAGTCATGATCTTTCTTTGAAAACTTGAATGCTGGCTTTACATATTTACAACAACAAGAGCAAAGCGAGTTTGTAAAAGTTTTTCTTTATCACTTTCGGTTTATCAACTGAATTGCTTGAGGACAAGCAAAGGTTTAAGCTTGGGGAGTTGATACGTCTCCGTCAGATCTACTTTTCCAAACACTTTTGCCCTTGTTTTGGACTCTAACTTGCATGATTTGAATGGAACTAACCCGGATGACGTTGTTTTCAGCAGACTTTCCATGGTGTTATTGTATGCGTAAACAAAAGTTCTCGGAATGACCTGAAATTCTACAGAACATCTATTTGGAAAATAAGAAAAATACTGGAAGGAAAATCCACGTCAGGGGGCCCACACCCTGTCCACGAGGGTGGGGGGCGCGCCCCCTACCTCGTGGGCCCCATGACGCTCCATCGACCTCAACTCCAACTCCATATATTCACTTTCGGGGAGAAAAAAATCAGAGAGAAGGATTCATCGCGTTTTACGATACAGAGCCGCCGCCAAGCCCTAAAACCTCTCGGGAGGGCTGATCTGGAGTCCGTTCGGGACTCCGGAGAGGGGGATTCGTCATCGTCGTCATCAACAACCATCCTCCATCACCAATTTCATGATGCTCACCACCATGCGTGAGTAATTCCATCGTAGGCTTGCTGGATGGTGATGGGTTGGATGAGATCTATCATGTAATCGAGTTAGTTTTGTTAGGGTTTGATCCCTAGTATCCACTATGTTCTGAGATTGATGTTGCTATGACTTTGCTATGCTTAATGCTTGTCACTAGGGCCCGAAAGTGCCATGATTTCAGATCTGAACCTATTATGTTTTCATGAATATATGTGAGTTCTTGATCCTATCTTGCAACTCTATAGTCACCTACTATGTGTTATGATCCGCAACCCAAGTGACAATAATCGGGACCACTCCCGGTGATGACCATAGTTTGAGGAGTTCATGTATTCTCTATGTGCTAATGCTTTGTTCCGGTACTCTATTAAAAGGAGTCCTTAATATCCCTTAGTTTCCATTAGGACCCCGTTGCCACGGTAGGGTAGGACAAAAGATGTCATGCAAGTTCTTTTCCATAAGCACGTATGACTATATTCGGAATACATGCTTACATTACATTGATGAATTGGAGCTAGTTCTGTGTCACCCTATGTTATGATTGTTACATGATGAACCGCATCCAAGCATAATTCTCCATCACCGATCCAAAGGCTGCGAGCTTTTCCCATATTGTTCTCCGCTTATTTACTTTTCCGTTTACTCTTTATTACAATCACTACAAAACCCAAAAATATTACTTTTGCTACCGTTACCGTTACTTCCATATTACTTTGCTACTAAATACTTTCTTTGCAGATATTAAGTTATCCGGTGTGGTTGAATTGACAACTCAGCTGCTAATACTTGAGAATATTCTTTGGCTCCCCTTGTGTCGAATCAATAAATTTGGGTTGAATACTCTACCCTCGAAAACTGTTGCGATCCCCTATACTTGTGGGTTATCAAGCATCGAAGTGAATCCTAACATCCTAAACCACATAATCCAAACTACAATGGACCGCAAAATTGCACATTTTCAGTAAACCTAACCCTAGCCCGAATCATGGCACAAAGGAGAGAGGAGAGAGGAGAGGGCACTTACAGCACGCACCCAATCCATGGGTCCAGTGATGGCTCACGGTAGGGTTGGCCACCCAGATCTCAGCCAGGCGCAGTCGCTGCTCCATGGACAGCGATGCCTCCATGCCCTCGTCGTCGTTGTTGTAGTAAGCTGAGGAACTGGAGCCCCCATAGTCGATTCCTCTGTGTGCATCGCTCCCGAGTCCGGGGAGGTCTCCGTACCCGCCCACAACGCCTCCCGGAGTAGCCATCGACACATAATCGCGCGAGGAGAGGGAGAGGGAGAGGAGAGAACTTCTAGGGTTCGACCGAGCCAAGACCGACCGAGCCGGGCCGATCCTAGTCAGCCGAGCGGCGCGCTGGTTTACTAGCTTGTCACCTGACAGGTGGGGCCGGGTTGTCAGATACAATGTCAATACGGCGTTATACGCCACTTAGCCATATTGCAATGATTAGCCTCAATCTTGGTACTGACTTGCAAAAAAATCTGAATACCAGTACTGATCAGTTACGGTTGCCCCAAATGTGGCACTTCCTTGCAATTAACTCCTGGTGATGTAGCTAGGCTTCAACCCTTCCTTCAACCAAGCATATGTGGTGGTGCAAAGCGCGTTTTGGTTCCATGATCCAGTCACCGAGGCCTCATGGATGTACTTCTCTAGTTTCTCCTTGACAAGGAAAGCTCTAGGAACAAGTGATCCGTGTCACGAGACAACTAACATATAGAACATGATCAATGATCAAAGTGTATTTGGTCAAAGGGTCATTAACCATTCCTCGAAGAAATTTCACCATGATACAAGGTTTTTGCTCAAAAAATGTTCAATTTGAATCGACCAAGCATGGATATAATGATCACATCTTATTGAAACATTATTATATCAACTTCTGCACATTCAATACTCTAAAAAGACACTAATAAAAACTTTAACAAATGAGAATTTGAAATTTCCATGTGTCAATAAGAAGCGTCTAAGACAACACATTAAAGAGTTGTGTCAATTTAGCTCGATTCCATGCTGCAGGATCGGATGCGCATATGAATGAACGGCTCCTATCTTGACCCTAGTGTCGCTTTGCTCTTCCTTGTCGAGGCGTAATCGGGCTTAAGGAGTTGCAATGAGAGGGAGGAACATGCATATAATCAAGTATTAACAAAAACAAGCATTGCAACAATATATAGGAAAACCACTTCATTCAACAACCACAAACTCACTTTCGTATGATTATGACTTTTAATCTAGTAAATATTTCTTTCTGATTTTGGAATGTCAAGAGTATGGTTTACCCGAGAATATCAAACTAAATATCTTGCTTCACGATTACATGGGTTGCTAGAAGTAATCTTGCATGCACATTAGTTTTCCTCCTAAAATCAAGAAATTCGTATGCAGTCCTTAAATTCTTTCCTTCGGTGCATGCCTCGGTGAAATGTTGAGACCAGAACAAATATTACTAATCAGCACTATAACACACATTACATGAGTTACATTACAGGACATGTGTTCTTGTATTATAGTAACAATTTCCTTTTGGATCACTAAAAAGAAGTGAAGCAACAAAAAATTGCCCTCATTCACTTACATTCATTGTCTTGTATAAAAATGAAATGAAGAGCATTCATCGAGAAATCTGAAATGTCGATATATATCTACTACTACACAAGTATCTATCGGTGATCGGAGGTCAAAACAATGACAAAAAAGTGACAAGAAGTTATTAAGACTATATTAAAGAGGCGGGGTTCAGAAAAAAGGTCCCTAGTAGTAATCAAAATCAAGATAGAAAGGGGGCGCACATTTGCAGAATTGTACTAACTAAGTGCATGTGCAGACCAGGTTGGAATATCCAAGTGGCAACAACCAATCTTAGAGAGCGGTGTAAATGTGAAATTCAACAAAGAATTGAAACGTCTCAACTGGAAAAGTTTACGAATCATTAGATGTGTTACAGACCCATGATGGGGTGCTCCTACCGGCCTTCATAGTGCTCCTACCGGCCTTCATAATGGGGTTGGCGAACTGGAGTTTCACTTACACCATCCAAATACACATCTTCATCATATTAAAGCATGCAATACACAAAATTTTGTTCAAGGGAGTAGATCAGATATATGATTGGGTAGAATAGTTGAGAGCTCATATTTGTTTTGAAGGCCTATAGGAAATAGTAAACACACTGGTCCAAACTCCATAAATGAAGCGGGCCTGAACCGTGGTGCATATGATGCCACTAATTAAAAATGATATCACCAAAATATGAAGAACAAAACACATAAACAATACTTGCTACTAAAAGCGGCAACCTCACATTGAAAGAGGAAACATTCAGAAACAACAATTATACGATGGTAGAAAATGAAAACCAAGCATCAGGGACAACTAAACCTAGACCAGAGATAAGTGGACACACATACACCCATCAAAAGGTAGACTAATTCCAGTTCCAGCTCTAGTACTTTCCTAATAAGTATTTTGCTCCTCCATACTATATTTTCAGTTTAATGCATAGGCACCAAAATATACGTGTAATCAACACCGACATCATGGTCAGTAAAACTGATTGAGTACAACACCAAGTTGAGAAGGACAAACAAACTTCACTCATCATCTGCAGTTAATTTTTTAGCAAGTAAGCAAAGCATCTGAACATATCTCATCATTCCGAAATTAAAATCAACATATCTGTAACATGCATGCTTGTATATAACCATTCCGCAAACAATTTTTGCATCATGTCTTGAATTTTTTGTATCCATGCGCATACTTAGCAAGATTTAAGCTATGGCATTGTAAGCAAACTAGGTCTGAATCTTCCATCCCGAGGCATATAATTACAGCCTGATGAAGACGACAACGCTTTCGTGGGAGTCTTCGTAAATTCAACTGGAACAAAGAAGAACATTATTAATCTTAGGGTGGCTACTCTCCTCCGCCCACGTGAAAGGATCGGTTTGGGAATTGGAAACATGGGTAGGTACCTTGATGGAGCTGGCCTGTTAGGAGGCTAGGGACGCCTTGAGAAGACACCTTCCCGGTGAACACATAAATTGTCAGGGGGGAAGGTCGGTTAGTGTAGTTTGTTGAGATAGGCCTTGAAATCTAGCATAATCAGTTGCAAAAACTAATTAGCAAAAAGTCATGTAAACACTTGAAAAGTTTAGTTGATCCTTCATGTTTTTAACGAGATAAAGCAGTGAACAATAGACATCCATGTGCCGGAACCGAGTGATTTCAATTGAATTAACATGAAATAAAATCGAATTAGGCTTATCAACTTTATTTTCCTAACGAATTTGAGATGACCTTAAGATAAAATCTACTATGGCTGAGTTAGGCTTCTTGATTTAATTATTAGACTAAAACTAGTTAGCTGCAATGTTAGATATCCCGACACCTCGACAAAGTATGTTAGTACGTCAAATCTAAGGAAACCCATGCTAGCATAAACAACATTAGTATTCTTTGGTAAACCATGAGATTATGTAAGCTGCACACGCATACGATGCTTAAAATTTGAACAACATTAGTATTTGGCAAGGCGGGAGCGTCTCCTCTGTCCATTGACGAGGCCAACAAGTAGATGAAACATGTATCCAACGGAACCGATGACGTCTTTGCCATTCCAATTGGTGAAGAACACATCACCTAGGCCCAAATCCGCCGTGGTCAACACCGACGTTGATGACTCTTCCTCCTGTTTCGCCCAAAGAGTACATCCGCACGAGAGGCCCCTCTAGATGTGTGATCTGGGACGTGCTTCCCCAGCCGCCATGCGCCTAGTTCCCCTTAAGGCGCAACACGCGATGTGGACTGCCACCTTAGCCACCGCCGACAATTTGGATCGCCATTGTTTCGCTCATGTTGCTGCTCCTTCTCGACTATTCTTTGGTGAAATCCATAGACAAGGAAATCTGCTCTCCCATGATTGACGGAATGCGAGATGACTTGAAGAACTTTGCCCGTCAAGGGGACGACGGGAGGTTGATCTAGCGGTCATGGGAATCGTGGTGGTGCATGACTTGAAGGATGGGGAGAGATATATTGTTTGCAGATGAAGCAAAGGGATCAAGAGCAACTGTGTGATACTTGGATCGGGAGGAGGTGGGGTTGGATCGGGTGAATTTGACAGAGGGGCGCTGACATGAATAGGTCATGGCGCTCGGGTGAGATGATGCAGTCGAGGCAGCGGTAATTTGGTGAGGCTAGGGATTTGGAGGGCGGAAGGGATGAGGGGAGCATGCGATGCTTTTCTCCACTGTTTTCTGTCCCGGGGGTAGGGAATTGGTTTCGGCTAGGAGAACCAACGTGCTGGGAGGTGCGACGAAATAAAACCGTGGTACCAGACTACCAACTGCTACATTAGAAGTAGAGATTTTGATAGAGGCGAGGGTGTCCCGATCTTTCGATGAGATGATAACTATCGATTTGTTGGAGTCGACTTTGACGATCCGACTACAAACATGCACGACGTTGTGCCTTAGCAATCGCTAAACCAATCTCCCGAGGTTCTTGGCGATGCCGAAGCACAATCACCGACCACGAAGGTCTATTATCGCAAGCAATCGAAGAACAAGCAAGAATATGATAAAGCAATCTGAATATTGCGAATATATATGAAGTATTGATAATGGTGGGGATCCGTAAGCGGTCTTGGTCTGGTCGTTGGACACAAACGAAGTACACGAAGTTGCAACGGTTAACTTTTAACTAAACAAATCCCAAGGAAAAAGCTACTAGATGGATCTACTTATATAGGAGGAAAGGGTGGCGGCCAAGGAGGTGGGAGGACGTCCCAAGGCAGCCTAAAACTAACCCTAGGTCGTACAAGGCCAATGGGCCCAAGTGGAGGTGACGTAACACCTTTGGACTTGTAGTTTGACTCGGATTCTGCTGCAAAGATCAGATTGTTTCGTCCATAACTCAACGCTCCGGACGAATTTGAAGGTGAATCCAATTGGGTTGGAAGGTGCACGAAATCTATTTTCTAACAAAAAAGAATCACCCAATTTGGAGTCCGGATGAAAAGTTATTGACGTTTTGAGTCGTATGTCTGCAGTAGTCCGAATCTGAGTCCGTAACGTGAGAGACTTGGACTCTATCTTCTCTTAGGCCAAAAGTGATGTGAGAGAACTTTTTGAACAGCAGGTAAACATCTCTTTCTCCCTTATCTTCATACGTGGATTGTACAAATGTCCCATACACCTGCAATTAGACATGGCACAAAAGTTTGTGAAGTATTTTTGTCCTGGATGACATAAATAAATTATTACATAGTTTGCATTAGAAATCACCTCACAAACATACATGTATGCAATATTTTTGGTCGTATCCAAGGTAGTCATGTCCTCATCATCCTCCCCTTCTTGAAAACAAAGCCGTCCTCGGCGTTGCTTAGTCTGAAATGTGGCTAACAAAAGAGACAAGGTGTACATGTTGTATATGTATATGTCATCCATTTTTACTTCCCTTGATTTTTGCACATATGACAGATTAATAGATGAGTAACTTGTATAGTTCATAAAATCTAAAGCCAAAACATTATCACAAGAAGTAGAAGGCGTGAAAATATTGCAACTCAGATTGCACATATAAGTGAAGCTCTTATTCATTTGAAAAGATTGACAATGTTCATCATTAAACCATCCCAACATTGGTGAATAAACCTTACTTGCATCAAGGTTACATGCTACAACATGCTTAAATAAGCAAACATGCAATAAGTTATTCGACAGAATCATCACCAAGATTAGAGGTCATATCAAAATGATTAAACATTGATTCTTTTGCATCAACAGTTAATTCAATGGGTGCACTCAATATTGTTGGTATTTCAGTTGTTTGATCACATGACGCATTCATGATAGTATCAAGATTCTCTAAAATAGGTGATGTGCTCAAATCACCAGGTAACTCAACACATGATGCATTCAAGTTAACTAGGGATGCATCATTCTCATGTGAAGTTATATCATTAATACCTTTACTGTTGCCTTGTCGCAAAGACGTAGCTTGATAGAGGCAAAGGTGTCCCGATGTTTCGATGAGATGGTGGCTATCGTTTCTGTGGGAGTCGACCTTGACGATCCGACTACGTACGTGCGAGACGTCGCGCCTTAGCAATCGCTAAACCAACTTCCGAGGGTTATTGACCACGCCGAGCACGATCAACTCGACCACGAGGGCCTGTTTCCTGCGAGCAAACGAAGAACAAGCAAGAAACTAAGATTGCAATCTGGATATTGCGAATATAAGAGGAAAGCTTTATTAATGAAGGTGGGGTTACGAGACGCCTTGGTCCAGTCGTTGAACACAAAGCGCACGCCGAAGTTGCAGCTATGGCGAACTTTTGATCTAAACAAAACCCAAAGTCTAAACGACGCCCTAAGGGTCATATATATGGAGAAAGAGGAGGGAATTTCGTGGCCCTTGAGGGAGGGTCCAAACCAACCCTAACTCTTGTTTCCCCACACATACGGACTCTAAAACAGCCTACACTTAAGTATTTCGAAATTACATGGGCCTGGCCCAATATTAAGGTGACGCACCTAGAATAGCCTATGGACGAATATTATGAAGTGGCATCTTGTATATTTCGTCCAAGGCCTCATGCTCTCATTAGGGTGGCTTCAAAGTCCTGGAATCATCACTTGTAACTCCGTTCTTGTTCCCCTTGCATGCCAACATCTCCATGCTTGAACTTGCTCCAAGGTTCATCTTTCTTGTCCATGGTAGGCCCTTCATTTGTAAGCAAAACAAATGTATCCAATTTAGGCAGCATCATATTCTCATGAACATTGGAATCGTTACCAAGAAACGAAAGTACACGATAATTCAATTGGCGTCTTGTGAGCTCTAGTAATTGGTCCAAGATGTATAGCAGCAGGGGCTGTGGGTGTAACAATGGTATTGATGTCCTCATCATCCTCCCCTTCTTGAAATGAAGTCGCCCTCGACGGAAACTCATCTTCCTCACCCAAATAAGGCTTCAAATCTGCAATGTTAAAAGTGGGACTAACCTCAAAATCTGCAGCAGCTCAAGTTTATATGCATTATCATTTATTTTCTCTAACACCTTAAATGGACCATCAAGACGTGGCATTAGCTTTGATTTGCGCCAAATTAGGAAACCTATCCTTACGCAAATGTAACCAAACAAGATCTCCAGTGCAAAGACAACATGTTTTCTACCCTTATCTCCAAAGAAGTTTATATTTAGCATTCATACGCTCAATGTTTTCCTTAGTTAACTCATGCATTTTTAAAATCAATTCAGCACGCTTTTAGCATCAAAATTAACCTTCTCCGAAGATGGAAGAGGCAACAAATCAATAGGTGCACGAGGTAGGAAGCCATACACAATTTCAAAAGGGCACATCTTAGTAGTAGAATGCAATGAACGGTTATAAGCAAATTCAATATGAGGCAAGCATTCTTCCCACATTTTCTTATTATTCTTCAAAACAGCCCTAAGCATAGTAGACAATGTTCTATTGACTACTTCAGTTTGTCCATCGGTTTGGGGTGACAAGTAGTACTAAAAGCGGTTTAGTCCCCAACTTAGCCCATAAACATCTCCAAAAGTGTCTAAGAAATTTAGTATCACGATCTGAAACAATAGTATTTGGCACACCATGCAAGCGAATAATTTCACGAAAGAACAAATGAACAACATTAACAACATCATCGCTTTTATAACATGGTATAAATTGTGCCATTTTCGAGAACCTATCCACGACAACAAATATGCTATCCCTCCCCTTCTTTGTTCAAGGTAAACCTAATACAAAGTCCATGGATATATCCTCCCAAGGAACACTAGGTACAGGCAAAGGCATATATAAACCATGAGGATTGAGTCGTGACTTAGCTTTTTGACATGTAGTGCAGCGAGCAACAAACGCTCAACATCCCGTCTCATCTTTGGCCAAAAGAAATGTGTAGCAAGTATATCCTCCGTCTTCTTCACGCCAAAGTGTCCCATTAATCCTCCTCCATGCGCCTCCTGCAACAACAAAAGACGAACAGAGCTAACAGGAATACATAGCTTGTTAGCACGGAACACAAAACCATCCTTAATAACGAACTTGTTCCATGTTCTTCCTTCTTTACAATTCTGCATTACATCTTTAAAATCAGCATCATGCACATATTGATCTTTGATGGTCTCCAAACCAAATATTTTGAAGTCAAGTTGTGAAAGCATAGTATAGCTTTAGACAAAGCATCATCAATAACATTTTCTTTACCCTTATTGTGTTTAATGACATAAGGGAAAGTCTCATTGAATTCAACCCATTTAGCATGTCTACTATTCAGTTTAGCTTGACTTTTAATATGTTTCAAAGATTCATGATAATAATGTATAACAAATTCTTTTGGCCATAAATAATGTTGCCATGTCTCTAAAGTCCGAACATGTGCATATAATTCTTTGTCATAAGTAGAATAGTTCAGACTAGGCCCACTCAATTTTTCGTAAAAGTATGCAACGGGTTTGCCATCTTGTAATAACACACCTCCTAATCCAATTCCACTAGCATCACATTCAAGCTCAAAAGTCTTATTAAAGTCGGGAAGTTGGAGTAAAGGAGCATGTGTCAACTTATCTTTCAATACCGTGAAGGCTTCTTCCCGTATGCGGTACCCCAAACAAAAGGCACATCCTTCTTTGTAAGTTCATTGAGAGGTGCAGCAATGGTGCTAAAGTCTCTCACAAACGCCTATAGAAACCAATGAGTCCAAGAAAACTCCTCACTTGTGTGACCGTTTTGGGCTGCGGCCAACTCTCAATAGCTTCAATCTTGGCTTTATCAACTTCAATTCTCGTGGTGTAACAACATAGCCAAGAAAAGATACTCGGTCGATTGCAAAAGGTGCACTTCCCAAGGTTACCAAACAAACGTGCATCACGTAGAGCATTAAAAACAACACGTAAATGTTCCAAATGTTCTTCCAAAGATTTGCTATAAATCAAGATATCATCAAAATAGACTACCACAAATCGTCCAATGAAAGCACGTAAAACTTCGCTCATTAGTCTCATGAAAGTACTAGGTGCATTAGTTAACCCAAAAGGCATGACTAACCACTCATATAAACCAAACTTAGTTTTAAATGCTGTTTTCCATTCATCTCCCAATTTCATACGAATTTGATGGTATCCACTACGCAAATCAACTTTGGAGAATATTGTAGAGCCACTCAATTCATCAAGCATATCATCTAGCCTAGGAATAGGATGACGATAACGAATAGTAATATTATTAATGCCTCTACAATCAACACACATACGCCGACGTACCATCCTTTTTAGGCACTAGTATAATAGGAACAACACAAGGACTAAGAGATTCGCGTATATAACCTTTGTCGAGCAGCTCCATTTTGACGCATAATCTCCTTCTCGTCTCCTCTGGATTGGTACGGTATGGTGCACGGTTGGGTAGCGATGCACCGAATTAAGTCAATTTGATGCTCAATCCCTCGAATAGGTGGTAATCCGGTGGTACGTCTTGTGGGAAGACGTCGGCCGAACTCTGCAAAATGCTAGTGACAATGAGGGGCAAAGAGGAAGGCACGTCCTCGAATGAAAATAATGCCTCTTTGCACACAAAAGCATAGCAAACAGATTTGCTAGAATCTAGCTCCTCAATATCAGATTTGGTGGCAAGTAAACATGCACTTTTAGGTTTAATTTCGAAGCAACATTAGATGGTTTATTATTAGGCTTCATTTGTTGCTCAAATTCTTTTGCCACAATCTGATTTTCACTCTTATTTTTCTCTTGTTTTGCTTTATTAGCTCTATTAATATCATCTTTCAAAATTGAATCAGAGTCATAGGAAGCAAAGTAATATTTTTATCCTTGTGAACAAGAGTATCTTGATTGTTTCTACCATGGTATACTGAATTTTTATCAAATTGCCATGGTCTACCAAGTAATAAGGAACATGCTTGCATAGGTACCACATCACAATCAACATAATCAACATATGTAGAGATACTAAAATACACACCTAACAAAGACGTGTTACCTTAACCTTGCATTTGTTGTTGAACCATTGGATGTAGTAAGGATGTGGATGTGGTCTTGTGGTGAGAGAAAGCTTCTCCACCATATCCATGCTAGCCAAGTTGTTGCAGCTCCCTCCATCTATGATGACGCGAATAGAACGTTCCTTCACAACTCCCTTTGTATGGAACAAATTATGCCTCTGATTTTGCTCTGCTTGTGTAACCTGCACACTCAAAACACGTTGAGCAACTAAACATTCATACTGTCGGCATCTTGACAACCATGTATTGCGTCTCATGATCGTAATCATCTCCACCATGTTCTTCATGTGTAATAAGAGCCAAAGTCTCTTCATCATAGTCACTAGCGGACTCCATACCCACCATCCTTAGTAGCAATCATCACACGCCGAGATTGGCATTCTCGGCAAAATGTCCTCTTCCCTTACAACGACGACAAATAATATCACTTGTGTGCCTGTTGACGCCATGGAAGAAGAAGAGCTCTGTGTAGGCCCAGAAAGTGCGCTCTTGGCGAGATAGTGGTGGTTGTGCCTGCTTTCTTGTATCACGGTTGGAGGTGGCGGTAAGCGGAGGTGCCGGTGTAGTAGAACGTGTGGAAGTAGATGATGCACGTGGTGTCCATGATGAAGGTCGACTGCGAGAAAAGTTAGTCCGCCAACGCACATCGATCCTGCGCTTCACGTTCAGCTTTACAAGCAAGATGGAATAATCGAGTGATATTAGTATAATCCTTGTAGTCTAGAATGGTCTGAATATCTCTATTTAATCCACCCAGAAAACGTGCAAACATAGCTTCATTATCCTCAACAATACCACATCTAATCAAGCCGGTTTGTAATTCACGATAATATTCTTCTACCGAATTTTTCCTTGTCTTAAGCGCTGCAATTTTTGAAGTAATTCACGTTGATAATATGGTGGAACCCAATGAGTACGCATAGCAGTTTTCAAAGCAGCCCAAGTAGGCTCGGAACAAGATATAATCTACAATGTTCGGACCACCAAACACATGCAAAGCTAGTGAAAGCACAAACAATGAGGAACACGTCTCTCCTCGTGATATTGTAAACATGTAAATCGTTGTTCGGTTTCTAACTCCCAAGTAAGATATATATCAGGAACATATCTACCCTCAAATGGTGGAATATTCAACTTCAATTTAGGGAGATGGTCATGATCTCGTACTGAGGGAGCCCTAACATTGCCATTATTTGCATGTGGACGACCGGGTGGTTGTGGTGCTGGTGGTTGCACGTAGTTCAAGTTGATCAACCTCATCCTCGTACTCTCTCACATAATCATCCTCCCCACATCGCCAGCAGGAGCCACGAAGTATCAACAATGACACCGGCAGCTTGGCCAGTGAAGAGGGACACGGCTCGCTTCGGCGGAGGGTTGCTTCGATGTGGAGGTAGTCGTTGTTGTTGTTGTAGAGGTGCATTAGGTGCAGCCGGTGGTGGTGGTGGTAGACGCCTTGAGCAATTCATTAAACTTGTTATCGAGCTTTGTTTGACGCCTTCTCAATGCCATCTATCTTCTCCATGGCCTCTTCAAATCTATTTAGAACATCTTCCACCTTCACTCATCATTTGTTGAAACTTATCATGTAGCGCTTTGTTTGTCATGTTCTCCCGGTCGGTCTAAATGGCTTGTGATCCTGCCATGGTTAGCGACAATAGAAACACACAAGAATATGATTCGACGGACTACTAGGAAGTGGTGGTGGTGGTGTGGTGGATAGTCCAAATCCGTCGAAGCAAATCTCAAATTCTTACCGGTTCTTACCCGGAAGAAGGTGATCGGCAACCGATGTAGTCAAAACTCTCAAAGCTTGGATAGAGCGATTACTGTGGAGAGTCAAACGCACGATGTAGATGTATGTGGAGCTGGGAAGGCTTATAATATGGTAGCAAAAAGGGTCAAGAATAATCAATTCGTAGATGCAAAGTTGAATAAACGCTCAACGCGTCGATCTTGTCTTTGGTCCTAGGCTAGACCGTGCTAGAGACGCGAGCCTAGAACACTAACAAAATCACGGCGCTGCACGGAAACAACGGAAAAGCACACTGAAAAAAAAAATTCGCTCTTTTTTTTTAGAAAAATCAC
Source organism: Aegilops bicornis (assembly GCA_021605145.1). Classification (NCBI taxonomy): domain Eukaryota; kingdom Viridiplantae; phylum Streptophyta; class Magnoliopsida; order Poales; family Poaceae; genus Aegilops; species Aegilops bicornis. The sequence continues at coordinate 261,297,798 of CM038669.1, forward strand.
TATAATGGCGAGTGTCTCAAAACTCTTCCCGTGTCAAACCGACAGGATGGGCACAAATTTTTTCGACCTATTTTTTTTTTTTTCGACCGCCGGACCCAAAAAGCTGGAAATGGGTCAAAAAACTTTCTATAATGGCGACTGTCTCAATACGCTTAGAAACACCTAAAAATAGGATAGCCGTAAAATTTTTTCGACAAGTGCGTTTTCGGAAAATTTTGGGCCTAAACGGAGGGTGGTTTCCAGACTCTTTCTTTTTTCCAAACCTACGCAGGCAAGGAAACACGAATCGGAATTTAGATGGATCTCGAAAACAAACCTAATATGAGAAGAACTCGGATTGGTGGTGGATATATGGTGGTGGTATATGGCAGCGGTGGTGGATATATGGTGGTGGTATATGGCAGCGGTGGTGGTATATGGTAGCGGTGGTGGTCAGGTTGATCGTGCTCCGGCATGGGTATATGCAAGCAAGGGTCACAATTGCATGGCAAAGGCATAGGAGCAAGCATAACATGCAAAGTGAACACGGGAAAATGAGCATAAGGTGACAAGCGGTAAATAGCCCATAGCCGTGTGAGAGCCAAGTAGAAGAGATGCGCGTAGTTCTTGCGCGAAGGGAACGGTGGTAAGGATAGTCCAGGGGATCCCAAAGCATCATTGCTCTCAAGAGCTCGTTTCGTCAACTCATGGGATTGAGATGTTGACGAGTGTATGTGGGTACCTACACAAAACAAAGACAAAGAGAAAATTGTGTGTGCGTGGTAGATGTACACATCATCCATCATGATGCATACGTGCATGTGTCGGTTAGCACAAAATAGCCAATGCTCAAATAAATGAGATGCGTGATATAGAAACATGTCATCCATCATGATAGGTTTGTTATTATGTATGGCACAATGGAGACTCAAATTGTGCAATGCATCATGAGAAATATCTAGAGCATTGTTATTCATGGAATGCATATGGTTCAAGCAATTATGGGAATCATGCAAAGTATGAAATGCATCAAGATCTCCTAATATGTATGAGGAAACTATGGGGGTCTCCTCATGAGCATTAATGGAAACATCACATGGAGAATATTGACAACATCCAAAACAATGCATATTTGGAACAATGTGATCATGGCATGGAATAGTAGACGAATTGCATGAAGGAAGTAGTGCAATATCATCACAAGAGAAGCAAAAGCCAATGACCATCATCTCGTCATCTATGCCATAAGTGCAAATGGGATTTATTTTAATGGGGCATGCATAGTTACTATGTTGAGATTGAAATGAGGCAATATGGGAGATCTCACTCATAGCATATGACAAGTTCAATGGATTGTCAAACATAATGTGACCAATAGAATTTTCACAAGATATCCTATGGAGCATAGCATCACAACTAGGTAACTCAACATGCTCATCATCATATTCATCATAAATAGGTAAGTCAAGGCATGAAGAAGTCGCACTAGCATGAAGCATGGGAATAGGTGGGTCAAGATCATGGGAGCAATCGATGGTAAGAGAGTCCACTAGTGGGACAAGAGAAGCACCATCACCTATGTTACCTTTGGAGCATCGCTCATGTGTTGTAGGTGAGGTGTTGAAGATCCACTCGTTGTCAACTTCATCTTGATGGAACCATGTGGGGGGTGCATCATCGTCCACCATGGCCATCAATGCTTCCAATGGAGGAATAGACTCGTCAAAGATAGGCATGTCGTCATGTAGGAGACCTAGCACCAAAGAAGAAAACACACTAGGAGTAGAGGTTAAGTCGTTAGAAATCATAGTGGCGTCATGTGCCGTGTCAACTACCTCACTCACTAAGTGTTGTGGCTCACTCACTCCCTCAAGGATGCTCTCAGTCGTATGGTGGGTGGAGTCACTCAGATGGCGCTCAACCTCACATAGGATGTGTGGCATGCTCTCATGTGTGGGGCTAGTGGTGGTCACACTCATCCTCTCATAGGAAATGCTCTCAATGTCACGTATGGTGGAGTCACTCATGTCACTCATGGGGTGGTGGCTCTCCTCACATGGCAATTGGGGCATCTCGACATATGTCGGTGTCGGAGAGATGTAGGTGCAAATGTCTCCATGTGCGGTGGCGTAGCTTGACTCGGAGTATGAGTCCAATGTGGGCGCCTGTCTTCATGTTGTTGAAGAGGTTCGCTGTCGCCCGTGGTCGAAGGGATGGCCCTTGTTCGACCGTCTTGTCACCGCCTTGGTGTTGGAGGCCCATATGATGTGGCACCTCATAGCTCGTCTCCATGACCGAAGGGAGTTTCCCATGCTCGGCCATCTTCCTTGAGGGGCTTCAAGATGGAAGTGTCGCCTCGCTTGTAGGTGGTCGCCTTGGACTTGATGAAGTCGATGTAGGCGTACACGTGGGAAGTAGGCGAAGATGCCGTCGTCAAAGGCGAAGATGCCTTGAGAACACTTGGCGAAGATGCCAAGTGGTTGATGTAGCCGTAGCGCCCGTCTTGGTGGTGCTCGTCTCGCGGTCTTCTGTTGTGCTTATGAAGCTTCGACTTGGCGTGAAGTAGGGCTTGTTGGGACTTGTGCATTTGCGCTTGTGGAGCATCTTCATGATGATGATGTCGTTGTCGTGTTTGAGTTCCTTGGCGTTCGTCGTCGTTGTGCACATGATGCTTGGAGGTGACTTGCCCTTCATGACGATGTGGATCACGAACGTGATGGTGGTCGCCATGTAGATGTGGACGAGGACGATTTGCACTTGCGCTGCTTCCAAGACCAAGACTTGTGGCTTGAATGTCGCCGCCTTGAAGATGACGAAGGGGAAGTAGACTTGATCAAGGCTCTAATCTCCTCCATCCTTGCATCTTGCTCCTCTTTATGTGCGGAAAGCTTCTTGTCGAAGTAGTCCCTTCTCCTTGCTTCGGAGTGATGAATGTCGATGGAGATGTTCTCGGCGCGCCTCGCAATCTTGATTGTGTGCCTTGCACTTGTCGTTGTAGATCAAAGAGAGACGCTTTGGTGATGTAGTTGTTCACGCCGTCGTTGTTGTCGAAGACCGGAGATGAAATGCCTTGCCTATCCATCACAAGACTCGAGCAAATATGAGTGGGAGAAAGAGAAGAACTTATACCAATGTACCTTGACCGATGTTGACAATGAATCAAGTTACGATAGAGGCAAAGGTGTCCCGTCTTCGATGAGATGTTGGTTTTCGCTTTGGAGGAAGTCGACTTTGACGATCCGACTATTTAACGCGGCGAGGACGCCCCGCCTTAGCAATCGCTAAACCAACTCCGAGAGGTTATTGACCACGCCGAGCACGATCAACTCCGACCACGAGGGTCTGCTTCCTACGAGCAAACGAAGAACAAGCAAGAAACCGAGATTGCAATCTGGATATTGCGAATATAAGATGAAAGCTTTATTGATCAAGGTGGGGTTCTGTGACGCCTTTGTCCGGTCGTTGAACACAAACGGCACGCGAAGTTGCGACTATGGCGAACTTTTAATCTAAACAAAACCCAAAGTCTAAACGACGCCCTAAGGGCTGTATATATGGAGAAAGAGGAGGAATTTCGTGGCCCTTGAGGGAGGGTCCAAACCAACCCTAACTCTTGTTTCCCCACACATACGGACTCTAAAAACAGCCTACACTTAAGTATTTCGAAATTACATGGCCTGGCCCAATATTAAGGTGACGCAGCACCTAGAATAGCCTATGGACGAATATTATGAAGTGGCATCTTGTATATTTCGTCCAAGGCCTCATGCTCTCATTAGGGTGGCTTCAAAGTCCTGGAATCATAGTAACTCCGTTCTTGTTCCCCTTGCGCATGCCAACATCTCCATGCTTGAACTTGCTCTAAGGTTCATCTTTCTTGTCCATGGTAGGCCCTTCATTTGTAAGCAAAACAAATGTATCCAATTTAGGCGACATCATATTCTCATGAACATTGGAATCGTTACCAAGAAACGAAAGTACCTGATAATTCAATTGGCGTGCGCGAGCTCTAGTAATTGGTCCAGTATGTATAGCAGCAGGGGCTGTGGGTGTAACAATGGTATTGATGTCCTCATCATAGCTGATGTAGGTACGGGCCTTGATAATGCACCATACACTTGAGATGATGTCGCGCTCACAATCTGGGGTGGGGCTGCTCTAGTAGGTGCAACGGTGGAGGAACCAACTGACGATGGTGAGCATGAATCGAATAATAGTTGTTGTAGTCACCCAATGCATCCTCCTCAGTAGCTGTCTCTCAAAGGTACAAGCGAACATACATACCAATAATGGAACGAGGAATATAGTGAAATCTTGCACGGATATCATGCTTCAAACCACCAAAAAATCTATTCATTGTATCATCCTCAGATTCTTCTATGTCACAATGATGCATATAAGATTTGAACTCTTTGTAGTAAGCATGAACAATTATTACTGCCTTGTTTTAATTGTTCAAATTTGCGAAGCAATTCACGCATTTATAGTAAGGAGGAAAAAATTGTTGTCTCATTACAGCTTTCAAAACTTTCCAAGTTGTGGGTTGGTTATCAATTTTTTCTTACAATGTACACTCCACCAAATGTAGCAAAACCAAGAAATGCTCTAGTGGTAGCTCATACTCTCTCAAGTTCGTAAAAATCATGGTGACTAAAAACTTCTTCTAATTCAAGCTCCCAAGCTAGATAAATAGTAGGATTAAATCTACCTTCAAATGATGGTAAAGACATAAACCCACCATGTGCTTGTGTGTGTTGTCCCAACTCTCGTGATGGTGGAGATGTGTCCGTCATCCAAGAACTTCTATCTCCTAACCTGTCATGATTAGTAGAAACAAGAAACAAAATTCGAGAATAATGTTCCTATGAACTACTAGGATGTGGTGGTAAAACGCTCACAAGATAGCAAATATCAATATCTTACAAGTTCTTACCATGCGGCGGTGGTGACAGCAACCCAACGGTGTCAAGTAACTCTGAAGATTGTGTAAAGCGATTGCCAAGGGAACGTACGTATACACAATGTAGAAATATGTGGAGCTGGGTTGGCTATATATGGTAGCAATTTTTTTTAGCAATAATCAATTCAAAAATGCAATGTTGAATAAACGCTCAACGACGGTATCTTGTCTTTGGTCCTAGGCTAGACCCGGACTAGAGACGCGAGCCCGAACACTAATCAGGTCACGCGTATACGCCTAGCATCAATGAAGGATAATAAGTAGCTCGACAGCAAGATATAAGTGAAGATCACAACGGCAAAGAAATATAATGATGAAAAACAAGCGCAAGCGAATATACACCAACTCTCTCTCCAATTTTCCTCTTGAAAAGTTTGAGCCAATTTTCGATAAATTTTTTCAAAGAATGCTACTAACTCAAGCTTTCCAATGCAAAAAGAATCACTCAATTCCGAGTTGATATGAGGAGTCAAAAAATTCTAAAACTGGTTTGAAAAACTGGAATAAGCTGTGTTCACGAACTTCGGAGGGCAAAAAGACCTATTTAGAAGCCGATTTTGAGGTGCCAAATATTGATGCGGCTCGTCTCTAGCTTTAATTTGAGTACTCGCGGAGCCAAAACGGACTTCGTATGAGGAAGTTATGCCTGCTTTCTTGAGCGAAGACACAAAACAGATTCCAATCCGAATTCAGCTATTTAGATTGAGTCTAGATAGATCCGAACTTTGTTTTTTTTTTCTTCTTTTTTCTCACACTTTTTTTCCTTTTCTTTCTCTCTTTTTCTCTGACTTTTTTACTTTTTTTCTCTTTTTTCTCTCTCTTTTTTCTCTTTTTCAAAACAAACCACATAAGATGCATTGGATCAAGCGAAGATGTGAATGACCTCAACTATGATTATGACAATGAATAGTGCGTAGCACGTGGTGGAAATTGATGGATGGTATGGTGGATATGGAAGGGATAATGATGCAGCGGACGTGACTAATGTGAATGTAACTCGAGACTCTAAAGAAACTAGACACTAAGACCAAAGAACTCGACACGACGATGCAACCGATAATTCAATAATGCAAACAATGAAAAGAAAATTGCAAAGGCTTGGACTGGCTAGGACAAATGATGAATAGATCTAACTTTTCTGGTGGCCTTTTCTTGGACAATAGGTAAGAAAATAAATCGAATCTAGGGATAACTGGAAAATCTCAACGAGCAACCTGAAAACTGATACCACTTGATAGAGGCGAGGGTGTCCCGATCTTTCGATGAGATGATAACTATCGATTTGTTGGAGTCGACTTTGACGATCCGACTACAAACATGCACGACGTTGTGCCTTAGCAATCGCTAAACCAATCTCCCGAGGTTACTGACGATGCTGGAAGCACAATCAACTTGACCACGAAGGTCTATTACTGCAAGCAATCGAAGAACAAGCAAGAATATGATAAAGCAATCTGAATATTGCGAATATATATGAAGTATTGATAATGGTGGGGATCCGTAAGCGGTCTTGGTCCAGTCGTTGGACACAAACGAAGTACACGAAGTTGCAACGGCTAACTTTTAACTAAACAAATCCCAAGGAAAAAGCTACTAGATGGATCTACTTATATAGGAGCAAGGTGGCGGCCAAGGAGGTGGGAGGGCGTCCCAAGGCAGCCTAAAACTAACCCTAGGTCGTACAAGGCCAATGGGCCCAAGTGGAGGTGACGTAACACCTTTGGACTTGTAGTTTGACTCGGATTCTGCTGCGAGATCAGATTGTTTCGTCCATAACTCAACGCTCCGGACGAATTTGAAGGTGAATCCAATTGGGTTGGAAGGTGCACGAAATCTATTTTCTAACAAAAAAGAATCACCCAATTTGGAGTCCGGATGAAAAAGTTATTGACGTTTTGAGTCGTGTATGTCTGCAGTCCGAATCTGAGTCCGTAACGTGAGAGACTTGGACTCTATCTTCTTAGGCCAAAAGTGACGTGAGAGAACTTTTTAAACAACAGTAAACATCTCTTTCTCCCTTATCTTCATACGTGGATTGTACAAATGTCCCATACACCTGCAATTAGACATGGCACAAAAGTTTGTGAAGTTTTTTTGTCCTGGATGACATAAATAAATTATTACATAATTTGCATTAGAAATCACCTCACAAATATACATGTATGCAATATTTTTGGTCGTAACCAAGATAGTCATGTCCTCATCAGATTTGGAGAGGCGGAAGGAAGGAGGGGAGCGTGCGATGCTTTTCTCCACCGTTCTCTCTCTCGGGGGTGGGGAATCGGTTTCGACTGGAAAAACCAATATGATGAGAGGTGCGACGAAATAAAGCCAAACAAAAATAAAAACCGAAATACTAGACTAACAACTCAGGAGTAGAGATAATCACTCAATCCCACCCGTAGCCGCCGCTGCCGCTCAGCACACACTAATCGACACCACTTTCCTTAAACCCCCCTCCCCTTTTCCGCGTCTTCACCATTTCCGCCCATCTCACATTCGCGATCACGTCGCCAAACTGAAACAACCAAGAGAGGATATCTTTTCGAAACCCAAACCCTAGGTGCTCGCGGGGAGCGCCATGAAGATCCCGTTTGTGACCAAGTGGTCGCACCGATCCAGCGAGCCCGCGGGGCCGTCGAATTCGGTTGCAGCGCAGCAGCAGCAGCAGGCGCCGTCGTCTCCATCGGCGCCGTCTCCTCCTCCTCCCGTGGCGTCGACAGAGGCGGTAGGGGATGAGTTCATTTTGCAGGAGGAAGAGTACCAGATGCAGCTGGCGTTGGCGCTATCAGCGTCGGCGTCGGGCGCCGAGGGCGCTGGGGATCCCGACGGGGAGCAGATCAGAAAGGCGAAGCTGATGAGCCTCGGGAAGGGCGACCCAGTCACCAACACCGATCGTGGTGGGGGAGACACCCCGGAGTCGCTCTCCCGCCGTTACAGGGTGAGTATCCAAATCCTGTTAATTCCTTCAGTAGAGTCGCTGGTGACTACATTCATTTTTGTATTAGAATATATTATCTCCTGGATGCATTAACACCAAACTAGGCCAATTTATCTCTTTCTAGGCAACCAAGGCTTAACAGTATCTGAGATAAGCATTTAGAAGGTAGGGTTCAGCTAATTGGATACCTTATTGCAGTTGTAACACTTCCATCGATAAATTCCAACATGTCAAGCAGAAAATTCAAAATTGAGTAAATATGAATTCTGCTTTGACAAATGAACATAGAAATAAAGATTGCAGCATTGCTTGGTTGACCACACGCATTCATTTGAGCAGACACTTGTAGTTGCATGATGATTACATGAATGAACGTATGTGGAGAGACAAAGACAGCATGCTCACTGTGACATAAACATGCACACGAGGCAAAACAGCAGGCACGACAATGTGTCCATGCTTCCTTTGAGAAAACTGCTTGTGTTGTTTTGTGTCCTTCAACCACGCAATGTTTATGTGTTGAACTCCCTCCCTTGCCATGCTTTTGACTTATAAACTGGACCTGGACTCATTTGTTACTGACCTTTTAGAAATCCTTTGGTCTTCATTCATTTTCTATCATCCATTTTGAGCATAATATGCCAAAGTGATATTATCATATAGAAATGGCTCACCTTGTCAGGGAAGTTTTGCAAACCACTAGGCAATATTTTGTGCTATCTTACAGGCATGATCTTCATTGCCAACTACCTTTTCATAGTCACAGGACACTTGATGAGCGGGTGTTGTTCACCTTTGATTTCTGTATATTTTGGTGCTAGCTTTGTTGATCTGTCCATTCTAACTATAATTTCTATTTTGTTTAGGACTATAACTTTCTTGATTACAATGAGAAAGTAATTGATGGATTCTACGACATATTTGGCCTCTCTGCGGAATCATCTGGGCAGGGCAAAATACCTTCACTGGCAGAGCTTCAGATGAGCATTGGGGATCTTGGATATGAAGTAATTGTGGTCGACTATAAATTTGATAATGCTCTGCAGGAGATGAAGGAAGTAGCAGAATGCTGCCTGTTGGGCTGTCCTGACATTACAGTATTGGTGCGACGAATAGCTGAAGTTGTTGCAGATCACATGGGTGGTCCAGTGATCGATGCAAATGAAATGATCACTAGGTGGTTGAGCAAAAGCATTGAGCAGAGGACATCACACCAGACAAGCCTTCTGCATATTGGCAGTATAGAGATAGGCTTGTCTCGCCATCGCGCCTTACTTTTCAAGGTCATCTCTCTCTCTCTCTGAGTGAAAATGTTCCTTCTCCCAAAGTTACGGAAGACGTGTGGAGTGGCCACGACCAATTCTTCACTTGCTTCCTGGCTACTAACAGATGAAAATTCAACAAAAAGGCTTATGTTTTATCTTTTATGCAATAAACAAATTAAACCAGAAATTTAGCACTGTATGTTTATATCCATAAGCAATTTAGTAAGGATATTGGTCATTATGCTGCAAATTGTCGTATCTATGAACAGTTTATTTCCGCCACCTTCTGTGATGTTATTCCTTTGAGGCATCTTATGGATTAGACTGTGATACTGTCCCATGAATGATTACAGTGTCTACCTTTATTTAGAGTGAAGTGCACCATAGGCACCTAAACTTGCAAGAGTATCACTTGGATCTTGAAAATTTACATACATTTATCTCCCTAAACAAGTTGGTCATCAAAGGTCCCACCCTATTTGCTTGGATGGAGATAAGATTGTTAAGCTTCATGCACTAGCCAACGCAACCAAAAGTCCGAACTAATGGAAAGGGTAGGCAATCCACATATACACTTCAACAAAGATAATGCCTGGGCTTACTCTTTATTGGTAATACTTAGCAAGCATATGCTGATATTTTAGCTTCGTCAGTGTGCCATTGCCATGCCATAAGTTATGACACACTTACAGTTTTTGGGATCTAGATATGCAACCTGCAAGCTCGTAAGTGATACATTAGTGCTTGCACAGTGACCTAATGGTGCATTTTATCTTTTATTTTCTTTGGTAAATAAGTTTGGAACCACATTGTTGATTTTATGCAGAATTATGAAGTGACTTTGTTCACTTAGATTTTTATAAATGATTTAAACATTAGATAACCAAACCTGGTGAAGTAATGTAGGAATTTGTTTGCATAAGTGTGAACTCTCTTCCACATGGCTTGACAGCTAGCGCATGATCATGGAGCATATTTGCTCATGTCTTGCATTTATGTGTTATTGCAGATTCTTGCTGATATTGTTGGTATCCCTTGTAAGCTGGTTAAAGGGAGTCATTACACTGGTGTTGAAGATGACGCTATTAACATAATAAAGATGGACGACAAAAGGTATTTACATATTTAATAATCAATTATTAGCGGCTTTATCATTTGTGCCACCAGTTGTGTGCCACCACTCAGTTTTGCCACTAGGAAGTTTCACTGCTAAAAAATGCCATCATTCTGTTAGATGCGTGCTAACAAATGCCATCCTGAACTGTTACAGTCCGGCCCAAGGCTGTTGACCATGAAAATTGGCGAAAACTACTTGTCAGCCGTGCTGTCTCTCTATCTTACTATGTCGTGTGGGTCCTACTATCAGCCAACAGACAAAGAAATTAGTTGGAAAGTAATAGAAGAAAAAAATAGACGACACACGTCGAACCTAAAAGACCTCAGGTGTGCCACATACAGAGGAATAAACCACTCAAACTGAAGCCAAGCTTTGTTTAGTCTAGGTAAGGCAATATCAGGTGACAATAATCATGCTATGCATGAGATTAGGCATCGGAACTCACTACAACATTGTAGGGAGAAAGCATAGGATGTGTCGGAATGTTCGAGGTTTTGCTTTCGCTGGACCAAAGAGCACGATACATGGTCAGTCCTTGCTCGTAGCTCACGTCAGCTTCGGATCCTATCCGAGAAAAATCATAAACACTGAATCAGTGTTTTTGGTTGCTCATTGGCTTCAGAAGCGGTGTTCTTTTGTGTGTTTTTTTTGGTTACCCTAGCAATCTCTTACCTTGACCACATATGCGGCGGTTCTGAGCAATTTACTCTTGGTGGTTTGAAGCTCGAGGTCGATTATACTTGTCTTTTTCGAGAAAGAGGATAACCCCCGGCCTCTGCTTCAGAACGATGCATGCAGCCATATATTATTAATATTGCAAAATCCAGCAGCCGAATGCCATCGACCTGGAAATAAAGCGGAAAACAAACCCTGAGGTCAGATACCTTGCATAAAGAACTCCCCGGATAGCCACTAACCCTATGATACAAGACACAACATAAACGAAAATACACAACTCCTAGGCTACGCCTTCAAGAAGGAATCGCCGCACGTGCGCTGATGATGGCGAGTCCACCACAAGGTTGAACTCCGGATTCTCATCCCCAAAGCCAAGCTTCAATCCACCACCTTCAAAGAAGGACACGACACAGAGCGTGATGACATAGCTCGATCGGAGATCTCGTGTTTCCACCAGAGTGCATAAACTCGTCGTTGAAGCTGTTTGTACCATCCGTCCATATCCGCTTCATCGACGCCTTGATAGCGGATACCTTTGGAGGAGACAACGGAAGACAAAGACGTCCCATACCGCATGCCTCCCGCTACTGTCGCACCATCTTCGATCCAACAACAATAGGCTAAACATGACACCTCCGCCAAAGCCACCGTGCATCACCTGGCGGAAGCAGGCATGACTTGACGTCTCCGTATAAGACGTCGTGCGTAGCATCCGCCGGTAGCGCATCCACCGGTGGCTTCACCTACCGACAACAGGCACCGCTCGACAACTCCGAAAGAGGCACGCGTCTCATCTGCCGAGCCGCATCGAACCCGATCTGTTGATGGAAGGGACGTCGAATACTGCCACCATCGCGCCAGCCGCTGTCGTCGCGCATACAACGGCAACCGCCGTCGCGATCCCGCATCAAGCGCCGTCGACGCCAGAGGAAGCTTCGGCCGCCACACACGTTCTGCGACGAGCCCGGACACGGGATCCCAAGATCCGCTGCCATCGGCGCCGCCACAAGGACTCACCACCTGCCCCGTCATCCCCGACGGAGGGGACGCTGCTACCACCATGGCCGGATCCGGGCTAGCCGTCGCCGTTGCCACGTCAAGACAGGATCCGGGCTGGACGCCGCCACCGCCACCGGCCACGCCCAGCTCCACCTCCATCCTCTAGCCACGCCTAGCCGAACGCCACGCCATGCCCAGCCGATCTCCACCCGCGCCTCCAAGCGCGCCGAGCCGCCGCTGCCGCTGCGTTTTGATCAAGATGACGCCATCGCCGGTTGCCGCCGCGCGTGACATCGAGCGAGGAGAAGGGAGATCCCCGCCGCCACCTACGCCGACCAGATCGGCGGCGCGCACCGGCGGCAGCGAGGGAGGGAGCTGGAGGAGGACTAGCCCCGACGGCGGCTAGGGTTCGCCCCTCGGTCGCTCGCGGGAGCGACGTGAGGTGGTACGCGAGGGGCTCGAGGGAGTACTTGTGGAGGTCCGGGTCTTAGAGTGAGGCGGCGACGATGGCAGGGTTTTGGATCTGGGAAGAACGTGGCGATCCAGCGATGGTGATTGGTGAAGTGGGCAGTGGCAGCCGGGCCCACGTCGTGGCAACGGAGGTGTTGCTCGCCGGAAGAGGGCGGCAGGGGCGTGAAGCTACTGTTGCAGACGAAGGGGAGGTCCGGCTTGTCGAGTTGTGGAGGTGGTGGTGCATGGGACAGTGGGAGGCGAAAAGGCTCAGTCGAGGAGGGCCGGTGCTGTTTGAGGTGGAGGATCCATGGCCGGTGTCGGTTGGAGGACACATAGGGAGGGTCGGCGCCGGTGGCTGGACGGCCAAGCTCGGGCATGGCGCTTGGCCTGTCGAGAAAGGAGAGAGGAGCGAGGCAGGGCACGGTGACCAGTGGCGGATGGGGAGCCGAGTGGCGGAGGCAATGGTGCGGTGCAACCGGCTTGGGCAAGCAGAGAAAAACGAGGAAAGGAGCGAGAGGGAATGGAGGCGGATGCACCGGGGAAGGGCGGGATGGTCCGGCCTACTGTGCGTCCGTGAGCTAACTGTGCCTAGGCGTCAGACAACTAAAAAGCGCCCAAATGGGCTGTCTGTGAACAGTGACAAGAAATCCCCCCCCCCCCCTCCACCCATTTCTTTTCAGAAATAATAGGATAGGACTGGAATGGTCAAGATCAGTGCCAAGTAGACACACAAGGATCAGGGGGAGAATGTTAGCAGTAATCTTTGTGTTATTTTAATGCTCATACATGCCAAAATATAAGACGATTTTGCAGCTCAACAATTGAACTGCAAAATTGTCTTATATTTTGGTACGGAAGGAGCATTTACTTAGCTAGGGAGTAGTAGTAGGTCAGTTGGAGCATCCTTAGTAAGTAGGTCAGTGTATGCATCTAGCAGCTGCTACATCCGTTCGGGTTTATAGAGCCCCTGAGCCACCAAACAGCGTCCGGATTTACTAGGCAGCATGCGAGTAATTCACGGGAGTTGTTAGGCTGGTCATAGTGGGGAGTAACATATACTAGTATCATGCATATGATACTAGTGTATGATACTACATCCATAGTGCATAGTATCATAAAGTAGTATCATAGATGGTCTCATTTATTGCCATGCATGACACATAGTAGCATAACATTTATTATGTTACAGTATCTACCTATGTTAGGCTGGTTATAGTGGGGAGTAACATATACTAGTATCATGCATATGATACTAGTGTATAATACTATCTTCATAGTGCATAGTAACATAAAGTAGTATCATAAATGGTCATATTTATTGCCATGCATGACACAAAGTAGCATAGCATTTAAGATGATATGGTATCTACCTATGTTACTCTAACCCTCTCTCTCCTCTTTAATTATGTGCCACATAAGCATGTTTGCTAGTCCCAAGTGCATGTTACTGGTTATGTTACTCCCACTATGGCCAGCCTTACTATGACCCTCTCTCTCTTCTTTAATTTTCTGCCACGTAAGCATGTTTGCAAGTCCCAAGTATATGATACTAGTTATGTTACCCCACTATGGCTAGCCTTAACTAAGCCTAATTAATGGACGCCCTCGTTTCTCTCTTCCAGCCAATGCATGCAGTAACCACACGAGAGGATTGGGCATGCATGTGGGCCTCAGACAGAAACTTAGGGGACGCAAGCGGCCGCCCTAATTTTCTAGCGATTAATGCGATGCTCTCTTTCCATGAGTGCTCCATGCTGGTTGGTTGTTGCCACGACCGATACTTTGCCTTGGTCCTGCTGCTTTGGCTCTCAGGACCTATAAACCAGGATGGAGGTAGTAGTAGTCAATTTGGCCTTTGCATGTAATGGCAGCTGCTAGAGCTGCATGGTTGGTTTAGCATTAGGAACCGACTTCCCCATGTACTATATATAGACCTGAGGGCAGCAGTACAAGCCACAGCTTCAGAAATCAAACTATCCTGTGTTCAGCCCCAGCTCCCCTCTACTTCTATACTTCAGCCTATTTCTAACACAATGCACAATATACACAAAACATAGACATTCTCATTTGTTTTGGAATATTCCGTGCTTTAACTTCATATTTTTTTTCCAACATAACATCTTCCTAAAGTGCCTTTTCAGATGTATTACTTAGCCGCTATTCTTTTATATTTATCTTGAGTTTTGTAGTATATATCACAGTCATCGAATATTCTTTAGCTATGACTTGATTTCAACGATATGAATGATAGGAATCAAATCTACACTTCATACTTAATGCAAATATGACTCTTGAATATGGACGTTAGCCTATTATAATAAGTTATATCAATATTTGCTTATCGTAACTCGCGAGGCACGTGTAACTTACTAGTTATTAATAGTTCATAGGACTAGATTCTGAGTGTCAAAATAACGCATGAATAACCATTCACCCCTATTGTGAACATTAAGCTTTAGTTTAATTGTCAGTTGCTTCTGCTGATTTGTTGTCTGTATTTGCAGGGAGTTTTTGGTGGATGTTATGGCTGCTCCAGGGGCTCTCATTCCAGCAGATGTCTTTAATTCAAAGGGTACTCCATTCAAATTCAGTCAAACATTGGGTCAGAATCAGGTGGTGGAGTCAGCAAGTAACATCGAAGATGACCCAGTTGCATTACAGTTAGAGCATAAACGTAACCAAGGGCATATGTTTGCCAATAATAATCGGATCTCAGACAATCTATCAAGCTATGAGAATACAGTGACTGCTGGAAGTAGTGCTAGTGAACCTTGGACATTGGACCCTAGGATGCAATTAGGTAAAACATCAACTATGGCTAGTGCTCCTTCCAAGCAGAAGAAGAATCTGCAATTGATTCCAGACTCTCATGAAACTGAAGAGTCCCGAAAACTATTTGCGGAGTTTGATCCTTTCAATGCTACTAAATCTGGGCAAAGCTCATTGGTATTCAAGGGATTAAATAATAGAAACAATGAATTCCAAAGGCGTAGAGAGAATGTAGTCCCACCATCTGCAAGATCTCAACAGCCATTGGTGATGAAAAACTGGTCTGCTTGCAATGACATTTCCAACAAGCAATACAATGTTGCTGATGGGTCAGTTCCTCGGAGAAATGCCACTGACAATGCATCGTCATCTCAGTTGGCGTTGTCAACTGCAAAGCATTACAATTCCAATGTTAGAGAGCTAAACGATAGAGTGTATGCAGCACCTGCTCGTAATTATGACAACAGGATAGTTGGTACCTCGGCTATGGCCAAAGCATCGACTGGAGAGTGCCTTGACAGATCACAGGTGCCACCTGGTCTTTATTATGACAAGATGCTTGGTACCTCTTCTATGAATGCAGCTTCTACATCTGGAATCGGGAAAATCGCAGAAAAGGACCCTCGTAATGATCCGGGAAAAGGTCCCATCTATTCTAGATTTGATGGTGAACTTTCTAAAAATGCTCAAGGATTTACTCCTGAAAGGGATGAGCACAAGGAAAATTGTGGCAGTCATGACCACAAAATGTTACATCCTGATCCAAGAAAGTCCCCTCTTGACAGATTCTTGGACAGGCCAAGGCAGAACATAGAATGTGTTTCTCCATCCCAAGTTGGATCAAATAAGGCTGACATGGTGTTGGATGAAGTGTCTGAATGTGAAATCCTTTGGGAAGATCTTGTAATCGATGAAAGAATTGGCATAGGTACATAAATCCATTTTGATCTATCGTCTAGTTATTCACTTATCGAGTCGAACGTAGGTTGCGGGGTCACTTGCCATACAAATTGACAAGGAGTTTGCACTGAGCACAAAAACATACTCTAAATTTCTTGTACTGTAAAATCATAAGCATGTATAATCCTTTTGTCTGTTGCGTGATATGAACCATTTTGTTCCTATGTTGTATCATATGGCGACTAAAAGAGCATTTCTTGCAATTTTTAGGTTCATATGGAGAAGTCTACCATGCTGATTGGAATGGAACTGTAAGTAGTTATTCTTGTTTAACTTTATTGGAAGATACCGTTGAGCTTAGTGCACCAAAGCTCATTTACAAGCATTATCAACTGATTACATAGCTGAAAAATAACATACAGATAACCTTTCAAAGCATGGTCTGTTCTGCTATTTCTTCTGATTGGGTCTGCTTATCATGATGGTAAATTTGATGTTTTTTAATATACAGGAAGTAGCTGTAAAGAAGTTCTTGGATCAAGAGTTCTATGGTGATGCTTTAGAGGAATTTCGTTGTGAAGTAGGTGAAAGATGATGCTTTTTATAACCAATACTTTCCTGAAAATCGAACTTGTACTGTCATTGATTTCACTTTTTTCGATACCTTTGCTAATCCAGATATCTTTTCATTTAATAGGTGAGGATTATGCGTCGGCTCCGTCATCCAAATATTGTTCTCTTTATGGGTGCAGTAACACAGCCTCCACACTTATCTATTGTATCAGAATATCTTCCAAGGTATTGAAAGTTTGTGTTTTACATATGAGCTAGGACATAACATGTGTAGTCATTTAGCTTGGTCAAGACAACAGGGCACCAGTTATAGTGGGTACTGATGCAACAACGCAAATACTGCATGCATGTTTAAAACTTTGAATGAGAGAATGCTGAATATGATGCATGTAATGAATGAGATAACATTATGGGCACCCAGCTTTACACTAATGTATGTATATGTACTCTGGCCGTTGACTAAGGTAGGAGATGTTTAATGCACAGCTGATAAATTGAGAATGTTATGAGAGAAGAGTACCCTCCCATAGTTTCTTTGGAACAGAGACAGAGAGGGAATACATTGTGTGTTAGTGTGTGCCTGTGTGGTGATGAATAAATAGAGGGAGAGAAGATAAATAGTTGCATGGTGTGAAAAATATCACTGTACATGCATAGTTGCACACACGAAATGGTGTAACTACTTTACGATTTTACATCATTCCATGGGCTATGTAAATGTACTGAAAATTTCCACAAAATAATGTTCAGTTATGCACTATGTCACTTTCATAATATGTGAAGCTTTTGATTAATGTGCATATAAGCAATATTTTTCATGTCGAAGTACACGGAAGGACCTTTAAGTAGTATCTCAAGCACGTAAAAATGTGTAATAAAGTAGGGGGCATTGTAGGTTTGATAGGGGCATTTTTTTGGGGGTATTTTGGGAGAGATCTTGTGAGTAAGACTTAGAAGTACCAAGTATTGTGGAACAGACAGTTTATGAGTCGAACCTATTATTACCATTCCATTCAACACTTATGTTTTGGCCGGTGATGAATCAAACAGTTCCCATTTCAACATTGACATTTATCTAACTGTTATTTTCTTTCAGGGGAAGCTTATATAAGATTATTCATCGCCTCTAATTGCCAAATCGACGAGAAGCGTAGGATTAAAATGGCCCTTGATGTGGTAATGGTGAAACTTGGATGTTATAGTTCATGCTTATTTCCATGTGTATGTCCATATTATGATTATGCTCTCTCTGTAGGCCAGAGGCATGAATTGTCTTCATACCAGTGTACCAACAATTGTTCACCGGGATCTAAAATCACCAAACTTGCTGGTTGACGATAATTGGACTGTGAAGGTATCTACCTGCTTCAGGACCAAAGCATGAACTCTTATTCCTTTAGTTTCTAGATAGTTGTTACTGTTAGCTAACAAAGTACATGCACACAGGTCTGTGATTTCGGACTTTCACGTCTGAAGCACAGTACATTTTTGTCATCAAAATCCACTGCCGGGACTGTAAGTAATTGATAATCATTGTGGAATGACTTGTATATTAGTTCTTACAGAAACTTAAATTGATCCTCTGTTAAAATTTGTCGTTTCCCTGATACCAGCCTGAGTGGATGGCACCAGAGGTTTTGCGGAATGAGCAATCCAATGAGAAGTAAGTGATCTTTGAGGTCTTTCTCAAATACTTATATTTGCGAGCTTTTAATATTTTCACAAATTCCGTATGCATTGCTCGAGTTTAGCCTAGATAAAATCTCAGTTCGACCTAAATAAGCTTAATGCTAAATTCTGTATGTGCTATGTATAGCCTTTGTTGGTCAACTGCTGGTCATGTTCATACCTGTGATTTGTCATGCAAGTACATTGCTATCTTTCTGAAACATGCTATTTGTAGCTCCTCACGATATTCCAAATTCCACAACTCTGCATGTCTAAGTCTCTCTTCTCCATTCATTATAGTACAAGTTGTGATAGAGAGATGGATGGTTATTATGTACTCCCTCCGTTCCTAAATATTAGTCTTTTTAGAGATTCCAATACGGACTACATACGGAGCAAAATGAGTGTATATTTAGGAACAGAGGGAGTAGGTAACTAGGTACTGTGGATTATGAGGTGTATTGCTAAGTTTGGTGAGGTATTTTGTGATCTAAGTTTAGTTGCATGTATCATGTAGCATTTTTAGATTTATTTGCTTCATTGTTACATCACTTGTATCCTGTCATGGCGTCAGGCTGTTGTCTAGAAGCTGAAAACTTGTCATGTGAGATCACCTGTTCCCCAGTTCTCTCTTAGTGGTCTAGACCGTTTGAGGGGCTCTAGCCAGTTGGCCATGGACTGAACATGTCATGCCTTCGAATGATCTGATCTTTGTAAACCATTGTACCCCCCCCCCCCCCCCCCCCCAAAGAGCACAGAACTATGTGTGACCGAACATCAACTGTGAAGTACCTGTATGAATAAGAACTGCTATTATATGTGTTAGAACTCGGATATGTGTGAAAATTCAGCTTAATATCTATACTGGCCATTATTTCTCTTTGCACACTTGCAAACATCACATTTATAACTACACTCATTCTTGAAAGTTTTCCAGGTGTGATATTTACAGCTTTGGTGTTATCCTGTGGGAGCTAGCAACACTAAGAAAGCCATGGCATGGGATGAACCAAATGCAAGTTGTGGGCGCAGTTGGCTTCCAGGACCGACGGCTTGACATTCCAAAAGAAGTTGATCCTATAGTTGCATCAATTATACGTGATTGCTGGCAGA
The DNA here is from genome assembly GCA_021605145.1 of Aegilops bicornis. Taxonomy (NCBI): domain Eukaryota; kingdom Viridiplantae; phylum Streptophyta; class Magnoliopsida; order Poales; family Poaceae; genus Aegilops; species Aegilops bicornis. The sequence continues at coordinate 261,317,213 of CM038669.1, forward strand.
AGTAAGTTTTCTCAGTATAAGCTAAGTTCTTCTCTTTAGAGAAAAATCTTTACATGCAAACTTACACGTGTTTCTCTACCATCATTTTTATTTGCCAGGGATCCAAACTTGCGTCCTTCTTTCATCCAATTAACTAGCTACCTGAAGACATTGCAAAGGCTTGTAATCCCTTCACATCAGGAGACGGCGAGCAACCATGTACCCTATGAAATATCTTTATATCGGTGAACCGCACATCTCTACCCCGGGGTTGTCATCCACCAAGTGCGAATAAGCAGTAATTATGATTTTGTCACCATATTTGGGTCCAGTAGTCTGCAAATGCATGGCTTCATTGAGAGCCCCAGTCCCAGTCTAGATAGCATTCACCCCGCTGTTGCAAGCAAAAGCTCTGCTGCGGGGTATGTACAGTACATATAGGCGGATAAGATGAAACAGCAAGAGGAGAAAACCATACTGTTCTACATTTAAGTGGAACTATGGATTGTGGAGTGACAGGGAGAGGGAAATGTGTAACTGTGGGGCGAGTTAGTTGCATCACAAATAAGCTGGCAATCTGGAGCAGTGTGCATTGCGTGGTTGATTCCTTTCTGCCATACTGAAATAAAGGTCACTTCAGTTTGTGTTTTGGTTGGAAAGATACCAAGTAGTAGTAGTTGAAAATAAAAATACTCAATTTGATTCGTTGAGGCTGTGCATTTAGTTAAAATTTGTTTCAAGCAGCTGTTTATGTTTGATAATTCCTGAAATTCACATGTTTTGCATATTTTTCAATGCCATTCGAGGGTAATTGCATCGCAAGAATTCGGATAGTTTAGTGTACAACATTTTCCCACAGTTCTGGACAGTAATATTGTAAGGTACTGCGTAACAGTACCTATTCATCCTCTCACTCATGAAGAGAATAAATTGCCAAGAGTATTAACTGCGCGTGTCTGTCTCCCAAGGGATATCAAACTGTATGATTCAAACGTATCTGCAACAAGTTAAGTAAATGTGATTAGGTTTAGGGAACCCTAACCCTAAACCCTAACCGTAGGGTGGGTAATTGTTGCAAATCAGCAAATGAATGAATAGAGTATAAATGTGAGACAATGGGGGTCCGCACTATAGTATTGTGGACAGAAATTATACACAAATACGAGTAGGACATTAAGAAGACAGAGCACCATGAAGGCCTTTATTTTGAAAAATTCAAAATTAAAAGTTTATTATCAGAAAATGCTGAAAAGAAGTATACATGTATGCAAGGATGTAATGTGTGTGAAAAAAATTGAGGATGAAATACCTTAAATTACGAGCTGCAAAAAAAAGCCATGGACTTTTGAGGATCAACAGTACATAAGCTAAAAAGCCTGAGATGTCTTTCTTTTTGCTCTCATTTAGCGTATCTCATTCAGGATGAAAATTTGTACACATGTACTTTATGTATGTAGGTATGTGTATTTATTTTCAGATTTTTTTGAAACTGAAAATTTTCAATTTTAAACTTTTCAAATTAAGCCCTCCATGGAGCTCGGTGGAGCTCGGTCTCCATTTGGGCCCACAAAACACACTACTGCACAGATCCCCAAGTGCATGTTCGGCATTGGTGTTGGTAAGTGTAGCATTGGTGAGCACCTATGCAATACTCGTAGCAACACACAACTGTTGTGGTTCATCATCAACCAAGGTAGTAGCACCCGAGATGGTTGGAAGGAGAGTAGGCGGTGCCACCGCATCTAAGCACATGCGAGGAACATTTTTATCGGTATTTTGAGAACAAAAATTCTACTCTGTTAGGATGTCCTTTAGGATACAAGGATTCTTGAGTAAAAGAACCTCCTCTAGTACAAACATAAGCATCAGACTTTCTAACATATCTTGCCATATCACGCAATAAATCTTGTTAAGCACTCATCACTTGTTTTAGTTGAACTTTTATCATATCACAATGTTTAATAATACCTTTAACATCCTGAGAGGTTCTCCGAAGATCTTGTAAATATTTAATGGCCATAAAATTATTATTCAATTGCATTTGCATGTCCATATTAGATTGATGTTGTTTAATCACAAAGTTATCAATTTCATCAAGCATAGATCAGGAGGTCTAGGATAAATAATATCACCTTCATCAAATTTATATAGAAAATGTACCTCAACCCATAGGACTATGAGTAATAGGCTCACATGATTTTTCAATAGGAGGTAAAATTTTAACTTCTTCAACCTTGATACTTTTCTCCTTAGCGCACTTCTTTGCTTCTTTCTTATCTTCTCAACATAAGAAAAGCACACCTCTCTTCTTTTGAAGAGGTGAATGTTCAGGTTCAGGTTCAGAGATAATCCAATCACTATTATTCTTTGTTATATTTCCAACAATTCCGTGGCTTCTTTTAATGCCTTTCCCCTGAGAACATTCCCTGCACAACTATCTAGATATGTCCTAAACTCAGAGGTTAGTCCATCATAAAATATATCAAGTAATTATTTTTCCTTAAGAGGATGGCTGGGAACATTGCTTACAAGTATACAGAAAGCTCCCCCAAGCTTGAGGGTCTCTTCCTCAATTTGAGTGAAATTATGAATAGCATGAAAAGCTGCCAATCTCATATGCAAAGGATACCATTTATCTATGAAAGTAGTAAAGAAATCATGTGGAGTAGTGAAACTCTCAGGTTTTAAACTATCATACCACTCCTTACCATTATATTTCAATCAAAAAGGAAAAAACTTAGTCATTAAATATTTCGTGCTCATACATTTCTTAACAAAAAGATCAATAATAGTACCAACCTTATTAAGTGATCAAGTGCCTTTTCATTTTCATAGCCATGAAAGAATCAAATTCAACCAAAGTAATTATTGTAGGATCAACATAGAATTCATAAGCATCATCCTGTATGTATATAGGAGAAGGCCAAACTTAGGACCGAGACAAAAATTATCTTTTACTCCCTCCGTCCCATAATGTAAGACGTTTTTTGACACTACACTAGAGTCAAAAAACGTCTTACATTATGGGACGGAGGGAGTAGTTGCTTGTTCTTAAATATTTCAATAAGACCTTTGATTCCACCTGCATCATTATAAGCTAATTATTCCCTAGTGAATTCTTCATCAAGTTATACAAGTGTAGTAGGTAAATTGGGAAGGTATCTTTTAATAGGTCTAACAGTCGGTGTTTCAAGATTTTCATCATTTCCTTCTCTTTAGCTTTAGCAATATGAGCATCTAAAGATCTCCAACTGGAACACAAGTATTAAACAAACTAGAAGCATCAAGTGTATCATCATAGTTTTCATTATAAGCACAAGCAATATCAATTATATGTGACATAGTAGTGTGAAGTACATGGATGTGGTGGTGGAGATGTCGTAATAACATGTTAATCAAAAGCAGCTTGAGTACATAGAGCAGTACCTTTTCTTGTAGTAGATGGGGGGATCGTTGGTTTGTGATCCGGTTGTCCCCCCCGTGGTGGATACCAAATTCAGCAACAAATAACTCTCCAAGTGAACTTATATAAATAGAGCTATACTCCCCGACAACGACGCTGAAAAATATTCTTGATATCTCACAAGTGTAGGGATCAACAGTCTTTAAGGGAAGTATTAGAACCCAAATTTATTGATTCGACAGACGGGGAGACAAAGAATATCTATAAGTCTTAGCATTTGAGCTGTCAAATCAATCACACATGAAAACAAATACTTCCTTGGCAACATTTATTAGTAGCAAAAGGAATGAAGTGAATGGAGCGGTGATTGCAAAGTACTAACGTAAGAGACAATTCCCAGCAGTTGCCAAGAACAAGAGTGACTTAAAGAAAGCAACAAGTACGGGAAGCGTAGGCATGGGCGAAATCATACTGTAATAGCCGTAACTCAACGTGGTAACAAACTAGTCCCAATTCATCAATCATGTGTTGCCATGTATTCAGTATGTACTTGTACGTGCTTGTAGTAAGAATTTGCATAACATCTTTTGTCCTACCAGCCGTTTCAATGGGATCCTAATGGAAATTATGGGTAATTAAGGTACTCCTTTTACAAAGTACCGGAGCAAATCATTAACAATCAATGAGTACATGTAATCCTCAAATCATAGTCATCCCCGTCGATACCATGATAATTGTCACTTTAGCGTCTAGGGTTCAGAACTATAGCAGGTGCATATAACTTGTAGATAAAGATCCAAAACACACACACACACACACATTCATGAAAACATAAAGTGTTCATATCTGAAATCATGGCACTCGAGCCCTAGTAGTTTTGGTAAGTGGAGGTTAAGGCTTTTTTGTAGAAAGCAATAGTAGTTTTGTCCTATCTTTGTATATAGGGGGATCTACTCTATACATATGACACACTAGTAAACCCTAGCTATCCGTAGCATACCGAGACACTTCCGGTACACCTCGGTCATAGTCTTGGACACAGAGGTACACTCTCTGGTAGTCCTATCACGTGTTCAACCCATCAAGTTTTAAATGTAAGAATAGGTGATGAGATCAAGGTGATAGTTCTCGACCAAGTTGCTCAAAGTTGTCCATAACCAAGGACACAACTAATCATGATCGATTTTATACACTTTGCAAAGGTTTGTGTTCTTTACTCGTGAGATCTAGTCACATGCTTCTGCTACTAAGCTCATCTGTAGAGTAGCCAGGTAGACCAGGACGAGAATTTTGGGAAGTAGTAGCCCATGCCACCAGGTGAACCCAGTCCAACTGACCATCTAACTACATCTGCTGGTCCATCGGGCCAGGTTCCCACAAAATAATTGGTCAAGAAAGATCCCATATTCACTCATGATTACACAAGGATGCTACTCAAATTGGAACTCGTACAACCCCTTTGATACCTGGGCAACAACCCCCACCAATTTCACACTGGATGATCCAATCAATGCCAATCCCCCAAGATGGTTCATTAATTAAGTTCTCAGTAAGTATCCATCCAAATATAGTAACCTGTAAACTAGTGTAGTTCTCACCCCGTTACATTGTAGCAAGCGAAGCATTTCCTAAGGTTACAAGAACAAGGTAAAGAACCTATAGCTTTGCTACTAGGTATCATGTCTACAACATACAATAAATATTTCCCTAACCATGCATTCCTATTTGGAAAGTTCTACATGCAAGAAAATTATAGGTGATTGTTGGAAATATGCCCCAGAGGCAGTAATATTGTGTTATTATATTTCCATGTTCATAATGGAGAGTTTATATTCTATACTATAACTGCTATGATCCCAACGATTCAGTGGGAAAACTCATATGCACGTGTGGAATGATAAATGGTAAAATAATGTTCCTAATCTCACCTCTAAGACTAGCTCAATTGCAATGATAGTCCTAAAACAACATTGAGAGTATGACGTTGGAAGAACAATCATATTGAATCGACCCAAACTTGTTTGTTATACTTTGAGATAATATCATCAGAAGTCAATTGTTATAACATGGAGTGTTAATGTGTGATTTAGTTCCTTGGACCATCAGAGTATCATAGTAACTTCTTACCATGTGATGTGATGGACTTTGGGGTTTCCCAAATGCCATCTGTAACACGGTGATCATGACGACAACTTACAGGTTCATCAGAAAGTTTGACAAGGGACTAGATAGCTCGAGAGTAGAATTTGCTCCTCCGACAATGGAGAGATATTCTTAGGGGGCCCTCTCGATGTGATGTCATATGTCATCGTCTAGCCAAACATATCTGATTATGTCATGGGGATGCCGAAACATGTCAACGAGAAAGAAGAATAAAACTGGTAACAAGGATACCAGTATAGTGAGCATGTGCATGACTCAAGAGGATACTAGTATATCTCACCTCAGTTTTGTAAAGTATCCGAAGCAAAGGGGCACATGATAACAAAGGTTCACTCGGATGTCATTCATGTACTCAGAGGGATCGATATGGATGTCCACGGTTCCGCTATCGGTCATTGAACAAAAGGGGTTTTGTTCATGTCTATGTTTTACCAAACCTACATGACAGGAGTAATGAGAAATATTTGTGAAATAGTTTCACTAATATTTGAAATAGTTTCGAGAGGAACTGGAAAAGAAAGCCCAGAGTAACTTGGGCCTTACACGCACGTAGTTGGCTTGGCCCATGCCAAGGTCTCCGTCGCTGTCGCACGAAGGCTACATAGTGCTAGCGTGAAATAAAAATTCAGGCTTAGCCACGTGTGAGCGCGGGAGAAGCCTTCGCGAGCGTGCTGTTTCGATTTCCTCGGTTAACCGTACTAAACTCCTGTACCTACCAAATTAAGTTCGGTTAGCAGACCTAAAACCGATTTTTTCTGTGATAGCATTAAAAACCAAAAATTCGGTTTTTTCGGTTTCGGCTTCGATTCGGTCTTCGATTCGTTGGTTTATATGCCCAGCCCTAATACTAGAGGATTTTGCTCATTGAGATACATAAGTTTTGGAGCCTCACCTAGTTCTCTAGTTCTAGTTGATCCTAGTTGATATAAATTAGAGCAATACCTAGATCCTCTAATCTTGATAGTTAGAAGCCCAGTGTGGTTCTATTCTCCTCCCTCTAATTCTCCAACAATGATTAACTCTAGATGGTGAAGCACTGATGGATCGTGAAGACCGTACACTTGCAACCCGTAGAGAGGCCATGCTTTCGGTGTTCCTTACGAGGGATCATTCATTTATGGTTCGAGGGACTCCAAGTATGTCTACACCGAATCGTCTTATTCCACTGCAACTCGAAGTTGGTAACAATCCGATCCAAACTGTTATTGCATCTTCATAGTGTTCCTGGTTGATCGTAGGGCGATTTTTTTTCTACTACGTTTCCCAACAGTGGCATCATGAGCGGTTCTATGAGTAGATGCAGGTTTCAATCTAGACCACATGTGAATGTGCGGGTTTGATGTTCTTGCTATGCTTTGCTTGAGTGTTGCTTTGGTTCAGTTCATTGACGACATGATGTAGTTTTGTACAAAGTTCTGACAATCGATCGGCTCTGGCTGTCGACGATATGCTAACATTTCTTTGGGCTTCACCATAGTCAAGACTCAACAATAGTGAACTGTCGCAAACACGAGAGGGTGATGAAGATGTTCGATCTTCTAGGGAGCCATGCATATTGATGAAGTTTAGTGTGGGGCTAGAGATTTTTAATTAAGTCTCTTCCCTCACACACCCCGAAAGTTAAAATTTCAAAAAGAATTATCGCCTTGATGGTGGACGTAGGTAGCTAGTGTTATCCGAAAACCCTAGAAGCCACGTGATTACATTTTTTCAAACCGATTAGAGGACGTGTAACTTGGTTTTGCAAGTTGCATGTGATGTGGTATAGTCTTCGTCATGATAACGTGTTTATGTATGAGATGGTTATATGTTGTAATGTTAAGTGGCTTGCGCGTCACAATACGACATGATGGCTGGAGCCAAGGGATTGTCATTTTAACCACCTGCACGTCAACCTCATTATTTATTCGATGAAAGTAACACGGAGGACCCTGGAGCTTCACCAGGTGCAGGAGAACAAAAGTGTTGCCATGACGATAGTTTTCAAAATTGTCGCCATGACAACATTTTCGGAGAATTTTCATGAAGACCTCAGAGGACCATGGATACGTTCCCGGCGCCCAGGGCGATACCATATCGTGCTATGATGAATTGCCTGAGATGTTTATCCGTTTGTTGTTTACACCCTTTGATTGCGCATTAGTCAATTATTACGGTGATCTCTCACATGAAAATATCAAGTAGTTAATTCTCTTTCTAGTGTAGAAACCGTCTACATCACATAGCTTTTCAGAGTGCGTCATGCTACCATGGGTACAAATGAAGGGTGAAGTGTAAGGCAGGTGAAGGTAAGACCTCACACCAGAAACACTCAGTTATATTGAAGCTCTGGCAGAAACATTCTGAGCTCGGAGCACAAAGCATAGAAAGATGAACAAGAGTCATAGGAGATATGATCGGCAAGTTGGCCAACCGATTGCAGTTCATCTTATCAGTGATGCTAACATCAATGGCTGTGAATAAGGCCAGGATCTTGAAGCACTCACTTTCAATTATGAAAGATATTGATTTGAGCGAGAGCACACTTTATATTGAAATTAGTTTAATCATTAGTGCAAATTAATTATGAACAATGTCCATGTGTTGTTTGCATTATAGTTTTAGAGTAATGGCTCACGATTCCATCTTTCCTGTTGAAATTGATTAGTTGTTATTTATCTGGTTGAATCTTTATGATTGATGAGCATAATGAGAGGATCGTCCTCTAGAGTGCCAAGTGTCGGTGCTAAAATAGACAGATCTTGGGTAGGGGTTCCTAAGCTTGATGGTAACATGGAGAGTAGGGACATGATGTTTTACCCAGGTTCATGCCCTCTTGATGAGGTAAAACCCTACATCCTACTTCTTATATATTGATTGTGATGGGGGTACAAATTATAGATTGATCTACTTCGAGATGGTATGAGTCTGTCTAAGCTTAAACCTTGTGAATGTGAAGGCACGTGCCTCTACGGGCTAAACCCCATGACTTATATAGACGCAGGGGGTACTTAGGGTTTACAGATAGTCGGTTACAATATAGGGATAAACATGCCAACTATTCAAAATATGCTTGGAGTGTACGCCAAGCCTCCAGGAGATCTTCGTCTTGATTACGCCAAGGGGCAGGGCTAGTATGGCTACATCAACAATCTTCAATGGGTCCTCGTCCTGGCCCATCACTGGAAAGCCGACGCTACAAGTAACCCCTAATCCAGGACACCAATAGTAGCCCCTGAACTAGTCTTTGAGCCAAGGATGTCGGACATCTTCTTCGAGATGACTTTATATGCTTGACTCTTTGGCTCCGTAGGCGAGTTTCACCCTCCACGTCAGCTTCCGATTCCAAGGTCTTCTTGGCTTCCCTCATCACGACCATGTGCCTTTGTGTCGATCAGATAATAGGGGTATCTTTTAACGATCCCTCCTCTAAGGCATACCACAGTATTTCAACAAAACATGGTATTCCCGCCTTCTTAGCCGCGAAGGGAGGCCTACCCGGGTCAAACTCTGGCAACCTCTTTTTTTAGAACCGAAATGCCGCCGCTAGCGGTTGAAACATGTCATCAACGGTTAATGCTAGATGTATCGTGGACCAAGACAATTCTCATTGGCGCGTCCCATCAATAAATGGATCGCGCTCTGGATTTTTATCAGTGTTACCAAACAAGAGCGCCTTAATCCTCATGCACATATATTGCACGACCATTGGGAAACGATGATTTTACTGCAGCGCGTGTTGGCGTTCTGGGAATGGGGGTGCCCAGACTTGCGTGCCCGCGGCCCACGGCATGGCTTCATCGACGGCTTGGTACGGCCCAGTTTCATCATCAAACAACTCAAGACCCTCACGAGGGGCCAAGCCTCGCGAGGCGGACGCCGCCAAGACCTCTACGAGGAGCGGCCTCCTCAGGCTGGCTCCTGAGGAGCGGAGATCTCTATGCAAGGCTCGCCTCGTGAGGTTCAGATGATGTGAGCCATGACGACCAAGGCCAGGCAGGCGCTAGAGGGCGCAGTGTACCAGTTTCCTCTTTGGTGCTAAGGAGGCAAGCGCAGGCGTGGAGTCCCGAGGAATCAACCAAAGGTTTCCATTCTGGTGCAACAAGACCAAGACCGCCAGGATGGCAGGACGGAGGTCATCGTCGAGCCCACCACGGTGTCATGGATAGAGGCTTTTGCAGGCGAAGACCACTTTTTTTAGGATAGCACGTACTAGTTGTCTCCCTTCGAATTTGGCCGTTGTGGGATCCCTTCCCACCTTCATTTTGGGAAGAGGACCAAGGCCACTATAAATAGGACCTAGCCACCACCGTAGAGGGGGATCATTCAGACCATCCTCACACCCACCAGCTCATCGAGCACAAGAACACTCCTCCTCCTGAGGTTGTTCTCCCACTGTACTAGTTCATCCTCAGCCCCTCGAGGCCAGTCCACCACAAAGCAGGAGTAGGGTTTTACACCGCAAGGTGGCCCGAACCTGGGTAAACTGCAGGGTCCCATTTTCTTCCAGTTCATTGAGCTAGGCCGTGAGATTAACGAGTAGGCAGACTGGGGAGGTCGATTTCTTCACACACACCCCAGAGTTCGAACCTCTCAAGGGTCTGTGGAACCCGAAATCTGACATTTGGTGCGCCAGGTAGGGGTGCGTCGGAGCCTCTCTTCTTCCAGTCGATTCGCCGCCGTTCCATCATCCCCATGGCTGACGCTCGTCGAGTTCGTGCCGAGCGCCGGGCCGCCCTCGTCGCTCGCGTCGCCCAAACGGCGCCTGTTGGCGGCGGGCCTCCCCGTCGTTCCCCATCGCCTGCCGCCAACGCTGCCACCGGCCCCGCGGCCCACGAGCAGCAGGCTTCATTGATGCAGCCCTCTGTGCGGCGTGACGGGCGCACCGCCACTCCGTCACTGACCCTGGCGGCCGCTTCGTCGTCTCATGCTCGCCGGGCGCCGGCGGACACGCAGGCAGAGTTGCTCATGGCACGCGAGCTCTTGCCCGCCGCGTCGACGACCTCTATGAGGACTGGCTGGACCGCATCACCGAGCTCGTCAGCGCTGCCGGAGACACCCCTGCCGCCCGCCGCAGGTGACGTGGCTCAGGGAGCACCTCATCCACCTCCCAGGCAGAACGCCATCGTCGAGCCAAGGCGCGAGGCTCCACGGCGCGACCCACCACGCAAGGCGCTGACGCACGACGAGGAAAGGTGCCAGGTGGTGCAGCGACCGCAAGGAGAGGCGCGTGCGCTTCCAGCACCGCCGCGTCAAGACCGCGCGCCGCATGTGGTGGTGGCGCGCGAGCTCCAAGATCAGGCTCCGCTCCAGCGATGGGCCCCCGTGACCACGGCGGGATGCCGTGTGTTCACTCCGGAGCTGCGTAGCGTCGTCTGGCCAGGGAAGTTCAAGCCCGACCTACCCCGTGCTGTGATGGCACCCCGACCCCGTTGAGTTCCTGCAGCTCTACGAGCTGAGCATCGAGGCGGCAAACGGCGACGAGAAGGTTATGACGAACTAGTTTCCCATGGCCCTCAAGGACGGCGCACGCTTGTGGCTCATGAACCTCCCCGCTGGATCGATCTCCTCCTGGGGCGAGATGCGCGAGCGTTTCGTCGCCAACTTTCAGGGCACTCGCGACCGCCCACCGGCTGCGGATGACCTTTGGCGCATCAAGCAGCAGCCAGGCAAGACCTTGCTGAAGTACATCCAGTGTTTCAACAACGTTCGTCTCAAGATCCCGAAGGTGTCGGATGAGGCCATCATCCCCGCATTCACTGATGGCGTCTGTGATGTCAAGATGAAGGAGGAGCTTGCCATACACGAGGACCTGTGCACGGCTCTGGAGATGTTCAACATGGCGACCAAGTGCACGAGGGCCGGGGAAGGATGCCTCTCCCTTCTCGAGCTCCCGGAGGCCGATCCAGAGGACAAAGAAAGCCAAGGCCAAGGACGCGAAGCGCAAGGGGGCAACCGTGCTCGCGGTCGAACCAGAGATGAAGCACGGTTGCGCTCACCCGGGGTCATCCAAGGGCAGCCGCCCATTCTGCATCTTCCACGACGTGCACAACCACAACACCAACGACTGTCAGGAGATCAGGGCCATCCGCGACGGGCGCCTCAGTCATCGCCCGAGCACATCGATCGAGGTTATGGCCGCGAAGGTGGCCGTGGTGGAGGACGTTAGGACGGCCGTGACCCTCGACAGGAATGGCGCGACCAGCCTCGCGAGGACCGTTGGCAGGCTGATGCGGAGCATCCCACGATCATCCCCATGGACTTACAACCGTCTCATCAAGAGCCAAGAGGACCCATGACACGAGCTAGAGCTAGAGCTCTCGAGAACGAGGTGACCTATTTCCTTATTGATATCGCATATGATCCTCTCGAGACATGGCTACTACCTAAGTCCAATATGCTATGCATGATTAGGTGTCAAGGGGAACCTCCCGAGGACACACGTGAAGATGGACAAGCCACCAAGTCCGCGGATGAAGAGAACCAACGGAGAAGGCCAAGAACACCTTCCAGGCCCGGACATCCGCCCTGGAGCTTCTACCTCACCAGATCCCATCCGCCATGTCTCCGGGGCCGGACATCCGGCGTCAAGCCCGGACATCCGCCCCAGCCGGATATCCGGGCCCCGGAAATCCGGCGCCTTTCCCGATTCTGAAACGGTCGCCCGGCCGGACATCCGGCCCTTGGCGGACATCCGGCTCTTCCGAAGCCGGATATCCGCCCCCTCGCCGAAATCGGCCCCCATCACCGATTGCGTTTGAAGACCCTTGACCGGACATCCGCCCCTAGCCCGGACATCCGGCGTCTCGGGAAAGCCCGGACATCCGGCCCGACGCCCGGACGTCTGGCCTCCCCTGCCTGCGCGCAGTGCCTCAGGGCCTTGTCCCTTGTACCCCTTCGCCCGAGACTATATATACTTATTCCCTTTCCTCTTTCTAGGGTTAGCATTGGATTAGCTCATATTCTTGTGTGAGAGCCTTTGCTCATCCACTTGGCTACTTCTCCACCGAGATCAGGACCTCTCCTGAGAAGATCACGCAAGCGGATACAATACCCCTTCTAGGGTGGACCTCAAGGCCTCCTCACGGAGAAGAACGGCTACCGTTTGTATCTTACCTTTGTTGATCTTGAATCTTGTGCCACTCTATGTGATCGATAATCTAGCACTTGTGTGATTGATCTCTTGTCGGTTTCGTGATTTCTCTCTCGCTTTCTCTCGTGTTCTTCCTCGTGTTCCTCGCGATTCCCCGTAGGATCCGCCTCCAACGTGAAAGATCGCCCACGTGAGGGTTCCGCCCTACATCATCTATGGTATCATGAGCCACGTTGATCACGTTATTGGAGCCCCTACCCCTCTTTTCTAGCTTGATTTTGTTGTTTTTGTCCTAAATCCGAAAATCCCCACAAAAATAGCCCCAAATTTTTTTTGCGATTTGTTCGTGTGATGAAGTTTTGTTGGATTTGATCCATGGATTTCGTGTGTTATGTGTAGATCTAGCTTTCTCCCACCATTTCCACAAGTTCCATCCACAAAATCCCTTGAATTTTTCGGTTCCCACCTTCCCCATGGCGTTCATCGAGTCTTGACATCCGCCCACAAGAGCAGCCTGGACATCCGGCAGCCCACATCCGCCCGATCAGCCGGACATCCGGCCGGACATCCGGCTTCCAGCCCGGATTTCCGCCCCGTAACAACAATCCTTCCACCACCCAGATCACCGCCTAACTTTCGCCAAATTTTGTCCCGTGCCCACATACACTTCCACTTACCTCCTCCACTTCCGCATAACACCACCTTAGCCTTTCCCACTTCCAATTCCGACAACGTTGCCAAATTTTGCCTTGAGAATTTGAGTTGGGGTTTTCCGTATCCTTTTGTGTTTCGCTATCTAGGTGCGGTTCAACATCAACATCACCACCGCTCATCTTCGTCAAGGACGGTAACATCGTCGACACCCTTGACATTACTTGCAATTGCATTGATAACCATCATAGCCCATCTTTCGCGTTGCTTACCCATCGAGACTAGACATTGAGTATTGCCGCAACGTGACTTGTGCACATTAGTGATCATACTCCATAACATACATACCATACCAAAGTGGTGCATATCTCACCATCAACTTGTGTGTCACAAAGTTTTCATCGCATACACATTTGCTATCTTGGTTCGTGAAGTTTTGCATGAGAAAGAGCTCAAAAGAGAAAGAGCCATTCAAGCTTTTAAGCAAAGAGAGGAAGATAAGCAAAGAGCTTATGAGCAAGAACCATAGCATCATACAACATTAAGATTGTCATACTTGATCATCTTGGATCAACACATCGAAACACCATACATATAGCATACTTGGGTAGAAGTCGTTGCATTTTTCTTAGTAGGTTGTGCACAAGTTCGTATCCGCCTATTGTGCAATCGTGCTAAGCGTCTCTCTAGTGTTGTGCAACAAGAGCATCTTGGTGAATTCCACATTTTGGCTCATCCTTGGTTGCATAACCCCATATTATCTTTTATGTGTGTGTTTCGTGTACCTTATCTTGCTAGCGGTCTACTTGTTGCATTTGCAAATTTGTGAATCATTTCCAATTTTATTGAGTCTCACTTACAATTGCATCAAATTTTTGTGCCACCATCCTAACCGAGCTCCACCATAAGCTTTTACTTGTGTAGGTGTGAGAACCGACAAGAATCGGTTGTTGGGGAACGTAGTAATTTCAAAAATTTTCCTACGATCACGCAAGACCATGGTGATGGCATAGCAATGAGAGGGAAGAGTATCCGTCCACGTACCCTCGTAGACCGAAAGCGGAAGCGTTATAACAACGCGGTTGATGTAGTCGTACGTCTTCACGATCCGACCGATCCAAGCACCGAACGTACGGCACCTCCGAGTTACGCACTGCGTTCAGCTCGATGGCGATCCCGGACTCCGATCCAAAGCAAAGTGTCGGGATGAGTTCCGTCGACCTGACGGGCGTGGTGACGATGTTGATGCTCCACCGACGCGAGGCTTCGCCTAAGCTCATGACGATATGACTTCTCCCAAGCAGGCTTCGCCTAAGCTCTGACGATATGACCGAAGTGGAATATGGTGGAAGGGGCACCGCACACGGCTAAGGAAAGATCCGTAGATCAACTTGTGTGTTCAGGGTGCCCCTGCCCCAGATATAAAGGAGCCAAGGGGAGGTGGCCGCCCAAGGGGAGGGCGCAAGGAGTCCTACTCCCTCCCGGAGTAGGACTCCCTCCAATCCTAGTTGGATTAGGATTCCCGGAGGAAAGAGAGAGAGGGGGCTGCCCACCTTTCCTAGTCCTAATAGGACTAGGGAAGGGGGGGCGCGCCACCCAGAGCTGGCCCTCTCTCCTTTCCACTAAGGCCCACTATGGCCCATGTAGTTCCGGGGGTTCCGGTAACCTCCGGTACTCCATTAAATTCGATTTCACTCGGAACCCTTCCAAGTCCAAACATAGGCTTCCAATATATCAATCTTTATGTCTCGACCATTTCGAGACTCCTCGTCATGTCCGTGATCACATCCGGACTCAACAACCTTGATTGCATCAATACTTATAAACTCATAATGAACTCGCCATCGAAGCGTTAGCGTGCGGACCCTACGGGTTCGAGAACTATGTAGACATGACCTAGAACCATTCTCGGTCAATAACCAATAGCGGAACCTGGATGTCCATATTGGTTCCTACATATTCTACGAAGATCTTTATCGGTCAAACCGCATAACGACATACGTTGTTCCCTTTGTCATCGGTATGTTACTTACCCGAGATTCGATCGTCGGTATCCAATACCTAGTTCAATCTGCCATCGGTAAGTCTCTTTACTCGTTCCGTAATACATCATCTCACAACTAACTCATTAGTTGTAATGCTTGCAAGGCTTATGTGATGTGTATTACCGAGAAGGCCCAGAGATACCTCTCCGACAATCGGAGTGACAAAACCTAATCTCGAAATACGCCAACCCAACAAGTACCTTTGGAGACACCAGTAGTACTCATTTATAATCACCCGATTACGTTGTGACGCTTGGTAGTACCCAAAGTGTTCCTCCGGTAACGGGAGTTGCATAATCTCATAGTTACAGGAACATGTATAAGTCATGAAGAAAGCAATAGCAACATACTAAACGATCAAGTGCTAGGCTAACGGAATGGGTCATGTCAATCACATCATTCTCCTAATGATGTGATCCCGTTAATCAAATGACAACTCATGTCTATGGCTAGGAAACTTAACCATCTTTGATTCAACGAGCTAGTCAAGTAGAGGCACACTAGTGACACTATGTTTGTCTATGTATTCACACATGTATTATGTTTCGGTTAATACAATTCTAGCATGAATAATAAACATTTATCATGAAATAAGGAAATAAATAATAACTTTATTATTGCCTCTAGGGCATATTTCCTTCAGTCTCCCACTTGCACTAGAGTCAATAATCTAGTTCACATCATCATGTGATTCAACACCGATATTCACATCTCGTATGTGATTAACACCCATAG
The DNA here is from genome assembly GCA_021605145.1 of Aegilops bicornis. Lineage (NCBI taxonomy): Eukaryota > Viridiplantae > Streptophyta > Magnoliopsida > Poales > Poaceae > Aegilops > Aegilops bicornis. The sequence goes on from CM038669.1 coordinate 261,333,261, forward strand.
TTCACATCGTCATGCGACCAACACCCAAAGGGTTTACTAGAGTCAATAATCTAGTTCACATCGCTATGTGATTAACACCCAAAGAGTGCTAAGGGATGATCATGTTTTGCTCGTGAGAGAAGCTTAGTCAACGGGTCTCACACATTCAGAGCCGTATGTATTTTGCAAATATTCTATGTCTACAATGCTCAAAGACGGGCTACTCTAGCTAATTGCTCCCACTTACGATATGTATCCAGATTGAGACTTAGAGTCATCTCGATCAAGATAAAAAGCTTGCATCGATGTAACTCTTTACGACGGGCTCTTTTATCACCTCCATAATCGAGAAATATTTCCTTAGTCCTCACTAAGGATGTTCTTGACCAATGTCCGATGATCTACTCCTAGATCACTATTGTACTCCCTTGCCAAATTCGGAGCAAGGTATACAATAGGTCCGGTACATAACATAGCATACTTTATAGAACCTATGGTCGAGGCATAGGGAATGACTTTCATTCTCTTTCTATCTTCTGCCGTGGTCGGGCTTTGAGTCTTACTCAATTTTACACCTTTGTAACACAGGCAAGAACTTTTCTTTGACTGCTCCATTTTGAACTACTTCAAAATCTTGACAAGGTATGTATTTATTGAAAAACTTATCAAGCGCCTTGATCCATCTCTATAGATCTTGATGCTCAATATGTAAGCAGCTTCTTGAGGTCCTTCTTTGAAAAACTCCTTTCAAATACTCTTTTATGCTTTGCGTAATAATTCTACATTATTTCCGATCAACAATATGTTATTCACATATACTTATCGTAAATGTTGTAGTGCTCCCACTCACTTTCTTGTAAATACAAAGCTTCTCCAAAAGTCAGATAAAACCATATGCTTTGATCACACTATCAAAGCGTTTATTCCAACTCCGAGATGCTTGCACCAAATCCATAGATGGATCTGGAGCTTGCACATTTTGTTAGCTCCTTTAGGATTGACAAAACCTTCTCGTTGCATCATATACAACTCTTCTTTAATAAATCCATTAAAGAATGTAGTTTTGACATCCATTTGCCGATCTCATAAAATGTGGCAATTGCTAACATGATTCGGACAGACTTAAGAATCGCTACAGCTTGAGAAAATCTCATTGTAGTCAACACCTTGAACTTGTCGAAAACCTTTTGTGACAAGTCGAGCTTTGTAGATAGTAACACTACTATCAATGTCCGTCTTCCTCTTGAAGATCCATTTATTTAACATGGCTTGCCGATCATCGAGCAAGTCAATCAAAGTCCATACTTTGTTCTCATACATGGATCCTATCTCGCATTTCATGGCCTCAAGCCATTTCGCGGAATCTGGGCTCATCATCGCTTCCTCATAGTCCGTAGGTTCATCATGGTCTAGTAACATGACTTCCGAACACGATTACCATACCACTGCAGTGCGGATTTTGCTCGAAGACCTACGTGGTTTGGTAGCAACTTGATCTCAAGTTTCATGATCATCATCATTAACTTCCTCACTAATTGGTGTAGGAATCATCGAACTGATTTATGTGATGAACTTCTTTCCAATAAGGGAGAAGGTACAATTACCTCATCAAGTTCTACTTTCCTCCCACTCACTTCTTTCGAGAGAAACTTTCTTCTCTAGAAAGGATCCATCTTAGCAACGAAAAACTTGCCTTTGGATCTGTGATAGAAGGTGTACCCAATAGTTACCTTTGGGTATTCTATGAAGACGCACTTCTCCGATTTGGGTTCGAGCTTATCGGTGAAAACTTTTTCACATAAGTATCAAAACTCCAAACTTTTTAAGAAACGACAGCTTAGGTTTCATCGTTAAACCATAGTTCATACGGTGTCGCCTCAACGGATTTAGATGGTGCCCTATTAAACGTGAATGCAGCTGTCTCTAATGCATAACCCCAAAACGATATTGGTAAATCGGTAAGAGACATCATTGATCGCACCATATCAAAATAAAGCACGGTTACGATGTTCGGACACACCATAACGTTGTGGTGTTCCGGTGGCGTGAGCTGTGAAACTATTCCACTTTGTTTTAATTGAAGACCAAACTCGTAACTCAAATATTCATCTCCACGATCGGATCGCAGAAACTTTATTTTCTTGTTACGATGATTTTCTACTTCACTCTGAAATTCTTTGAATTTTTCAACTATTTCGCACTTATGTTTCATCAAGAAGATATACGCATATCTGCTCAAATCATCTGTGAAGGTCGTAAAATAATGATACTTGCCACGAGCATCAACACTCATTGAATCGCATACATCGGTATGTATTATTTCCAATAAGTCAAGAGCTTGTTCCATTGTTCCGGAGAACGGAGTTTTAGTCATCTTGCCCAAAAGGCACGGTTCGCAAGCATCAAATGATTCATAATCAAGTGATTCCAAAAGTCCATCATCATGGAGTTTTCTTCATGCGCTTTACACCAATATGACCTAAACGGCAGTGCTACATATAAGTTGCACTATCATTATTAACTTTGCATCTTTTGGTTTCAATATTATGAATATGTGTATCACTATGATCGAGATCCAATGAACCATTTTCATTTGGTGTGTAACCATATAAGGTTTTATTCATGTAAAATGTAACAACAATTTATTCTCTTACTTAAATGAATAATCAGATTGCAATAAACATGATCAAATCATATTTATGCTCAACACCAAATAACACTTATTTAGGTTCCACACTAATCCCGAAAGTATAGGGAGTGCGATGATGATCATATCAATCTTGGAACTACTTCCAACACTCATCGTCACTTCCCTTCAACTAGTTTTTTGATTCAGAACTCCTGCTTTGAGTTACTAATCTTAGCAACCGAACAAGTATCAAATACTCGGGGCTACTATAAACATTAGTAAAGCACACATCAATAACTCAGTATATCAAATATACCCTTGTTCACTTTGCCATCCTTCTTATCCGCCAAATACTTGGGGTAGTTCCGCTTCTAGTGACCAGTTCTATTGCAGCAAAGCACTTAGTCTCGTGCTTAGGTCCAGACTTGGGCTTCTTCACTCGAGCAGCAACTTGCTTGCCGCTCTTCTTGAAGTTCCCCTTCTTCCCTTTGCCTTTTCCTTGAGACTAGTGGTCTTGTCAATCATCAACACTTGATGCTCTTTCTTGATTTCTACCTTCGTCGATTTCAACATCATGAAGAGCTCGGGAATCGCTTTCGTCATCCCTTGCATACTATAGTTCATCACGAAGTTCTAGTAACTTAGTGATGGTGACTAGAGAATTACATCAATCGCTATCTTATCCGGAAGATTAACTCCCACTTGATTCAAGCGATTGAAGTACCCGGACTATCTCGAGCACATGCTCACTAGTTGAGCGATTCTCCTCCATCTTTTAGCCATAGAACTTGTTGGAGACTTCATATCTCTCAACTCGGTATTTGCTTGAAATATTAACTTCAACTCCTGGAACATCTCATATGGTCCATGACGCTCAAAACGCCTTTGAAATCCCGATTCTAAGCCGTTAAGCATGGTGCACTAAACTATCAAGTAGTCATCATATTGAGCTAGCCAAACGCTCATAACGTATGCATCTCGCTCTGCAATAGGTCCGCTACCTAGCGGTGCATTAAGGACATAATTCTTACAGGCAGCAATGAGGATAAACCTCGGATCACGGATCCAATCTGCATCATTGCTACTAACATTTTTCAATACAATTTTCTCTAGGAACACATATAAAAACATAGGGAAGCAACAACGCGAGCTTATTGATCTACAACATAATTTGCAAGATACTACCAGGACTAAGTTCATGATAAATTAAAGTTCAATTAATCATATTACTTAAGAACTCCCACTTAGATAGACATCTCTCTAGTCATCTAAGTGATTACGTGATCCAAATCAACTTAAACCATGTCCCATCATCACGTGAGATGGAGTAGTTTCAATGGTGAACATCACTATGTTGATCATATCTACTATATGATTCACGTTCGACCTTTCGGTCTCCGTGTTCCGAGGCCATATCTGTTATATGCTAGGCTCGTCAAGTTTAACTTTGAGTATTCCGCGTGTGCAACTGTTTTGCACCCGTTGTAGATGGACGTAGAACTTATCACACCCGATCATCACGTGGTGTCCGGGCACTACTTAACTTTGGCAACGGTGCATACTCGTGGAGAACACTTCTTGATAATTTTTAGTGAGAGATCATCTTATAATGCTACCGTCAATCAAAGCAAGATAAGATGCATAAAGGATAAACATCACATGCAATCAATAAAAGTGATATGATATGGTCATCATCATCTTGTGCTTGTGATCTCCATCGCCAAGCACCGCCATGATCACCATCGCCACCGGTAGCGACACCTTGATCATCATCGTAGCATCGTTGTCGTCTCGCCAACTATTGCTTCTACGACTATCGCTACTCCTTAGTGATAAAGTAAAGCAATTACATGGCGTTTGCATTTCATACAATAAAGCGACAACCATATGGCTCTCGCCAGATTGCCGATAACTCGGTTACAAAACATGATCATCTCATACAATAAAATATAGCATCACGTCTTGACCATATCACATCACAACATGCCCTGCAAAAACAAGTTAGACGTCCTCTACTTTGTTGTTGCAAGTTTTACGTGGCTGCTACGGGCTGAGCAAGAACCGTTCTTACCTACGCATCAAAACCACAACGATACTTCGTCAAATAGACTCCGCTTTTAACCTTCTCAAGGACCGGGCGTAGCCTTTTCGGTTCAACTAAAGTTGGAGAGACAGTCTTCCGCAAGCCATCTATGTGCAAAGCACGCCGAGGGAACCGGTCTCGCGTAAAGTACGCGTAAGGTTGGTCCGGATCGCCTCGCCCAACAATACCGCTGAACCAAAGTATGACATGCTGGTAGGCGATGACTTGTATCGTCCACAACTCACTTGTGTTCTACTCGTGCATATGACATCAACGCATAAAACCAGGCTCGGATGCCAATGTTGGGGAACGTAGTAATTTCAAAAATTTTCCTCACGATCACGCAAGACCATGGTGATGGCATAGCAATGAGAGGGAAGAGTATCCGCCCACGCACTCGTGAGACCGAAAGAGGAAGCGTTATAACAACGCGGTTGATGTAGTCGCACGTCTTCACGATCCGACCGATCCAAGCACCGAACGTGACGGCACCTCCGAGTTCTCGCACACGCTCAGCTCGATGGACGATCCCCGGACCTCGATCCAAAGCAAAGTGTCGGGATGAGTTCCACAAGACGACGGCGTGGTGGACGATGTTGATGCTCCACCGACGCAGGGCTTCGCCTAAGCTCATGACGATATGACTTCTCCGGCGCAGGCTTCGCCTAAGCTCTGACGATATGACCGAAGTGGAATATGGTGGAAGGGGCACCGCACACGGCTAAGGAAAGATCCGTGAGATCAACTTGTGTGTTACGGGTGCCCCCGCCTGTGATATAAAGGAGCCAAGGGGAGGTGGCCGCCCAAGGGGGAGGCGCGCAAGGAGTCCTACTCCTCCGGAGTAGGACTCCCTCCAATCCTAGTTGGATTAGGATTCCTGAGGGGAAAGAGAGAGGGGGCGGCCCACCTTTCCTAGTCCTAATAGGACTAGGGAAGGGGCGTGGCCACCTAGAGCTGGCCCTCTCTCCTTTCCACTAAGGCCCACTATGGCCCATGTAGTTCCGGGGTTCCGGTAACCTCCCGGTACTCGATAAATTCCCGATTTCACTCGGAACCCTTCCAAGTCCAAACATAGGCTTCCAATATATCAATCTTTATGTCTCGACCATTTCGAGACTCCTCGTCATGTCCGTGATCACATCCGGGACTCGAACAACCTTCGGTGCATCAATACTTATAAACTCATAATGAACTGTCATCGAAACGTTAAGCGTGCGGACCCTACGGGTTCGAGAACTATGTAGACATGACCTAGAACCATTCTCGGTCAATAACCAATAGCGGAACCTGGATGTCCATATTGGTTCCTACATATTCTACTGAAGATCTTTATCGGTCAAACCGCATAACGACATACGTTGTTCCCTTTGTCATCGGTATGTTACTTACCCGAGATTCGATCGTCGGTATCCAATACCTAGTTCAATCTCGCATCGTAAGTCTCTTTACTCGTTCGTAATACATCATCTCACAACTAACTCATTAGTTGTAATGCTTGCAAGGCTTATGTGATGTGTATTACCGAGAAGGCCCAGAGATACCTCTCCGACAATCGGAGTGACAAAACCTAATCTCGAAATACGCCAACCCAACAAGTACCTTTGGAGACACCTGTAGTACTCCTTTATAATCACCCGATTACGTTGTGACGCTTGGTAGTACCAAAGTGTTCCTCCGTAAACGGGAGTTGCATAATCTCATAGTTACGTGAACATGTATAAGTCATGAAGAAAGCAATAGCAACATACTAAACGATCAAGTGCTAGGCTAACGGAATGGGTCATGTCAATCACATCATTCTCCTAATGATGTGATCCCGTTAATCAAATGACAACTCATGTCTATGGCTAGGAAACTTAACCATCTTTGATTCAACGAGCTAGTCAAGTAGAGGCACACTAGTGACACTATGTTTGTCTATGTATTCACACATGTATTATGTTTCCGGTTAATACAATTCTAGCATGAATAATAAACATTTATCATGAAATAAGGAAATAAATAATAACTTTATTATTGCCTCTAGGGCATATTTCCTTCATCGGTACCAAGAGTGCTATTTCATTGTCCGCATTTGAGTGAACTTGATTCATCTTCAACATCGGTCAAAGGTACATTGGTATAAGTTCTTTTCCGTTCTACCACTCATATTTTGCTTGGAATGATGGATAGGCCAAGTTCTTCTACCAACCCACTCTTCAACGAGCAAGACGACGACATGTCTTCATATGTCACCAAGAACCACCTATTTGGTGCACAACGAAGCGTTGCACCAAGAACAACAAGCAATGAGCGACCACATGGACAACCTCGCCACCGACTTGCGACTCTCCGAGCAACGCATAAGAGACTACTTCGACAACAAGTTCGAGGCTCACAAGCAAGAGAATGATGCAAGAATGGACGAGATCCGCGTTGATGAGAAACCGCGTCATTCAACTTCTTCATCATCAAGACGGAGCCGCCGAGTCGACATTCCGGACGACACCTTCTACGACTCAAGTACACCGTCATCGAACACTCTTCGACGAGCAGCGCCAAGACCGTCATGCATCTCGCAACCCGCTACATGTCAAGCATTCACAAGAGCAAGTTGATGTTCAAGTTCCTCGTCCTCAATCTAATCAAGAGGCTTTTGATCAAGCTCAAGAACGACAACGTCTTCGTCGTCAACAAGAGGAAGAACGAGCACGTCTTCACCAAGACGAACAAGGTGTTGGTGAACGTAGTAATTTCAAAAATTTTCCCTACGATCACGCAAGACCATGGTGATGGCATAGCAATGAGAGGGAAGAGTATCCGCCCACGCACTCGTGAGACCGAAAGCGGAAGCGTTATAACAACGCTGTTGATGTAGTCGTGCGTCTTCACGATCCGACCGATCCAAGCACCGAACGACGGCACCTCCGGAAGTTCTCGCACACGCTCAGCTCGATGACGATCCCCGGACTCGATCCAAAGAAAGTGTCGGGATGAGTTCCACAAGACGACGGCGTGGTGGACGATGTTGATGCTCCACCGACGCAGGGCTTCGCCCTAAGCTCCATGACGATATGACTTCTCCGGCGCAGGCTTCGCCTAAGCTCTACGACGATATGACCAAGTGGAATATGGTGGAAGGGGCACCGCACACGGCTAAGGAAAGATCCGTAGATCAACTTGTGTGTTGGGGTGCCCCCTGCCTCAGTGATATAAAGGAGCCAAGGGGAGGTGGCCGCCCAAGGGGAGGCGCACCAAGGAGTCCTACTCCCTCCTGAGTAGGACTCCCTCCAATCCTAGTTGGATTAGGATTCCTGAGGGGGAAAGAGAGAGAGAGGGGCGGCCCACCTTTCCTAGTCCTAATAGGACTAGGGGAAGGGGGGCGCGCCACCTAGGGCTGGCCCTCTCTCCTTTCCACTAAGGCCCACTATGGCCCATGTAGTTCCCGGGGGTTCCGTAACCTCCCGGTACTCTAGAATTCCCGATTTCACTCGGAACCCTTCCAAGTCCAAACATAGGCTTCCAATATATCAATCTTTATGTCTCGACCATTTCGAGACTCCTCGTCATGTCCGTGATCACATCCGGGACTCGAACAACCTTCTGCATCAATACTTATAAACTCATAATGAACTGTCATCGAAGCGTTAAGCGTGCGGACCCTACGGGTTCGAGAACTATGTAGACATGACCTAGAACCATTCTCGGTCAATAACCAATAGCGGAACCTGGATGTCCATATTGGTTCCTACATATTCTACGAAGATCTTTATCGGTCAAACCGCATAACGACATACGTTGTTCCCTTTGTCATCGGTATGTTACTTACCCGAGATTCGATCGTCGGTATCCAATACCTAGTTCAATCTCGTTATCGGTAAGTCTCTTTACTCGTTCCGTAATATATCATCTCACAACTAACTCATTAGTTGTAATGCTTGCAAGGCTTATGTGATGTGTATTACCGAGAAGGCCCAGAGATACCTCTCCGACAATCGGAGTGACAAAACCTAATCTCGAAATACGCCAACCCAACAAGTACCTTTGGAGACACCTGTAGTACTCCTTTATAATCACCCAGCTTCGTTGTGGACGCTTGGTAGTACCCAAAGTGTTCCTCCGTAAACGGAGTTGCATAATCTCATAGTTACGTGAACATGTATAAGTCATGAAGAAAGCAATAGCAACATACTAAACGATCAAGTGCTAGGCTAACGGAATGGGTCATGTCAATCACATCATTCTCCTAATGATGTGATCCCGTTAATCAAATGACAACTCATGTCTATGGCTAGGAAACTTAACCATCTTTGATTCAACGAGCTAGTCAAGTAGAGGCACACTAGTGACACTATGTTTGTCTATGTATTCACACATGTATTATGTTTCCGGTTAATACAATTCTAGCATGAATAATAAACATTTATCATGAAATAAGGAAATAAATAATAACTTTATTATTGCCTCTAGGGCATATTTCCTTCATCGGTACCAAGAGTGCTATTTCATTGTCCGCATTTGAGTGAACTTGATTCATCTTCAACATCGGTCAAAGGTACATTGGTATAAGTTCTTTTCCGTTCTACCACTCATATTTTGCTTGGAATGATGGATAGGCCAAGTTCTTCTACCAACCCACTCTTCAACGAGCAAGACGACGACATGTCTTCATATGTCACCAAGAACCACCTATTTGGTGCACAACGAGCGTTGCACCAAGAACAACAAGCAATGAGCGACCACATGGACAACCTCGCCACCGACTTGCGACTCTCCGAGCAACGTACAAGAGACTACTTCGACAACAAGTTCGAGGCTCACAAGCAAGAGAATGATGCAAGAATGGGACGAGATCCGCGTTGATGAGAAACCGCGCCATTCAACTTCTTCATCATCAAGACGGAGCCGCTCGAGTCGACATTCCGACGACACCTTCTACGACTCAAGTACACCGTCATCGAACACTCTTCGACGAGCCAAGGCCAAGACCGTCATGCATCTCGCAACCCGCTACATGTCAAGCATTCACAAGAGCAAGTTGATGATCAAGTTCCTCGTCCTCAATCTAATCAAGAGGCTTTTGATCAAGCTCAAGAACGACAACGTCTTCGTCGTCAACAAGAGGAAGAACGAGCACGTCTTCACCAAGACGAACAAGGTGTTGGTGAACGTAGTAATTTCAAAAATTTTCCTACGATCACGCAAGACCATGGTGATGGCATAGCAATGAGAGGGAAGAGTATCCGTCCACGTACCCTCGTAGACCGAAAGCGGAAGCGTTATAACAACGCGGTTGATGTAGTCGACGCCTTCACGATCCGACCGATCCAAGCACCGAACGCACGGCACCTCCGAGTTCTGCACACGCTCAAATTTCGATGACGATCCCGGACTCGATCCAAAGCAAAGTGTCGGGGATGAGTTCCGTCGACGACGGCATGGTGACGATGTTGATGCTCCACCGGCCGCGAGGCTTCGCCTAAGCTCCATGACGATATGACTTCTCCGGCGCAGGCTTCGCCTAAGCTCTCTGACGATATGACCGAAGTGGAATATGGTGGAAGGGGCACCGCACACGGCTAAGGAAAGATCCGTAGATCAACTTGTGTGTTGGGGTGCCCCTGCCCCGTGATATAAAGGAGCCAAGGGGAGGTGGCCGCCCAAGGGGAGGCGCACCAGGAGTCCTACTCCTCCGGAGTAGGACTCCCTCCAATCCTAGTTGGATTAGGATTCCTGAGGGGAAGAGAGAGAGGGGGCGGCCCACCTTTCCTAGTCCTAATAGGACTAGGGAAGGGGGGGCGCGACCACCTAGGGCTGGCCCTCTCCTTTCCACTAAGGCCCACTATGGCCCATGTAGTTCCCGGGGGTTCCGTAACCTCCGGTACTCCATTAAATTCCGATTTCACTCGGAACCCTTCCAAGTCCAAACATAGGCTTCCAATATATCAATCTTTATGTCTCGACCATTTCGAGACTCCTCGTCATGTCCGTGATCACATCCGGACTCGAACAACCTTGTGCATCAATACTTATAAACTCATAATGAACGTCATCGAAGCGTTAAGCGTGCGGACCCTACGGGTTCGAGAACTATGTAGACATGACCTAGAACCATTCTCGGTCAATAACCAATAGCGGAACCTGGATGTCCATATTGGTTCCTACATATTCTACTGAAGATCTTTATCGGTCAAACCGCATAACGACATACGTTGTTCCCTTTGTCATCGGTATGTTACTTACCCGAGATTCGATCGTCGGTATCCAATACCTAGTTCAATCTCGTTCTTGGTAAGTCTCTTTACTCGTTCCGTAATACATCATCTCACAACTAACTCATTAGTTGTAATGCTTGCAAGGCTTATGTGATGTGTATTACCGAGAAGGCCAGAGATACCTCTCCGACAATCGGAGTGACAAAACCTAATCTCGAAATACGCCAACCCAACAAGTACCTTTGGAGACACCTGTAGTACTCCTTTATAATCACCCGATTCGTTGTGACGCTTGGTAGTACCAAAGTGTTCCTCCGGTAAACGGGAGTTGCATAATCTCATAGTTACAGGAACATGTATAAGTCATGAAGAAAGCAATAGCAACATACTAAACGATCAAGTGCTAGGCTAACGGAATGGGTCATGTAAATCACATCATTCTCCTAATGATGTGATCCCGTTAATCAAATGACAACTCATGTCTATGGCTAGGAAACTTAACCATCTTTGATTCAACGAGCTAGTCAAGTAGAGGCACACTAGTGACACTATGTTTGTCTATGTATTCACACATGTATTATGTTTCCGGTTAATACAATTCTAGCATGAATAATAAACATTTATCATGAAATAAGGAAATAAATAATAACTTTATTATTGCCTCTAGGGCATATTTCCTTCAGTCTCCCACTTGCACTAGAGTCAATAATCTAGTTCACATCATCATGTGATTCAACACTGATATTCACATCTGTATGTGATTAACACCCATAGTTCACATCGTCATGCGACCAACACCCAAAGGGTTTACTAGAGTCAATAATCTAGTTCACATCGCTATGTGATTAACACCCAAAGAGTGCTAAGGGATGATCATGTTTTGCTCGTGAGAGAAGCTTAGTCAACGGGTCTGTCTACATTCGTGAGCCGTATGTATTTTGCAAATATTCTATGTCTACAATGCTCAAAGACGGGCTACTCTAGCTAATTGCTCCCACTTACGATATGTATCCAGATTGAGACTTAGAGTCATCCGGATCAAGATAAAAAGCTTGCATCGATGTAACTCTTTCTGACGGGCTCTTTTATCACCTCCATAATCGAGAAATATTTCCTTAGTCCTCACTAAGGATGTTCTTGACCAATGTCCAGTGATCTACTCCTAGATCACTATTGTACTCCTTGCCAAATTCAGAGCAAGGTATACAATAGGTCCGTACATAACATAGCATACTTTATAGAACCTATGGCTGAGGCATAGGGAATGACTTTCATTCTCTTTCTATCTTCCGCCGTGGTCGGGCTTTGAGTCTTACTCAATTTTACACCTTTGTAACACAGGCAAGAACTTTTCTTTGACTGTTCCATTTTGAACTACTTCAAAATCTTGACAAGGTATGTATTTATTGAAAAACTTATCAAGCGCCTTGATCCATCTCTATAGATCTTGATGCTCAATATGTAAGCAGCTTCACCGAGGTCCTTCTTTGAAAAACTCCTTTCAAATACTCCTTTATGCTTTGCGAATAATTCTACATTATTTCCGATCAACAATATGTTATTCACATATACTTATCGTAAATGTTGTAGTGCTCCCACTCACTTTCTTGTAAATACAGGCTTCTCCAAAAGTCTCAGATAAAACCATATGCTTTGATCACACTATCAAAGCGTTTATTCCAACTCCGAGATGCTTGCGGTCCATAGATGGATCACTGGAGCTTGCACATTTTGTTAGCTCCTTTAGGATTGACAAAACCTTCTGTTGCATCATATACAACTCTTCTTTAATAAATCCATTAAAGAATGTAGTTTTGACATCCATTTGCCAGATTTCATAAAATGTGACAATTGCTAACATGATTCGGACAGACTTAAGAATCGCTACAGTTTGAGAAAATCTCATTGTAGTCAACACTTTGAACTTGTCGAAAACCTTTTGCAACAAGTCGAGCTTTGTAGATAGTAACACTACTATCAGTGTCCGTCTTCCTCTTGAAGATCCATGGCTTGCTGATCATAGAGCAAGTCAATCAAAGTCCATACTTTGTTCTCATACATGGATCCTATCTCAGATTTCATGGCCTCAAGCCATTTCGCGGAATCTGGGCTCATCATCGCTTCCTCATAGTCCGTAGGTTCATCATGGTCTAGTAACATGACTTCCGTAACACGATTACCATACCACTCTGGTGCGGATTTTGCTCTGGAAGACCTCACGTGGTTTGGTAGCAACTTGATCTGAAGTTTCATGATCATCATCATTAACTTCCTCACTAATTGGTGTAGGAATCACTGGAACTGATTTACGTGATGAACTACTTTCCAATAAGGGAGAAGGTACAATTACCTCATCAAGTTCTACTTTCCTCCCACTCACTTCTTTCGAGAGAAACTTTCTTCTCTAGAAAGGATCCATCTTAGCAACGAAAAACTTGCCTTTGGATCTGTGATAGAAGGTGTACCCAATAGTTACCTTTGGGTATTCTATGAAGACGCACTTCTCCGATTTGGGTTCGAGCTTATCGGTGAAAACTTTTTCACATAAGTATCAAAACTCCAAACTTTTAAGAAACGACACTTAGGTTTCATTGTTAAACCATAGTTCATACGGTGTCGTCTCAACGGATTTAGATGGTGCCCTATTAAACGTGAATGCAGTTGTCTCTAATGCATAACCCCAAAACGATATTGGTAAATCGGTAAGAGACATCATTGATCGCACCATATCAAAATAAAGTACGGTTACGATGTTCGGACACACCATAACGTTGTGGTGTTCCGGTGGCGTGAGCTGTGAAACTATTCCACTTTGTTTTAATTGAAGACCAAACTTCGTAACTCAAATATTCATCTCCACGATCAGATCACGTAAACTTTATTTTCTTGTTACGATGATTTTCTACTTCACTCTGAAATTCTTTGAATTTTTCAACTATTTCAGACTTATGTTTCATCAAGAAGATATACGCATATCTGCTCAAATCATCTGTGAAGGTCGTAAAATAATGATACTTGCCACGAGCATCAACACTCATTGAATCGCATACATCGGTATGTATTATTTCCAATAAGTCAAGAGCTTGTTCCATTGTTCCGAGAACGGAGTTTTAGTCATCTTGCCCAAAAGGCACGGTTACATAAGCATCAAATGATTCATAATCAAGTGATTCCAAAAGTCCATCATCATGGAGTTTTCTTCATGCGCTTTACACCAATATGACCTAAACGGCGATTGCTACATATAAGTTGCACTATCATTATTAACTTTGCATCTTTTGGTTTCAATATTATGAATATGTGTATCACTATGATCGAGATCCAATGAACCATTTTCATTTGGTGTGTAACCATATAAGGTTTTATTCATGTAAAATGTAACAACAATTTATTCTCTTACTTAAATGAATAACTGTATTGCAATAAACATGATCAAATCATATTTATGCTCAACACCAAATAACACTTATTTAGGTTCCACACTAATCCCGAAAGTATAGGGAGTGTGCGATGATGATCATATCAATCTTGGAACTACTTCCAACACTCATCGTCACTTCCCTTCAACTAGTTTTTATTCTCAGAACTCCTGTTTGAGTTACTAATCTTAGCAACCGAACAAGTATCAAATACTCAGGGGCTACTATAAACATTAGTAAAGCACACATCAATAACTCAGATATCAAATATACCCTTGTTCACTTTGCCATCCTTCTTATCCGCCAAATACTTGGGGTAGTTCCGCTTCTAGTGACCAGTTCTATTGCAGCAAAAGCACTTAGTCTCGTGCTTAGGTCCAGACTTGGGCTTCTTCACTCGAGCAGCAACTTGCTTGTCGCTCTTCTTGAAGTTCCCCTTCTTCCCTTTGCCTTTTTCCTTGAGACTAGTGGTCTTGTCAATCATCAACACTTGATGCTCTTTCTTGATTTCTACCTTCGTCGATTTCAACATCATGAAGAGCTCGGGAATCGTTTTCGTCATCCCTTGCATACTATAGTTCATCACGAAGTTCTAGTAACTTAGTGATGGTGACTAGAGAATTCTGTCAATCGCTATCTTATCTGGAAAATTAACTCCCACTTGATTCAAGCGATTGAAGTACCCAGACAATCTGAGAACATGCTCACTAGTTGAGCGATTCTCCTCCATCTTTTAGCTATAGAACTTTGTTGGAGATTTCATATCTCTCAACTCGGGTATTTGCTTGAAATATTAACTTCAACTCCTGGAACATCTCATATGGTCCATGACGTTCAAAACGTCTTTGAAGTCCCGATTCTAAGCCATTAAGTATGGTGCACTAAACTATCAAGTAGTCATCATATTGAGCCAGCCAAACGTTCATAACGTATGCATCTCGCTCCTGCAATAGGTCATCACCTAGCGGTGCATTAAGGACATAATTCTTCTGTGCAGCAATGAGGATAAACCTCAGATCACGGATCCAATCCGCATCATTGCTACTATCATTTTTCAATACAATTTTCTCTAGGAACACATATAAAAACATAGGGAAGCAACAACGCGAGCTATTGATCTACAACATAATTTGCAAAATACTACGGGACTAAGTTCATGATAAATTAAAGTTCAATTAATCATATTACTTAAGAACTCCCACTTAGATAGACATCTCTCTAGTCATCTAAGTGATTACGTGATCCAAATCAACTTAAACCATGTCCGATCATCACGTGAGATGGAGTAGTTTCAATGGTGAACATCACTATGTTGATCATATCTACTATATGATTCACGTTCGACCTTTCGGTCTCCGTGTTCCGAGGCCATATCTGTTATATGCTAGGCTCGTCAAGTTTAACTCGAGTATTCGCGTGTGCAACTGTTTTGCACCCGTTGTAGATGGATCGAGAACTTATCACACCCGATCATCACGTGGTGTCCGGGTACTACGAACTTTGGCAACGGTGCATACTCGAGAGAACACTTCTTGATAATTTTTAGTGAGAGATCATCTTATAATGCTACCGTCAATCAAAGCAAGATAAGATGCATAAAGGATAAACATCACATGCAATCAATATAAGTGATATGATATGGTCATCATCATCTTGTGCTTGTGATCTTCATCGCCAAGCACCGTCATGATCACCATCGTCACCGCGCAACACCTTGATCTCCATCGTAGCATCGTTGTCGCCTACGCCAATCTTATGCTTCCACGACTATCACTACCGCTTAGTAATAAAGTAAAGCAATTACATGGCGTTTGCATTTCATACAATAAAGCGACAACCATATGGCTCCTGCCGATTGCCGATAACTCGGTTACAAAACATGATCATCTCATACAATAAAATATAGCATCACGTCTTGACCATATCACATCACAACATGCCCTGCAAAAACAAGTTAGACGTCCTCTACTTTGTTGTTGCAAGTTTTACGTGGCTGCTACGGGCTGAGCAAGAACCGTTCTTACCTACGCATCAAAACCACAACGATAGTTTGTCAAATAGACTCCGTTTTAACCTTCTCAAGGACCCGGGCGTAGCCACACTCGGTTCAACTAAAGTTGGAGAGACAGTCTTCCGCAAGCCATCTATGTGCAAAGCACGTCGAGGAACCGGTCTCGCGTAAGAGTACGCGTAAGGTTGGTCCGGATCGTCTCGTCCAACAATACCGCTGAACCAAAGTATGACATGCTGGTAGGAAGTATGACTTGTATCGTCCACAACTCACTTGTGTTCTACTCGTGCATATGACATCAACGCATAAAACCAGGCTCGGATGCCACTGTTGGTGAACGTAGTAATTTCAAAAAATTTCCTACGATCACGCAAGACCATGGTGATGGCATAGCAATGAGAGGGAAGAGTATCCGTCCACGTACCCTCGTAGACCGAAAGCGGAAGCGTTATAACAACGCGGTTGATGTAGTAAATGCGTCTTCACGATCCGACCGATCCAAGCACCGAACGTGCGGCACCTCCGAGTTCTGCACATCGCTCAGCTCGATGACGATCCCCGGACTCCGATCCAGCAAAGTGTCGGGATGAGTTCCGTCGGCCTGACGGCGTGGTGGACGATGTTGATGCTCCACCGACGCGGGGCTTCGCCTAAGCTCCGCTGACGATATGACTTCTCCGGTAGCGAGGCTTCGCCTAAGCTCTCTGACGATATGACCGAAGTGGAATATGGTGGAAGGGGCACCGCACACGGCTAAGGAAAGATCCGTAGATCAACTTGTGTGTTGCAGGGTGCCCCCCCTGCCCCGTATATAAAGGAGCCAAGGGGAGGTGGCCGCCCAAGGGGAGGCGCGCAAGGAGTCCTACTCCTCCGGAGTAGGACTCCCCTCAATCCTAGTTGGATTAGGATTCCGGGAGGAAGAGAGAGAGAGGGGCGGCCCACCTTTCCTAGTCCTAATAGGACTAGGGAAGGGGGGGCGCGCCACCTAGGGCTGGCCCTCTCTCCTTTCCACTAAGGCCCACTATGGCCCATGTAGTTCCGGGGTTCGGTAACCTCCCGGTACTCCCAGAATTCCGATTTCACTCGGAACCCTTCCAAGTCCAAACATAGGCTTCCAATATATCAATCTTTATGTCTCGACCATTTCGAGACTCCTCGTCATGTCCGTGATCACATCCGGGACTCGAACAACCTTCGTGCATCAATACTTATAAACTCATAATGAACTGTCATCGAAGCGTTAAGCGTGCGGACCCTACGGGTTCGAGAACTATGTAGACATGACCTAGAACCATTCTCGGTCAATAACCAATAGCGGAACCTGGATGTCCATATTGGTTCCTACATATTCTCTGAAGATCTTTATCGGTCAAACCGCATAACGACATACGTTGTTCCCTTTGTCATCGGTATGTTACTTACCCGAGATTCGATCGTCGGTATCCAATACCTAGTTCAATCTCAAGCTTGGTAAGTCTCTTTACTCGTTCGTAATACATCATCTCACAACTAACTCATTAGTTGTAATGCTTGCAAGGCTTATGTGATGTGTATTACCGAGAAGGCCCAGAGATACCTCTCCGAGCAATCGGAGTGACAAAACCTAATCTCGAAATACGCCAACCCAACAAGTACCTTTGGAGACACCTGTAGTACTCCTTTATAATCACCCGATTCGTTGTGATGTTTGGTAGTACCCAAAGTGTTCCTCCGTAAACGGAGTTGCATAATCTCATAGTTACAGGAACATGTATAAGTCATGAAGAAAGCAATAGCAACATACTAAAGCGATCAAGTGCTAGGCTAACGGAATGGGTCATGTCAATCACATCATTCTCCTAATGATGTGATCCCGTTAATCAAATGACAACTCATGTCTATGGCTAGGAAACTTAACCATCTTTGATTCAACGAGCTAGTCAAGTAGAGGCACACTAGTGACACTATGTTTGTCTATGTATTCACACATGTATTATGTTTCCGGTTAATACAATTCTAGCATGAATAATAAAAATTTATCATGAAATAAGGAAATAAATAATAACTTTATTATTGCCTCTAGGGCATATTTCCTTCACAAGGCGCCAAGGCTCAACGTCTTCAACAACAACAACGTGAGGCGCAAGCTCTTGAGGCGCAACGTGCCCTTCAAGAATCAAGTAGAGCCTTCGCCAACCGCAATCATGAGCAGGCGCAATCAAGAGGAAGCCCTTCGAGAAGAAATCCAAGAGAGGAACTACCAACCTCATGCACAACGACAAGTTCCTCAAGCTCCTCCACAAGCTCGTCAAGCTCCACCTCAACCTCAAGTTCAACAAGGGCAAGTTGATCATGGTCTTCCTCCGCGCCAAGAGCAACATGAAGACGAATACAATCCACGCCAAGGACGTCATCATCAACATCGCCAACAAAACAATGAAGACCAATGCTACGGCAAGCTAAAATTCACCATGCCCAAGTTCAATGGAAGCAATGACCCCGAAGACTACCTCTCATGGGCATTGAAGTTTGACAAAATCTTTCGCTTGCACAACTACGATGAAGCAAAGAAAATTGCTATGGCATCACTTGAGTTCCAAGACTATGTGCTCATATGGTGGGAACAAATCATTGAGCGACGACAAGCAAGAGGTGAACCTCCAATCAGCACTTGGGTTCAAATGAAGGATGTCATGCGAGCACGTTTTGTGCCAACCTACTACAACCGCGACCTCTTCAAGATACTCCAACTACTCAAGCAAGGAACAAAGAGCGTTGAAGAATATTACAAGGAAATGGAGATAGCCATGATTCGAGCCAATGTCAAGGAAGATGATGAGCAAACTATGGCACGCTTCTTGAATGGACTCAATCATCCCATCAAGAAGATCGCCGACTTCCAACCATACTCATCCCTCATTGAGCTCGTGCATCAAGCTACAAAGGCGGAACGCCAAGTACAAGATGACTTCAAATGCCAAGTACTCATCCAAGACCTCTGACTTCTCCAACAACCAAGCGTCAATGACTCCTTCAACATCTACATCAACCAAACTTTCTTCAAGAAACGACGACAACTCAAGTTACAAGAAGACTTCGACAAGCTCAAGTCGTCCTCCTCCTACTACAAGCAACATCAAGCCGCGTGCTTCATCCTCTACTCCGATCGATGAGACCATCAAGACAAGCTCCTTCAAGTGTTTCACTTGCGGCGGCCGAGGCCACAAGTCATACGAATGCACCAACAAGCGCACCATGATCCTCAACGACGATGGCACATATGACTCCATGAGTGAAGAGGAGATGGAAGCTCTTGAGCAAGTGGCCATGCACCGGCACGTGAACGAAGAAGAAGATCATCAAGTCTTTTGTGATGAGGATTCGAGCCCGCCCTCGTTGTCTCCAAGGTCTTGACTCTTCAACATCAACAAGAAGAAGACCAACGATGCCACATCTTCCACACAAAAGCCGGCATCAATGGACGGTCCATCAAGGTCATCATCGATGGAGGTAGTTGCCACAACTTGGCAAGTGAAGAACTATGCTCCAAGCTCCAATTGGTCAAGAGGAAGCACACACACCCCTACAAGGTTCAATGGCTAAGTGACTCCGGCACTATACGAGTCGAGCATACGGTCCAAGTCTCCTTCAAAATTGGTGCTTATGAAGACACATTGGAATGTGATGTGGTCCCAATGACCGTTTGCCACCTACTTCTAGGTCGACCATGGCAATTCGACCGTGGTGTCATCCACAATGGGCGCACCAATCACTATAGCTTCAAGATGAAAGGGAAGGAATATGTGCTACGACCTATGTCTCCTACTCAAGTGATAGCCGATAAGCAAGCCACACATCATAGAGAAAAGAGTGAGAAAGTGATCCACCCAAAAGTGAGTGAGAGCCACAAGCCAAATTTGAGCGACTCTTCGCCTAGAGAGAAAAAACTTCATTCTATTTGCCACCAAAAGTGAGATGAGAGAAGTGTGTGAGAACCCATCGAGTGTGATGCACTTTGTCCTTGTGTGCAAGGATGGAGAACCAAAAACTAACACCATTCACGAGCTACCTTTGGTGTTTCAATCTCTTTTGCAGGAATTTCAAGATGTTTTTCCCGATGAGCTACCTCCGGTCTACCTCCTCTTCGAGGATAGAGCATCGAATCGACCTCATCCCCGGAGCGCCGCTACCAAATAAAGCTCCATACCGAGTCAATCCGGAAGAAACCAAGGAGATTCAACGGCAAGTACAACAACTCATCGACAACGGTCATGTACGTGAAAGCTTAAGCCCTTGTGCCGTTCCCGTTATTCTTGTGCCTAAGCCCGATGGAAGTTTCCGCTTGTGCTCCGTTTGTAGACCTATCAATGCTATTACCGTTTGATATAGGCATCCCATTCCTCGCTTAGATGACATGCTTGATGAACTTAGTGGAGCCAACTTTTTCTCAAAAATTGATCTTAAAAGTGGCTATTATCAAATCCGCATACAAGAGGCTGATGAATGGAAAACTGCTTTCAAAACCAAATTTGGATTATATGAATGGTTAGTGATGCCTATGGGTCTTTCGGAAGCTCCCGGTACTTTTGTGCGTCTTATGCATCATGTGCTTCGTCCTTATATTGGAGTCTTTGTTGTGGTTTACTTTGATGATATTCTTGTGTTTAGCAAAACCATGAAAGAGCACATCAATCATGTAAAATCTGTGCTGCAAACTCTTCGCAAGGAAAGCCTTTATGCAAACTTGAAAAATGCACTTTTGGGGTTGACAAAGTGGTTTTCTTGGGTTTTGTAGTTTCCTCAAAGGGTGTCCATGTTGATGAATCTAAAATTGAAGCAATTAAAACTTGGCCCCAACCCACAAATTTGCAACAAGTGCGAAGTTTTCTTGGTCTTATGGGTTTTTATCGTCCCTTTGTGAAAGATTTTAGCACAATTGCCGCTCCTTTGCATGCTTTGAGCAAGAAGAATACTCCCTTTGTTTGGGGAACTTTGCAATCAACCGCTTTTGATGAGCTCAAGTCTTTGCTTACTCATGCTCCGATTCTTGCTTTGCCCAATTTTGACAAAACTTTTGAGGTTCATTGTGATGCAAGTGGTACCGGAATTGGCGGAGTTTTGATGCAAGAAAAATGAGCCATTGCTTATTTTAGTGAAAAACTCTCCGATTGCTCAACTTAATTATCCCATCTATGACAAAGAATTGTATGCTTTAGTACGTGTGCTACATGTTTGGGAACATTACCTTAGACCTCATGAGTTTGTCATCCATACCGATCATGAAACGCTTAAGTACCTCAAAGGTCAAACTAAATTGAACAAGCGTCATGCAAAATGGAGTGAATTCATTGAATCTTTTCCTTATGTGATCAAGTACATTAAGGGTAAAGAAAATGTAGTTGCCGACGCGCTTTCACGCATATGCATGCTTGTCACTCAACTTGAGTTGAATGTTATTGGCTTTGAACATATAAAAGACTTGTATGAGCATGATCCATCTTTTGCTTCTCCTTATGCTAAGTGTTTGACGATACGTCTTGGGAACAATATTACATCAAGGATGGTTATCTTATGAGAGCTAACAAACTTTGCATTCCCGAGTCTTCTCTTCGTTTGCTCCTTTTGCAAGAGGCTCATGGAGGCGGACTCATGGGACACTTTGGACGCGACAAGACATTCGCCACGCTCTCCAAAGAACTACTTTTGGCCCAAGATGTTCCGCCACGCCTCACGCTTCACCAACCGATGCTACACATGTCATGAAAGCTAAGTCTAAAGCCCAATCCCATGGTCTTTACATGCCCTTCCAATTCCATATAAACCATGGGAAGACATTAGTATGGATTTTGTACTCGGTTTGCCTAGGACTCAAAATGGCAAGGATTCCGTCTTTGTTGTTGTGGATAGATTTTCTAAGATGGCACATTTCATACCTTGCAACAAGATAGACGATGCTTCACATGTTGCCAATCTCTTTTGTAGGGAAATCTTGCGACTCCATGGCGTACCAAAGACAATCGTCTCCGATCGTGGACGTCAAGTTCTTGAGTTACTTTTGGAAGACCCTATGCGCCAAGCTCGGAATCAAGCTCTTGTTCTCCTCGGCATACCATCCTCAAACCGATGGCCAAACGGAGGTGACGAACCGCACACTATCCACTCTACTTTGCGTCTTGATAAAGAAGAACATCAAGGAATGGGAAGCATGTCTACCCATCGCCGAAATACGCCTACAATCGTGCAAGACACTCAACTACCGGCAAGTCCCCTCTCGAGGTCGTCTACGGTTTCAACCCGTTGTCCCCATTGGACATTCTACCTCTTCCTCTCCAAGAGCGCACCAACATGGATGCAATCGAGCGAGCAAGCTACATCAAGAAGATGCACGAAGACACAAGGCACACCATTGAGCGCCAAGTACAACGTCAAGCAAACAAGCTCAACGCCAACAAGCAACCCATCGTCTTCAACATCGGTGATCTCGTGTGGCTACACCTTCGCAAGGACCGCTTCCCCAAAGAACGCAAGTCCAAGCTTCTCCCTCGAGCCGATGGACCTTTCAAGGTGCTAGCACGCTACAACGACAACGCCTACAAGATCGACCTACCTCGAGACAAATACAACGTGAGCGACATCTTCAACGTCAAGGACCTCGCACCATTCCATGGAGATGAAGCTTTTGATCCGAGGTCGGATCTCTCCCAAGGGGGGAGATGATGCGAGCATCCCACGATCATCCCCCTGGACTTACAACCGTCTCATCAAGAGCCAAGAGGACCCATGACATGAGCTAGAGCTAGAGCTCTCGAGAACGAGGTGACCTCTTTCCTTATTGATATCGCATATGATCCTCTCGAGACATGGCTACTACCTAAGTCCGATATGCTATGCATGATTAGGTGTCAAGGGAACCTCCCGAGGACACACGTGAAGATGGACAAGCCACCAAGTCCGCGGATGAAGAGAACCAACGGAGAAGGCCAAGAACACCATCCGGGCCCGGACATCCGGCCCTGGAGCTTCTACCTCACCAGATCCCATCCGCCATGTCTCCGGGCCCGGACATCCGGCGTCAAGCCGGACATCCGCCCCGGCCGGATATCCGGGCCCCACTGAAATCCGCGCCCTTTCCCATTCTGAAGCCGCCCCGGCCGGACATCCGCCCTTGGCTTGACATCCGGCTCTTCCGAAGCCCGGATATCCGCCCCTTGCCCTGAAATCCGGCCCCCCATCACCGATTGCGTTTGGAAGACCCCGCCAGGCCGGACATCCGGCCCCCTAGCCCGGACATCCGGCGTCTCGGGAAAGCCCGGACATCCGGCCGGATGTCCGGCCTCCCCTGCCCGCGCGCAGTGCCTCAGGGCCTTGTCCCTTGTACCCCTTCGCCCGAGACTATATATACTTATTCCCTTTCCTCTTTCTAGGGTTAGCATTGGATTAGCTCATATTCTTGTGTGAGAGCCTTTGCTCATCCACTTGGCTACTTCTCCACCGAGATCGGGACCTCTCCGGAGAAGATCCCCAAGCGGATTCAAGACCCCCTTCTAGGGTGGACCCCTCAAGGCCTCCTCACGGAGAAGAACGGCTACCGCTTGTATCTTACCTTTGTTGATCTTGAATCTTGTGCCACTCTATGTGATCGATAATCTAGCACTTGTGTGATTGATCTCTTGTCGGTTTCGTGATTTCTCTCTCGTTTCTCTCGTGTTCTTCCTCGTGTTCCTCGCGATTCCCCGTAGGATCCGCTCCAACGTGAAAGATCGCCCACGTAGGGTTCCGCCCTACATCACAGGCCCAGCACCGCGAGGGCGCCTGGAGAGATCAGCCTCGCGAGGACCGTTGCCACCTCTTGAGCATCCGTTGGTTTTCCCTTGAAGAGGAAAGGGTGATGCAACAAAGTACTTTAAGTATTTCCCTCAATTTTTGAGAAACAAGGTATCAATCCAGTAGGAGGCCACACACAAGTCCCTCGTACCTACACAAAATAGTAAGAACCTTGCAACCAACGAGATAAAGGGGTTGTCAATCCCTTCACGACCACTTGCAAAAGTGAGATCTGATAGAGATGATAAGATAATATTTTTGGTATTTTTATGATAAAGATTAAAAGTAAAGAAAGCAAAATAAACGGCGACAGAAAATAGCTCGTTGACGGGAGATTAATATGATGGAGAATAGACCCGGGGGCCATAGGTTTCACTAGTGGCTTCTCTCAAGATAGCATAAGTATTACGGTGGGTGAACAAATTACTGTCGAGCAATTGATAGAAAAGTGCATAATTATGAGAATATCTAGGCATGACCATGTATATAGGCATCACGTCCGTGACAAGTAGACCGACTCACCTTTTGCATCTACTACTATTACTCCACACATAAACCGCTATCCAGCATGCATCTAGAGTATTAAGTTCATAAGAACAGAGTAACGCATTAGGTAAGATGACATGACGTAGATGGATAAACTCAAGAAATATGATATAAACCCCATTTTTGATCCTCGATGGCAACAATACAATACGTATCATTTCCCCTACTATCACTGGGATCGAGCACCGCATGATTGAACCCAAAGCTAAGCACTTCTCCCATTGCAAGAAAGATCAATCTAGTAGGCCAAACCAAACTGATAATTCGAAGAGACTTGCAAAGATAACCAATCATACATAAAAGAATTCAGAGAAGATTCAAATATTGTTCATAGATAATCTTGATCATAAACCCACAATTCATCAGATCTCGACAAACACACCGCAAAAAGAGTTACATCGAATAGATCTCCAAGAAGATCGAGGAGAACTTTGTATTAAGATTCAAAGAGAGAGAAGAACCATCTAGCTAATAACTATGGACCCGAAGGTCTGTGGTAAACTACTCACACATCATCGGAGAGGCTATGGTGTTGATGTAGAAGCCCTCCGTGATCGATGCCCCCTCCGGTGGAGCGCTGGAAAAGGCCCCAAGATGGGATCTCACGGGTACAGAAGGTTGCGATGGTGGAATTAGATTTTCGTGGTGCTCCTGGATGGTTTCGGGGTACGTAGGTATATATAGGAGGAAGAAGTAGGTCGGTGGAGCCACGAGGGGCCCACGAGGGTGGAGGGCGCGCCCAGGGGGGTAGGTGCGCCCCCTGCCTCGTGGCCTCCTCGTTGATTTCTTGACGTCCACTTCAAGTCCTCTGGATCACGTTTGTTCCAAAAATCACGCTCCCGAAGGTTTCATTACGTTTGGACTCCATTTGATATTCTTTTTCTGCGAAACACTGAAATAGGAAAAAAAACCCAGCAATTTGCACTGGGCCTTGGGTTAATAGGTTAGTCCCAAAAATAATATAAAGGTGTATAATAAAGCCCATTAAACATCCAAAACAGAATATATAATAGCATGGAGCAATCAAAAATTATAGATACGTTGGAGACGTATCAAGCATCCCCAAGCTTAATTCCTGCTCGTCCTCGAGTAGGTAAATGATAAAAACAGAATTTTCGATGTGGAATGCTACTTAGCATATTCTTCAATGTAATTTTCTTTATTGTGGCATGAATGTTCAGATCCGAAAGATTCAAGATAAAAGTTTAATATTGAAATAAAAACAATAATACTTCAAGCATACTAACCAAGCAATTATGTCTTCTCAAAATAACATAGCCAAAGAAAGCTCATCCCTACAAAATCATATAGTTTGGCCATGCTTCATTTTCTTCACACAAGAATGCTCTCATCTTGCACAACCCCGATGACAAGCCAAGCAATTGTTTCATACTTTAGTAATCTCAAACTTTTTTCAACTTTCACGCAATACATGAGCGTGAGCCATGGATATAGCACTATGGGTGGAATAGATATAATGACATGGGTTGTGTGGAGAATACAAAAAAGGAGAAAGTCTCACATTGACGCGGCTAATCAACGGGCTAGGGAGATGCCCATCAATTGATGTCAATGCAAGGAGTAGGGATTGCCATACAACGGATGCACTAGAGCTATAAATGTATGAAAGCTCAACAAAATAAACTAAGTGGATGTGCATCCAACTTGCTTGCTCATGAAGACCCAGGGCATTTGAGGAAGCCCATTGTTGGAATATATAAGCAAGTTCTATAATGAAAAATTCCCACTAGTAAATGGAAGTGACAAAACAAGAGACTCTCTATCATAAAGATCATTGTGCTACTTTAAAGCACAAGTGTGGAAAAAGGATAGTAGCATTGTCCCTTCTTATCTCTTTTTTTTGGGGCCTCCCTTTTTTTATTTGGCCTTTCTCTTTTCTTTTATTTGGGACAATGCTCTATTAATGATGATCATCACACTTCTATTTATTTACAACTCAATGATTACAACTCGATACTAGAACAAAGTATGACTCTATATGAATGCCTCCGGAGGTGTACCAGGATGGGCAATGAATCAAGAGTGACATGTATGAATAATATGCATGGTGGCTTTTCCACAAATATGATGTCAACTACATGATCATGCAAGGCAATATGACAATGATGAAGCATGTCATAATAAACGGAACGGTGGAAAGTTGCATGGCAATATATCTCGGAATGGCTATGGAAATGCCATAATAGGTATGTATGGTGGCTGTTTTGAGGAAGATATAAGGAGGTTTATGTGTGATAGAGCGTATCGTATCACGGGGTTTGGATGCACCGATTAAGTTTGCACCAACCCTCGTGGTGAGAAAGGGCAATGCACGGCATCAAGAGGCTAGCAATGATGGAAGTTGAGAGTGTGTATAATCCATGGACTCAACATTAGTCATAAAGAACTCACATACTTATTGCAAAAATCTACAAGTCATCAAAAACCAAGCACTACGCGCATGCTCCTAGGGGGATAGATTGGTAGGAAACGCTCGTCCCCGACCGCCACTCATAAGGATGACAATCAAATAACACCTCATGTTTCAAATTTGTTACATAACGTTTACCATACGTGCATGCTAAGGGACTTGCAAACTTCAACACAAGTATTTCTCAAATTCACAACTACTCAACTAGCACAACTTTAATATCACTATCTCCATATCTCAAAACAACTATCAAGTATCAAACTTCTCTTAGTATTCAATGCACTTATATGGAAGTTTTTATCTTGGATGCCTATCGTATTAGGACTAAATTTATAACCAAAGCAAATTACCATGCTGTTCTAAAGGAATCTCAAAATAATATAAGAGAAGCATGAGAGATCAATTATTTCTATTAAATATAACCACCACCGTGCTCTAAAAGACATAAGTGAAGCAGTAGAGCAAAATTGTCTAACTCAAAAGATATAAGTGAAGCACATAGAGAATTCTAATAAATTCCGAATAATGTGTGTCTCTCTCAAAAGGTGTGTACAGCAAGTATGATTGTGGTGAACTAAAAAGCAAAGATTCAAATCATACAAGACGCTCCAAGCAAAACACATATCATGTGGTGAATAAAAATATAGCTCCAAGTAAAGTTACCGATGGACGAAGACAAAAGAGGGGATGCTTTCCGGGGCATCCCCAAGCTTAGGCTTTTGGGTTGTACTTAGATTTTACCTTGGGGTGCCTTGGGCATCCCCAATCTTAAGCTCTTGCCACTCCTTGTTACATAATACATCAAATCTTTACCCAAAACTTGAAAACTTCACAACACAAAACTTAACAGAAAATCTCGTGAGCTCCGTTAGCGAAAGAAAACAAAACACCACTTTAAGGTAATGTAATGAACTAATTCTTTATTTATATTGGTGTTAAACCTACTGTATTCCAACTTTTCTATGGTTCATAAACTCCATTAGTAGCCATAGATTCATCAAAATAAGCAAACAACACATGAAAAACAGAATCTGTCAAAAACAGAACAGTCTGTAGTAATCTGTAACTAACGCAAACTTATGGAACTCCAAAAATTCTAAAATAAATTGTTGGACGTGAGGAATTTATCTATTAATCATATGCAAAAGTAATCAACTAAATAGCACTCTCCAGTAAAAAGTTGTAACTAATCTCGTGAGCGCTAAAGTTTCTGTTTTTTACAGCAAGATCGCAAAGACTTTCCCCAAGTCTTCCCAAAGGTTCTACTTGGCACAAACACTAATTAAAACAAGAAAACACATATAAACAGAGGCTAGATGAAAGATTTATTACTGAACAGAACAAAAAATCAAGAAACAAAAATAAATTTGGGTTGCCTCCCAACAAGCGCTATCGTTTAACGCCCCTAGCTAGGCATTGATAAATTCAATGATGCTCACATAAAAGATAGCAATTGAAACACGAAGAAAGCATCATGTAGCATACAAAAATCACATCTAAGTCTAACATACTTCCTATGCATAGGCATTTTATAGGAAAACAAATTAGCAAGACAAGCAAGATCTAGCATATGCAAGGAGAAAAGAAAGAAACATTAGCAATCTCAACATAACGAGAGGTAATTTTGTAACATGAAAATTTTTACAACCATATTCCCCTCTCTCATAATAATTACATGTGGGATCATAAGCAAATTCAACAATATAGTTATCACAAAACATATTCTTAACATGATCCATATGTATGCAAAGTTGACACTCTTCCAAAATAGTGGTATTAACATTAACTAAAGTCATGACCTCTCCAAACCCACTTTTATCAAAAACTTCATAAGATTGAACATTCTACAAATATGTGGGATCTAAAGTTGACACTCTTCCAAACCCACTTTCAATACTATTGAAAACACTAATATCAATCTCATATTCATCATGGGGCTTAAATAAATTTTCAAGATCATAAAAAGAATCACCCCAATCATGATCATTGCAACAAATAGTAGACATAGAAAAACTAGCATCCCCAAGCTTAGGGTTTTGCATATTATTAACACAATTGGCATTAAGAGAATTTATAATAACATCATTGCAATCATGCTTTTCATCGAAGGAACTACCAAGTATGGGTGCAATAGCAACGATCTCATGTTTAACATAAGGAACTATAGCAAATTCATCTTCATAAATATTGGCATCATGGCAACAAGAATAGCAAGCATCATGTTCATCAAGGGATATCTCAATCAAATCATTGGAATCATCATTATCTATAGATTCATGCGTATCATTATTTTCTTCCAAAGCAACGTTCATTCTCTCAATAAATTCTTTGACATAGACATTATGAGCATAGTTTTCATAGCAATATTTAAGTATGTCAAAATTTTCAGATTCGTAGAGAGTAATATCATACTTTTCAATCAAAGAAGCAACTTCATAAGCACCCTTAAAAGCAACAAATTCTTCAATTTTTTCGATATCATAGTAACTATAAACACCCTTAGCATAAGAGGATAAGATTTCATTTTCATTAAACTCACATAGGTAGGGACGGTCTTTTTTAGGGTTCTTAGAGCAACAAGTAAAATCATAAATTTCACAAAGATTCCAAGCATAACACATCAATCTGTTTATTTGATCCCACAAGAGTCTCCCTTTTTCAGACAAACGGTGACGCACAAAATGAGCATGCTCATCTAAAGATTTCCCATCAACTAGGCTAGTTGGGGTTTCAGCACGAGCGCATAAGGATCAAAGATGATCCAAGTAGAACACTTTAAGTGGATCCATATCAATAGATTTTTAGCAAGCAAATAGAAGGCACATGGTAACACAAGATCGAACGAAAGAAGTGCGAATAAAATGGCAAGGGTGAAGTGGGGGAGAGGAAAACGAGAGGCAAATGGCAAATAATGTAATGCGAGGGATAAGAGTTTGTGATGGGTACTTGGTATGTCTTGACTTGTGCGTAGACTCCCGACAGCGGCGCGGAAATCCTTCTTGCTACCTCTTGAGCATGCGTTGGTTTTCCTTGAAGAGGAAAGGATGATGCAGCAAAGTAGCGTAAGTATTTCCCTCAGTTTTTGAGAACCAAGGTAGCAATCCAGCAGGAGGCCACACGCAAGTCCCTCGTACCTACACAAACAAATAAGAACCTTGCAACCAACGCATAAAGGGGTTGTCAATCCCTTCAAGGCCACTTGCAAAAGTGAGATCTGATAGAGATGATAAGATAATATTTTTGGTATTTTTATGATAAAGATTAAAAGTAAAGAAAGCAAAATAAACGGCGATGTAAATAGCTCGTTGACGGAGATTAATATGATCGAGAATAGACCCGGGGGCCATAGGTTTCACTAGTGGCTTCTCTCAAGATAGCATAAGTATTACGGTGGGTGAACAAATTACTGTCGAGCAATTGATAGAAAAGTGCATAATTATGAGAATATCTAGGCATGATCATGTATATAGCAATCATGTCCGTGACAAGTAGACCGACTCCTGCCTTCATCTACTACTATTACTCAACACATCAACCGCTATCCAGCATGCATCTAGAGTATTAAGTTCAAAAGAAAAGAAGAAAGCATTAGGTAAGATGACATGATGTAGAGGGATAAACTCAAGCAATATGATATAAACCCCATCTTTTTATCCTTGATGGCATCAATACAATACGTGTCATTTCCCCTACTGTCACTGGGATCGAGCACCGCATGATTGAACCCAAAGCTAAGCACTTCTACCATTGCAAGAAAGATCAATCTAGTAGCCCAAACCAAACTGATAATTCGAAGAGACTTGCAAAGATAACCAATCATACATAAAAGAATTCAGAGAAGATTCAAATATTGTTCATAGATAATCTTGATCATAAACCCACAATTCATCAAATCTCGACAAACACACCGCAAAAAGAGTTACATCGCATAGATCTCCAAGAAGATCGAGGAGAACTTTGTATTGAGATCTAAAGAGAGAGAAGATGCCATCTAGCTAATAAATATGGACCCGAAGGTCTGTGGTAAACTACTGACACATCATCGGAGAGGCTATGGTGTTGATGTAGAAGCCCTCCGTGATCGATGCCCCCTCCGGCGGAGCGCCGGAAAAGGCCCCAAGATGGGATCTCACGGGTACATAAGGTTGCGGCGATGGAATTAGGTTTTCGTGGTGCTCCTGGATGGTTTCGGGGTACGTAGGTATATAGGAGGAAGAAGTAGGTCGGTGGAGCCACGAGGGGCCCACGAGGGTGGAGGGTGCGCCCAGGGGGGTATGCGTGCCCCCTGCCTCATGACCTTCTTGTTTATTGCTTGACGTCCACTCCATGTCCTCTGGATCACGTTTGTTCCAAAAATCACGCTCCCGAAGGTTTCATTCCGTTTGGACTCCGTTTGATATTCTTTTTCTACGAAACACTGAAATAGGCAAAAAAACAGCAATTTGCACTGGGCCTTGGGTTAATAGGTTAGTCACAAAAATAATATAAAAGTGTATAATAAAGCCCATTAAACATCCAAAACAGAGTATATAATAGCATGGAGCAATCAAAAATTATAGATACGTTGGAGACGTATGAACCGTCCTTAGGGCAACGCTGGCCTTCCCCCGCTGTCGCCACCACCAAGAAGGAACGACGACCATCACCAGGACGAGGGGGCTGGGGGCTTCCAGGAGCCTCGTGCCGTCGCTTGCATCTTAGGCAACGCTCAGGCCCCAGCCTCCCATCGTATCTTCAAGCAGTTCGCGTGCGAGGTGAACGCGGCCCTCCCCAAGCTCGAGGCGACGCGTCCGGTCAGGTGGTCCAAGTACGCCATCAACTTCGACTCCTCCGACCAGCTCAAGTGTGCAGCCACAACCGGCGCCCTCTCGATGCTCTGCTCACCCGTCATCAGCAACGTGCTCATCACCAAGACACTCATCGATGGCGGTGCAGGGCTCAATGTCCTCTCTGTCGAGACGTTCGACCGCCTCCAGGTGCCCTACGACCAGCTGCTGCCCACCAGGCCTTTCTCGGGAGTGACCGACGGCTCCACCACCCTGATAGGGTAGATCCGCCTCCCTGTCACCTTCGGCAAGCGCGACAACTACCGCACTGAGCTCATCGACTTCGACGTCGCCCACATTCTCCTCCTGTACAACGCCATCCTTGGGTACCCGGCCCTAGCCAAGTTCATGGCGGTAACTCATCATGGCTACAACGTCGTCAAGATGCCAGGAAGCTGCGGCATCATCACGGTCGCCTATGAGGAGAAGGATGCGGTGTGCTCTCTCGAGCGCGCCTACCAGGCTGCAACGGTTGAGGACCTAGACAATGAGGGCGCCATCTATCCTCCTAAGGTTGTCCCCAAGGAGAAGAAACAGCTGCTCCGCCAGGGACCTCAGGAGGGCGGAGCGCCTGGCGGTGCCACCTCAAGCCATGCACCCACTACCGGGGCGCCTCCCTCTCTCGCGTAGGAAGGCGCGCCCGGCGCCCCCCTCAGGTCGGGCTCTCCTCTAGAGTGCCTCTGACCTGGCCAGCATCACGAGGGAGGTGCTCGGGTACCACCTGGAGGCATGCTTCAATGCTCGCTTCCGTGAGGAAAGCGCGGGGCGCGAGGCATCTAGCGCTCAGGAATTCATCACCAAGGCAACTGAGGAACTTCAGGAGGCAAGAGCCATATGGGGCGACCGACACCCACCACCCGGTGCAGCTCCCGCCCAAAGAAGGACAAAGTGAGCTGCGGCGCACCATCAACATCCCCGGGTTCAACAGGGCCGCCTCTCAGCGGCTCTTATGGTTGTCCCGCGTTGGCCAGTGTGAGGGCCCACCTCACAACTATGTTCGCATGCCTTTCGGCTTGCTGAACAGCGCTGCTGTGTATCGGCGCCACCTGCGGGGCGTCCTGGCAGCTCACGAGGCCAGGCACCAGGCGATCCTGACGGAAGCGACAAAGGACCCTCACGAGCCTCCCGAGGTTCAGGACCACGGTGGCTCATGAGGGGCGACTTCTGCAGCACACATCTTTAGCTACTCCAACACTTCTTCAGGAACGATGCCAGGTGATATCTTTTGGTTTGTTCAGTTGGGGGCGCCCCTCAGGCTGCATTATCCCCAGATCGCATGGGTCTGTCCCTGCGACGTGTATCTTTCTTGCATCTACTGGTTTGTTCAGTTGGGGGTGCCCCTCGGGCTGCATTATCCCCAAGCCGCATGGGCCCGTCCCTGCGGCATGTATCATTTCCGCATCTATCAGAACTAGCTCTATCTTTTAATCATGAGTTGCCTTATGATTATCATCTGCCTGCCTGGTGCTCTACCGCCCTTCGTGGCCTCCCCACACTGCTGGCCCACCTCTTGCTCGTCCCGCGACGGGGGCTACACATACTGGCACGGTGCCTGTGCTCGGGTCCGTCCCTGCAGCACTGACAAATCTGAGAGATCGAGCTTTGGCTCGCGGCCTGCCCCGCGCACGTCACCTCACCAGTCCCTCAGTGCCTTCATCTTCTTGTGAAGTGATCAGCGGCAGGACAACAAG
Source organism: Aegilops bicornis (assembly GCA_021605145.1). Classification (NCBI taxonomy): domain Eukaryota; kingdom Viridiplantae; phylum Streptophyta; class Magnoliopsida; order Poales; family Poaceae; genus Aegilops; species Aegilops bicornis. The sequence continues at coordinate 261,366,873 of CM038669.1, forward strand.
CGTGGTCATATGTCATGTTCTCCTCCTAGGACTAACTCGCAGGAACCTCCGGAGCCTAACTACAGGCGGGCCTGCTGGCCACCCCTTTTTCATGCAAGTTGCTTGCATGTTAAAGGGGGAGCTCTCGAGCATCGCGCCTTGGGAGCTCCTACCAGCTCTCGAGCCCTCACCCCCTGGCCTTGGCCATGGCAACGCGACCTGGCATACCAGCGGGCTGAGCCTCGCTCGAGAGCCGGGACCCGAGGACGTAGAGCACTAAGACGAGTGAGGAAAGGTGGAGGCCGACATGGACTGTACCTAGAGGCATCACCACTGAGGCACGATCGGACACAGCATAGGGAAGTTGGCGCAGGTTCACTAAGATAAGTCACCATCACATATCAGCATTAACCTCATGACCCGATCCCTCGACTCTAGCAACCTTGCTCGGGCAATGTTGCTTTCCTTTTCGGCCTTCCGGGAGCTGCTTGCATGCCAAAGGGGACCTCTTGAGCATCGCGCCTCAGGAGCTCTCACCGGACCTCGGGCCGCTCACCTCCCGGCCTTGACCACGGCATCGCGACCTGTCATACCAGCGACGGCTGAAGCTTGCGTGGGGACTAGGTCCAGTCGGCATAGATCGCTAAGCTACCGCGAGAACGAAAAGGGGGAACTGTGCTGGAGCGAGATATGCAATCTCGACATTACGCTAGGGAGGATAGCATTTAAACAAAAGTTCAACAGTTTTTTACATGCCCCCACGAGGCCTGTCACTATTCCGCGCAGGGAAACAAAAGAAGGAGACCTCGGAGGATCCCGGTCGTAGGGTTTCACCAACGACGCCGGGCGGACATCGCAGCCGCACTCCGGGCACAACGAGAGCTCGGTGGCACGTAGCTGTCGTTGCTGGACTCCGGGGACTCGCTGGGCTCGGGGGAGTCGCTGATTCCAAGGAGTCGTCACTGCTGCTGGAGGTGCTGCCGGCGAGTCCGGGCGCGAGCTCAACACCCGTGGCCGCGCCGCTTCCCCCAGGGCAGCACTCCAGGCGTCGGCCGTCCTCGTCGAAGACCTTGAAGAACAATGTGGAGACGCCATGATAGTCAAAATGGATGGCGAGGGCTCCCTCTGGACGGCAGGCGCGGGCGACCTCGCCCCATCCTCAGGTCATGAAGATGCCGCCCGGGGGAACGACCTCGACTTCGCCCCCGTGGCCAGGCTATAGCATCTAGCATGCTGCAGCCATAGCTCGAGCGGCCCCCTCGGCGGCATGTCCTCGGCGAAAAACCCAGGGAACCGGATCCACGTGCGCAGCGGCATTGCCTCCCATATCACGAACTCGCGCGAGGAGCCCTCGGCGTGAGTTTGCGGGCCGGTCGGCCGCACAGCCCCGGCCTGTCCACCGCGATCCCGGACCGCGCGGCGCTGGGCACTGCCACCTGGCCCAGGGCCCTGCGCACGGGCGTACAAGGAGATCGGGAAGCCAGGCGGAGGCCGCTCGTACCAAGGCCGCGTCACCGCCTGTCCTTCGCCTGCGCAGCGAGGGAGGCTAAACCTCTTCTTTGGCGGAAGTGGTTCAGGCTCCTCCCGAGGGGCTTTCTCCTTCTCCGCCGTGGAGAATCTCTTCATTGGCGCCATGGACGCTACAGCAAGACGGAGAAGAAAAATAAGCGGGCAACAAGAAGATGGAGACGGATGAGGGGGGCTCTGCCCCTCCCCTCATTTATAGCCGGAGGGAGGCCAACTGCCGGCCTCCACGATCGCATGTAATGATGGTTTCTCTCTGCATGCAACAGAGTCTCGTCAAGTCGAACGGTTGCCGAGGCAGCATGGGGAAGCAAAGACGCGCACATCCCATCAATCGCCACAGGTCGACCAAGGCCGCAGGTGGTTAGGGCCCGCGGCGCTCCGCACTTGCCCTTTGGCTTTGCCTCAAAGCCAAGTTCAAGCGCACCTTGGGCCCGGGGGCTACTGTCGACGTTCTGGGAATGGGGGTACCAGACTTGCCTACCTGCGGCCCACAACATGGCTTCATTGACGGCCTAGTACGGCACAGTTTCATCATCAAACAACTCAAGACCCTCGCGAGGGGCCAAGCCTCGCGAGCGGCCTTGTAGCGACCCGACCTCAGATGGTCAAGTCTCTGTGTTCCAGTGTCATCCCTGGATCAGTAATGCTGACACACACAGTACTCGAAGGATTTATAACGAGTAGCAATCACACACTTATTACATCGAATGTCTCAAAAGAAAACTTATTACAATAATATGGCTTAAGGCCATCTAATGCGATAACAGTGGAAGGCTTGGAAGATAAAGTGAGTCCATCAACTCCAACGGCATAGCTGAACTGCACGGCAACGACCTAACGAACCTTACTCCTCGTATGAAAAGTCTGCAACATAATACATTGCAGCCCGAAAACAGGTCAGCACATGGAATATGCTGGCAATATAACACAATAGAGCAGGAACAGAATAATGCTATCACTATATGCATGTATGGCTGGTGGAAAGCTCTATGGTTATAGTTTTGCGAAAAGCCAATTTTCCCTACAACAAAGGAATATATTTTTATTTAACTATCATGGTGGTTGAAACATTGAGAAGGTATAACCCCAACTCAATCCCAATTAAAGTATTTAACTACCCAACAATATTATTTAGGAGTGATGAGATACATGTGATAACTCAAATACTAGATACTCAAAATTGTCCATAACCGGGGACACGGCTAACCATGATTAGATTGTACACTCTGCAGAGGTTTGCGCACTTTTCCCCACAAGACTCGATCGCCTCCGTTGATTTCTCGCACTACATGGTGTTTGAGAAGCGGATGACCGAGACATAGTCTTTCGTAAACATTAACTCTCTACTCCGGGTAGACCATACCAAACCTACAAAACCCACTACCGCTGATCTACCTCTTCAAGAGCTTCACATAACCTACTCAACTATGCTAGAGCCCATAGTAGCTTGTGGCTGCACACGGAAGTTTCTAGCATGAATAATCTCGATTCCTTTGAGCTGGGTGGCGGTCCATAGGAAGATCACACGGGTACCGGGATTTCCAAAATAAAGCAGACAACCTTTGGGTTCCCAGTGCCTCAATCCACCCAGATGTGTATTAAGGTTGCCACCTTAAATTAAACCATTAATTAACAATCTCACATCTGTCATGGATTCACTCAAACCCAAACCACGTCTACGAGCATAGCATAGCAATATAAGCAACACGTAGAAGTAACTCCCAAGGGTTTGATACTAACAGGGCAATAGGTTCTACCTCAACTACTACTTCCCAACCCACAAGTTAATGATATCCTAACCATGCAATGTTTGAGGTTTGAGCTAATGCACAAAAATTGGGTATGAAAAGAGTATGATCAAAGTGTTACTTGCCTTGCTGACGATCCGCGAATCCTAGAGACTCGTAGTAACACGCTTCGCACTCCGGGAATTCTATCGCAAGCAAACAATAACATACATAAGAAACAAGCAAAGATGCACAAGCAAACCTTCAACTAAGAGAGGCTGACCAGAAAGTTCAACTTAAGAACTCCGGTTCGCAAAAGAATCAAACCAAACGGAGCAACGAAACTCAAACGGCGAAAGAAACAAGATCCTTTTTACTAATCTGAACCTAAGTCAAATTTTACAGACGCAAAAACTTGTTTGAGTTGATTATTCGGAAAGAGGGTTTCGATACGAAACTCTAGGCGCTTGAATCGCCTGATTTCGATAAACGAGCGAAAAGTTATACTAGATCGAAAATCAGAATAGAAATCGCGATTAGAAAAATCACGGAATAAATCCAAGAAAAAGAAAAACGACGAACAGCTTAACGAACGAACGTTCGTTATCTGAACCTAAACAATGAACGCGTTCGTTAAGACGAACGAATGAGCAAACGCTCGCTAAATAAATAAACCGTAGAAAAACCGATCTATTAAAAAACGAAAACTAGGGTTTAAAAAAAAACCGAAACGGTTTTTTCTCAGAAAACCGGGGCGGCGGCTACCTCGCGAACTCCGGTGGCTCGGGACTCCGGCGGGTTGGGTCTGGCGGCTCGGTGGCGGCGGCTCGGTGGCGGGGCGGGGCGGCTCGGGCGGCGCAGCGGCGTGGCGGCGGCACAAAGCGGCGGGCGGGCGGCTCCGTGGCTCGGCTTGGGGCTCCCTAGGGGCCCCGGCCGGTATTTAAAGGGGGGAGGGTGCAGCGACTCGGGGAGGGCAAGCGGCGGTTGGCGAGTCCGCCTCGGACACCAGTGGCTGGGAAGGCGGCCCGGCGGTTGGGCACGGCTGGTGAGCCTCGGCCCGATCGAGGTCTTGGAGCCTTGCTTTTTTTTAAAGTAAATTCCGCCGAGACTTAGAAAAATCCTAGAAAAATAAATAAAAATCTAAAAATGCCAAAACAAATTTCACCATCTAAATGAAATATTTAGAACGAGATGAACATTTTCTTGGCCCTAAAATGCAATTTTTGAAAACGTGCAATTTTTCTAACGCAAATAAAATCCAAATAAAATCAAATAAAATCCAACAAATGATTTTAACATTTTTCCTCCAATATTTCAATTGTTTTGAAGAAGTCATATTATCTCCCCTCATTTATTTTATTCTGAAATATTTTTCGGAGAGAAAAATAATTAAAATAAAAAATCCTCGTTTTCACTATTTGATAAAAATCAAATATGAAAACCGGAAAATCCCCAACTCTCTCCGAGGGTCCTTGAGTTGCTTAGGATTTTGAGGATTGCGGAACGAAGATGCAACAAAATATGATATGCATGGATGACCTATGTATAACATTCCAAATTGAAAATTTGGGATGTTACATGCCTCCTCAGGCTGGCTCCTAAGGAGCGGAGATCTCTATGCAAGGCTCACCTCATCAGGTTCGAATGACGCGAGCCATGACGACCAAGGCCAGGCGGGTGCCAGCGGGCGCAGTGTACCAGTTTCCTGTTTGGTGCTAAGGAGGCAAGCGCAGGCGCGGAGTCGCGAGGAATCAGCCAAAGGTTTCCATTCCGGTGCAACAAGACCAAGACCGCCAGGACAACAGGACGGAGGTCATCGTTGAGCCCACCATGACGTCATGGACAGAGGCTTTTGCAGGCAAAGACCACTTTTGTCACGATAGCACGTACTAGTTGTCTCCCTTCGAATTTGGCCATTGTGGGATCCCTTCCCGCCTTCATTTTGGGAAGAGGACCAAGGCCACTATAAATAGGACCTAACCACCACCGTAGAGGGGGATCATTCAGACCATCCTCACACCCACCAGCTCATCGAGCACAAGAACACTCCTCCTCCTGAGGTTGTTCTCCCACTGTACTAGTTCATCCTCAACCCCTCGAGGTCAATCCACCACAAAGCAGGAGTAGGGTTTTACACTACAAGGTGGCCCGAACCTTGGTAAACTACTGTGTCCCGTTTTCTTCCAGTTCATTGAGCTAGGCCATGAGATCGACGAGTAGGCAGACTGGGGAAGTCCAGTTCTTCGCACACACCCCAGAGTTCGAATGTCTCAAGGGTCTGCGGAACCCGAAATCCGACAGAGCGCGGTTAACCCTTGGTCTTTTACTGACCTATAAAATGGAAGAGGGTAAAGTATTGCTCCCCATCTTCTCTTGAGCTCAAGCGCCCTGAGATCCATTTCCGATCCCGTCTCTTCCTAGCCCCTCCTCCATCACTAATGGCCGGAGGAGACGACGCTGTTGCTCTAGCGCTTGAAACCGCCAATACTATGGGAAACTGGATACAATCCATCGTCACTGTCGTCGCCATTAATAAGCTCCAGGAGGATGGGTACCTTTTTCTCATGGTGAAGTTCCACTCTCCCATCGAGGGAGATGCCATTCTCCCGACCTCTGCTCTCCCCACTCTCTGTGAGGGGGAGCGGGTGGTTTTCATCTCTCATTTCCTACAAGACCTCGGATTTCCTCTCCACCCTTTGTCCGAGGTCTTTTTTCTATTATGGGCTAGAATTCCATCTTCTAGCCCCAAAATCCATTCTTCTCATTGCCTCCTTCATCACTGTTTGTGAAGCCTTCCTTTGCATGGAACCCCACTTTGGGTTATTGCTCAAGGTGTTCGGCGTTAAGTCACACAGTAGCGGCTCCAAGCTTGCCGATTGTGGCGGGGCCATGATAAGCAAGATCCCCAGGATCACCTGGCCAAGGGGTAATTTGTTGAGACCGTGAAACAATGGTAGCAGGAGTGGTTTTACCTGACCGATGACCAACAAGTGTAAGTGCATCTAGTGCCCCTTAGTGATTTTGGTGTATTGAAGACTTATAGGTTAAGGGACTAATATGTTTATGAGTGTACACATGTCTATAAGTCTATGAGGAGTTTGATATTTACAGAGAAAGTCGACCCCTAAAAATGAAGTTCTTCGACTGAAGACTTTGATATTCTGAAGACTTTCTGAAGATTTTGAAAGTGAAGAAATTGGTGTGACCTTGAAGACTTGGTACTCATTTGAGGAACATGAAGCGAGAAGAATTTTGTTTTCGTAGTTTCGTTTTCTCTTTCTTGAGTCATAGGAAACACCGTCTTTGTTAAAGGGGGTCGAGGAAATACTAAGGAAAAATTTCCATGTGATGCTCAACTCAAAATCCTACACCTACCAATCCCTTCGAGTGAAGCCTTTGGAAATCTCATATAGTTCACCAATTTCTTGATGATAGAGACGAAGTTCTTACGGTTGAGGAATTTGTTCTGACCGAGGAGTTAGGAATTCGCCAAAGGCGGATTGCCTACGAGTGAGGAACATGATAGCCCTAAGGAATTTGAGAGTCAAATTTCCGACCGTTCTTTGTGCTACGCGCCAGCTGTCCCAAAATATCTTATCCACATAACGGTCATATCATTAAAGGGCATTTATGTCTTATCATGTTGGGCTGCTCCCTAGGCTATAAATAGCCGCCCCCTACAACCACTAGCTGGTTGGCTGCTCCAAGAGAACTTGACACTTGTCATTTGAGAGCAACCCGTCCTCCGAGGACTTTGAGCGAAAATCATCAAGTGAGGAAAAACCCAAAAGCCAAACCCCTACAAACCCAAAGTGATTGAGCATCACTGAAGAGATTGATCCTACGTGGATCCGATGCTTGTTACCTTTGAAGACTGTGCTTCTTCCAGACGGTTAGGCGTCATGGTCTAGAGCATCCAAGAGGAATTGTGGATCGCCGAGTGACCAAGTCTGTGAAGGTTTGGAAGTCGCCTGAAGACTTACCACGAGTGATTGGATGAGGTCTGTGTGACCTTAGTTCAAGGAGAATCTGGTGAGGACTTGGTGTCCTGAGCTGCGTGCTCGATGATCGGGTGTCCGGGACTGTGTGTCCTCGAGTTTAAATACTCAAGCCGCTCCAACAGACGTACAACCGAGACAGCAGCTTGGAACTGGTCTACCAAATCATTGTCTTCACCAACCTTATCGGTTCTATTTCCTCAACTCTTTCATTTCCTCATTCTTGTGTTGAGTCTTTGTTCATATCTCGTGTTTGAAGACTTTGATCAAGACTTTCTCAATTTCCTCAGTTCAATTTCTTGATCTGTTTGTCTTCATCTTGTGTTATCCTGTGTTTACGCTTTTCTACTGTGATTGTCTTCATTTCATCATGATGACCATGGCGCGATTCTCGTTATGCTTACTTGAGTACTTATTCATTGCAAGTAGTTCTTCGCTTAGGAATTTCCTCACCAGCAAATTCCTCGGTGAAGAATTCATAAAAATCGCCTATTCACCCCTCTAGTCGGTATAACGACTTTCAATTGGTATCGAGCAAGGTACTCCCTTGTTACGTGTGATTTTAGTTTAACCACCGGAGTTTTAATTATGTCGACCGCAGGTATGATCAAGGTCTCGGTGGGTGTCCTACCTTTGATGGTACGGACTACCCCTCTTTGGAAGAACAAGATGCGAATGCATCTTGAGGCAATTGACAACGATCTCGGTATGTTGTGGAAAATGGTGTCCCCTCTGTCTCACCCTCACCGGAACGCCATCTTGATGTGAAGAGATTCAAGCAACTCGATTCTCAAGCGAAGAATATCATATGTGACCATCTGAGCAAAGGACAGTATGGAAGAGTGAGTGCTTTGGAGACTGCTAAGCTCATCTGGGATAGGCTGTCCAAAGTAAATGAAGGAGTCTCAACTCAGCGTGACTGTCAAGTTGATGTTCTTCGCAATCTCTTCAACCGCTTCAAAAGACTCGACAATGAAAATGTTCAACGAACCTTCGATCGCCTCATCGACATCTCAAATGAGCTTCAAGCGCTTGGTGCCTTGACATCACCGACCATGAGGTGGTGAAGAAATTATTGAGATCGCTTGATTCCTCATTTGATACTCCGCACTAATGATACAAGAACGTCGACTACAAGTCACTTGATCCAGGTGATATCCTCGAGAGGTTAAATACTCATGAGTTCCAACTTGTTGAAAAGAGAGATCTCTATGGTTCTAGCTATGGCAAATCACGTGCCACGAAGGCCAAGGTCAGGTATGCGAATCTGATTGTGAAGACTCTGGTAGTAGCCTTGGTGACCTCAAGAATTGAGCGAGGAGCTAGCAATCGCTCGTGAAGAAGTTCGAAGTTCTCAAGACGTGGTCGCTTTGGAAAATCCTCAAGGAGCGGTGATTCCTCATCCAAAGGACTACAAGAGAAGGCTATGCCACAAATGCAAGAAACCTGGTCACTATATTCAAGATTGTCCTTAGTGGGAAAAGGAATTAAAGAAGAAGAAATACAAGGATTACAGCTCTGATAACGCTAAGAAGAAGAAGAAATCGTCAAAATCTTCATCATCAAAATCCTCAAAGTCTTCATCCCACAAGAAGAGCAGCTCCAAGAAGGCTCGGCCATTCATTGGCAAGGAAATGGACTCTGAAGCTGAATCTGAGGAACATGAGGAAGAGGAGGCATCGAGGAGTCCGAGTCCGGTGTGGCGAGTCCGGCTCTCGCTCATCGTGCATTCGACAAGTCCATCTTCAACTCTGAAGAAAATGACCTCATCAACAAAGCTGATGAAGATAGTGATGACTACGCTCCCACCTATTGCTTCATGGCAAAGGGTGCCAAGGTACTCAAATATACCTCCTCTGAATCTAGTGAAAATAAATCTGATGAAGATCTCAAGCCCAGCTACTCTAAACTTGCTAAGATTGCTGTAAAACAACAAAGGGCTTTTGAAAAGGTTCAAAACATGCTAGTGATGATATGTTGGGTGAAGAAATGGATCGCACTAAAGCCCTGACTGAAAATCTTCAGAGACTCCAGTCAAGGTTTGACAGCCTTCAAGGTCATCATAACACTCTCTTATCTAATCATGAGAAGATTTCTTATGAATTTCTTCAAAGAAAGCAAGATCTTGAGAAGCTAAGAGTGAGTTATGAAGATCTTCAGAAGGAGCGTGATTCATTACTTGCTCAACAAATCAGCGCTTCTCGGGAAGAATTTGTTCCTCCATGCTTAAAGTGCATTGAGCGTGAATCGCCAATTCTTCACCGAATGTTCAAATGCTTCAACTGTTACAAATTCTTCACTGTCTCTGCTTTCACTAATTCCTCATCCGAGGACATTGCTAGTATCACTTGACAATGCAGGTCAAGGAATTGTACATGATAGGCATGTACAAAAAGCCTCAAAGGGCATCAGACTCTTTGTGATGTGCTTAAAAGCGAGATCCTCAACAGAACCCTAGGAAAGAGGGTATTGCCTTTGAGAGGAAACTCAATGCTGATGGAACATATTGGAAGCCCGAAAGCGGTATCCCAAAACCTCATGGGTTCTTTGCAAAGGGACCTCCAGTTGATCCATCTAACTTATCTGGCTTTACATGTGAATCTCCTCATTCTTATGATGAGTCATTTGACTCAACTATAAACTATTCAAAAATCAGAATGGTGAAGTATTTGCTAGATATGTTGGCACTAAGCAGAGGAACGGTTCTCCTATGAAGAAAATCTGGGTTCCCAAGAAGTGCCTTGAAAGTCTTCAGGTGAATGTCCTCATGACACCACCTGTGAAGAATAGGAACCCCAGATCAAACTCTTCATATGGATCCGAGTCCTCACACGGACCAAATTCCTCACGAGGATCAAATTCCTCAAAAGGATCAAAGTCCTCATATGATTATCATCGTGCTAACAACTCTGTTTCGCAGGGTAGAGCTAAGGGCTATGAATATGTGCATTATTCTTCAAACCAATATGTTCATAAGTCCTCGAAGAATTTCTATGCTTATTCATATGCTTACCCTAACCTCTTATGTGAAACGAAATGGATTGGCTTCTATGCCACCATTCTCATATGGAGCTCGCAGAGTGATGAACTCTTTGCCACCCCTTCAGATGTGGGTGGTGAAGAAAAAGAACTAATTTCCTCTGCAGGGTCAGGTCTCCAGACGTGCTCTAACGTCTGAAGAATTTGCTGGGGACCTGACAACATTGCCTGAAAGGACACAGGCTAATCATGAAGAAATGAACTTTCATTTCACACGTCCTCATACTGCTATATCTGCTTTTATCGCTTGATGAAATTCATCTCGATGAAATTGATATCATATTCTTCATTGATGAAGTATATGAGATCGTAAGTTGCACTAATTCATCTACAGGATGATCAACCCAAAGCCAATGAGTGGGTCCTCGATAGTGGATGTACAAATCACATGACCGGTGACAAGAACCTATTGATGGATGCTCCTTATCACCATCACATCTCAAGCATATCATCTTTGCCGACAAAGGGAAAAGTCAGTATTGGGTCTTGGTAAGGTTGCGATCTCTAAGGACATACACATGGACAAAGTCATGCTTGTTGAGTCCTTAGGATACAACCTCATGTCAGTCTCAATGCTTTGTGATCTTGATATGGTTGTTCTTTGGCAAGTATCGTTGTGTTGTGATTATGGAAGCTGAGCAAAGTCTTCGAAGGCTTTAGGAGAGGAGACTTGTATATTGTTGATTTCTCTACAGGACCACATCCAGCCGTGTGTCTACTTGCAAAAGCTTCAGAAGGCTGGCTATGGCATCGACGACTTGGTCACACAGGCATGAGGAATTTGCACACGCTTGCGAAGAAGAAGCATGTAATTGGCATTGAGAATGTCAAATTCCTCAAGGATCACTTGTGTGGAGCCTGTGAAGCTGGAAAAATGACCAAGGCCAAGCATCCAGCAAAGACTATCATGACCGCTACTCGTCCATTCGAATTGCTTCACATGGACCTTTTTGGTCCTAATCATTACTCAACAGTCACTAATGATGCATCTCTATATGGCTTTGTTATTGTTGATGATTACTCTCGTTACACATGGGTACACACTGTCACTTACAAACATGAAGTGCAGGAAGTCTTCAAACGATTTTCCTTGAGGGCTTCAACCAACTTTGGTGTGAATATCAGGCACATCAGGAGTGACAATGGAACTGAGTTCAAGAATTCTGGTCTTGATGACTATCTTGATGAACTTGGTATTACTCATGAGTTTTCTGCTCCCTATACTCCTCAGCAAAATGGCGTCGTGGAGCGCAAGAACAGAACTCTTGTTGAGATGGCTTGCACTATGCTTGATGAATACAAAACGCCTCGTCGTTTTTGGATTGATGCAATTGATACCGCGTGCCACATCATCAACAGTATATCTTCACAAATTCTTCAAGAAGACTGCCTATGAACTCCTCAACGACAAGAAACCCAATGTGAGTTATTTCAAAGTCTTGATTGCTAAATGCCGGATTAGAGATCCTCATCACAATGCTAAATTTGCACCGAAAGCACATGAAGGTTTTATGCTTGGTTATGGAAAGGACTCGCACACCTACGAGTCTTCAACAATGTTCTTTACAAGATTGTTGAAACTGTAGATGTGCTTGATTCGATGAAACTAATGGCTCGCAAAGAGAGCACCTACCTTCTGTGATAGATGAACCAAGACCGAGGAATCTATCAAGTTCAAGGCAACCGAGGATGTCATTCCCTCTTGAAGAATCTCTTGAAGAATTCATTCCAATGCGAAGAACGTCGAGCTGATGCACTGAAGATAATGCTTTGAAGAAAATGGTGCTAAAGAAAATGCTGATCAAATTCCTCGGCGACAACCAGCTCATCCTCGTGTTGCAAAAGAAGTGCAAGTTGACAAGATCATCGATGACATTGAAGCACCAGGTCCTCTCACACGCTCAAAAGCTTCACATTTATCTAACTTTTGTGGGCACTATGCTTTTGTCTCTATCACAAAGCCCACTAAGGTAGATGAAGCATTTCTGGAGCCTGAGTGGATTCAGGCCATGCAAGAAGAATTACATCAGTTCGAGCTCAACAACATCTGGGAACTGGCCAAACGTCCAGATCCTTGAAAGCATAATATCATTGGCACAAAGTGGATCTACCACACCAAGAAAGATGAAAATGGCCTTGTGGTGAGGAATAAGGCACGACTTGTAGCTCAAGGCTACACACAGGTTGAAGGAATTGATTTCGATGAAACTTTTGCACCTGTTGCTAGACTTGAGGCTATTCGCATATTACTTGCTTATGCTAACCATCATAATATCACTTTATATCAAATGGATGTTAAAAGTGCATTCCTCAATGGTAAGCTTGAGGAATAAGTATATGTTGCTCAACCCCCAGGTTTTGAAGATCCAAAGAATCCCGACAAAGTCTTCAGACTCAACAAGGCCCTCTATGGCCTCAAGCAGTTCTACCAGGCGTGGTATGATACGTTGAAGGAATTCTTCATGAAGAATGGCTTCACACCGGTTCACTCGACCCTACTCTCTTTACTAAATCTTATGATGGTGAACTGTTTGTGTGCCAAATATACGTTGATGATATTATCTTTGGCTGTACTGACCAACGTTATAGTGATGAATTTGCCTATATGATGAGTGAAGAATATCAAATGTCTATGATGGGAGAGTTGAAATTCTTTTTAGGTCTTCAAATTCGTCAACAACACAATGGCATATTCATATCTCGTGAGAAATACCTCAAAGATGTTACGAAAAATTCGCATGCAAGATTGCAAAGGCGTCAAAATTCCTATGCCCACAAATGGCCATCTATGCAATCGATGAAAATGGTATTGACTTTGATCACAAGGTATACCGCTCCATGATTGGTTCTTTATTGTACTTATGTGCATCTAGGCCAGATATATTGCTTAGTGTTTGCATGTGTGCCCGATTTCAAGCTACACCGGAGGAATCACACCATAAGGCTGTGAAGCATAGTCTTCGATATCTAGCTCACACACCAACACTAGGATTATGGTACCCCAAGGGCTCTAATTTTGATCTCATTGGATATTCTGACTCTAACTATGTTGGTGATCGTGTGGACCGCAAGTCAACATCTGGTACCTGTCATTTCCTCGGACGATCTTTGGTCTGTTGGTCCTCGAAGAAACAGAATCATGTATCACCGTCCCTTCGCAGAAGCTGAGTACATTGCTGCTGGTTCTTGCTGTGCTCAATTGCTGTGGATGAAGCAATCTCTCAAGGACTACGGCATCAATGTGAAGAATGTGCCTCTCTACTATGACAATGAGAGTGCCATCAAGATTGCTCACAACCCAGTTCAGCACTCGGAGACAAAGCACATTCAGATTCGTCATCATTTTCTTCGCGATCATGTGTTGAAGGGCGACATCTGTATTGATCATGTGAAGATCAAGAACAGCTAGCCGATATCTTCACAAAGCCCTTGGATGAGAAGAGATTTAGCAAGTTGCGGTGTGAGCTAAATATCTTAGAATCTTCGAATGTTCTTTGAAAAGGACACACATCCTGACACTTATGCAAAATTGATGACTTAGATGTGCAACACATGAAGAAACGTTTTTCTTCAATCAATGAAGAATAACACTCTTAAGTGTGAAGAAATTAATGAAGAACTTGATTCTCAGAACCCTACGACAATTGTACGCGGTGTCTAAAATCATCATTCTTATACGGTGGGACACGCCACCACCAAAGTTGAAAATCTTCAATTTGATTTTTTCCTCGCTTTGAAATTCTTCGCTTTTCAAATTCTTCAACTTTGCAAAATCTTCACTGTTTCCGTTGTCTTTCTTCATTGACTATATATATATGGGTTTATGTCCTCTACAACATTCACTTATGGCTATTTCTTCAAGTTTTTTTTGCTAAGTGAATGTGATCGGACCCTTCCCCCTCTATGCTATACTCAACCCAATCTATTCACAAATTCTTCATGTGCGTTCTATTTGAAACTCGTTCAAAATCTTCACTGTGTCATTGTCACCAAGAAATTAAGTAATCTAAACTTTTAACTTATCTTATCCAAATTTTCGCTTTGCCGCTCAATCCGTTCAGCTTCCTCGTTAGACTTATCTATTCACCCACGATCTAACAAGATCTCCACTTTTCGAGACGTGGGTGACACATGTCAAGCGAATGAGAAGGGTCAGGGGCACGTTCGTCCAAAATCTTCGGGCGAACAGTTTTTCACCGTGGCTATATATATCCCCTCTCCCCTTCCTCACTTCCTTTACTCCGCTCGACCGCTCTCTCTCTCTCTCTTGCTCGAGCTTCTCAAACCCTAGAGCCGCCGCTACTCCATCGTCGCCGGTGAGGAAGAGCTTCACTGCCTCGACCTCGTTGCCGTCGTTTCAAGCGCCGACCATGAAATCTTCACTCCGCCGCCCGTAGCTGTCTTCCTCCGCCCGAGTTAGGAGTGGGAGATCTGAATCATTTAACTTCTAATCTACACCTCTTAGTTCATCGTGTTCTTGATTCGGGTAATTAAAAGTTACTTTTATTACTCGCTTTGATTCTCAAACCTTCCTGAAAATCTTCAAAGGTGTTTATTCTTCAAATCTTCACACATATGAACACCTCAAACGAAATACGCTCTTGATTCGTTTCTCTAAGCAATGATTTTTTTTATTCATGATTCCTCAATTGCGTGGATCCTCGATCTATACAACTCTGGAACCTAAGACAAAGATTGCTTAGTGAAATTCTTCAAGGCTCATCTGGTCAAATTCCTCAAACTAGTTCTTTTTGAAAAACCTTCTGAGAATGCATATGACCTCTCCAAATTCCTCGCAACTATACTCTGTTCACGGTACTCATGTCCGCCTTTGAATCACTAGGTTCTCATCAACTTAACTCATTTGCAGCGTTCCTTGAAGAAAAGTTGCATACTTCTTGAGAGAATTCGATTGTTCAAATTCCTCAATTTGAAGAATATGGCGTAAGGAAAGAAGCCCCTGAAAGGAGGAAAGAGGCCTGAGGTCATGACGGCTTTTGAAATACCTGAGGACATATATGCTGACTATTGCACACCTGATGAAGCCAAGTTTGGCAAGGAAAACAAAAATCAGCGCAAGGTGCGCATTCAGAGGATTGAAAGGAGATGGGCAAGGGAATGGAGGGAGTACAGGTATGTTACTCCAAAGTACATGAAGAAATTCACACTGAATCCTCCATGCCCAAGAGCTCCATTGGCACCTGGCCAAGAAGCTGGCCCCACCAACATCAAGCGTGGTGAGGACTTTCCTGAAGAATGGGCCAAGCGCCAAGCCAAGTTGGCGAGACAAGCCAAAGAAGTAGTGAGGAAATTCAATGAAGACTCACATCACTTTGCTACCATCGAGGCCCCGCTGTCAAGCCCAGAAAATCAATGGCAAAGAAGCCAGCACAAGCCAAGTGCTTCACCAACAAAGTGCCCTCACGGCCAAAATCCTCAAGAATGCCCTCACGGCCAGAATCTTGAATGCCCTCACAGCCAGTTCCTCATGCTGCTCCTGCTCCTCCCAAATCGTCAGCTCCTCCTCCAAAGTCCTCAGCAGCTCCTCCAAAGTCCTCAGCACCTGTGCATCTGGCCACGTGCCAAAGGACTGCAGGCATCTCTATTGCCTCTGGTGTCTCAGCAAGTTCCTCGGCTGCACCAAATTCTTCATCAGGCCCCACTCTGCTGAAGAAAAAGGCAACTGCTGGACGAGGTCCTCGGCCAAGTCCAAAGAAGAAACAAGTTGCCTTCCAAGTGCCATCTGATGATGAAGCTGATGATGATGAACTTGCAGAAATCATCAGAGACCGACAAGAAATGGCCACTAGAGCAAAAGGCACACCTGTGCCACTGCTTTTGGATCCAAGGGCGATCCTTGAATACATTGATCTATGGCACAAGGATCCAGAGACACCTATGCCTAATTTTCATTTGACTCCTGGACAAAGTCACATGCTGACCCATTTCATCTCTGAAGAGAAATGGAAATTTGAGAAGGCAAGGCAGATCAAGAAGGCTCGATTCAGAAAGAGAAGTTCCACGAGGAAAACGTTGTCGTAATGACAACTGAGGAACTCCTCAAGATCCAGTCTGAAATCAAAGCCCTCAGTGATGACTTTGATGCTTATTATGCTGATTGGCAAGGAGCCAAAGTCAGATTTGTCAATCTGACAAAGAAGTTCACAAATGTTGCAGCCCCATCGCAACAAGAAATTCCTCAGGCTGGAGCCTCTGCTCAGCCTGCTGAAGAACATGCCAGCACCGCTGATGATTTTCAGCCTGTTGAAGACAATGCTAGTTCCAGGGTTGATGACTCTATTCCAGCCACCGAAGAAACTGCCGGGCATCCACTAGTGGTGCGCTGAAAAGCCCGAAGAAATCGAGAAGCTGCATCGATTGCGCTGAGGAAATTCAAACAGATTCCCCGGCTCCTCCTGCGCCTACACCAACTCCTATCCTTCCATCTGCATCGGATGTGAAGAAGACCAAGGCTGCAGAAGCGAGTGAAGTGAAGAAAAGGAAAGCATCACTGCTTCAAATTCTTAAGCCCCGAAGAAAATGAAGCCTATGACAAGCTCGTTTGAAAATCCAATCGATGCTGTTCCAATTTCCTCCATTCCATCAAAGGACCTTGTTCCTTTTGGTGAAGAATATGAGATCCCAAGCGGATCTGATGAAGAAAATCATTCTGCTGCTTTGTCAGAGCAGATTGATGAAGAAATTGAAGTGGATGCAATCCCTTCAACACCAATCATTTCCTCGCCTATGCCTCAGTTCACAGCTGAAGAGGCTGGCGTTGAAGAAATTGAAGAAGACGTGGATATTGGATGCACCACGCCTGTAATGAATGATGACTTTTGGGAAAGTCAGCATCCCAATTCTCCACTCTTCACCCCAATCCAACAAATTCCTCAGTCCCCTGCACCAACGGTTCAAATGGGCTCTGAAGAAACTCATCCCACCTCGTCTGTGCATGAAGAAGAACCTGCTGCTGCTGATCCTATGAACACGCAGACTGCATATAAAGAGGAACCAGAAAATCCTCAACATGAAGAACCTGAGATTGCGATTCCTGAGGTAGTGATGCAACTCACTGGCACTCCACTGCCAAAGCCAAAGAATCCATTCTCAACGAAGCAAAAGTTCAAGGCTGAAGATTTCTTCGGCGAGCATGTATTCTTCACTCACTACAACCCATATGACTCTGCTCGCATAAGGAAGAGGCGTTTACGGACTGCTAGTCAAGCCAACTTCTATTCCTCCGCTATTCAACAAAGACAAAGTCTTCGATCATGCACATATTCCTCACGTGGACATGGAATCTCTGCACGGCTTCGAGCCGGTCCTCGGTGTTCTTCACGATCTTTGGATTGCTGAATTTCTGCACCGACATACGTGATTGGAATGAAGAACTCATTCTTCAATTCTATGCGACGCTGCACATCACCGGAGATTCTGAAGATGTGAACTCATGGGTACTGGACTGGATGACAGAAAATACTCACTACAAGGCACCAGCCACTGAATTGCTTCATGCCCTCCCACTCAGTCCTCCACTTGATGGTGCTCGTTGCATCTACAGCGAACCTGAGCTTACAAATCACTACATGCAAGTTCTGATGAAGCCCTTGAAGCCAGGGCAGGCCATACGAACCAAATTCTTCGTCAAGGAATTACTATATGTGCCTCGGACTGTCTATCGCATTCTGACGAAGACAATGAGTCCTATCAAAGGCCACGACTCAAATGATGAAGAAGTCGTTGGCATCATGAAGAATATGCTTTTCAATATCATTCATGGCGTTCCCGTCAACTTCCATGATTTCTTCACGAGGACTCTGGCATACATTGCTATGTCACCTTTTGAGCTGAAGCCTTATGCACCATGGATTATGAGGTTCATCAGGACAAGGTCTTCACTCAATTACAAGGCTGATACTACGAACCACCGCAACTACTTGCCTCCAATTGAAGTCCTCAAGCGGACATTTTCCTCGGTGATGACAAAGGCAAGGCAACTGCTGTGATAGATGAAGGCATTCGTCCATTAGATGGTCAATTTCGCAAGGCTGCATCGTACTCCACCAATGATGACTCTGCCACACATGACTCTGCCGCCAATACCTCAGCCAAGCAAAATCCTCAAGCCACAGCACCCAGGGTGATGACTGATCGTGAGTTACTCCTCAGTCTTCATCAGAAGGTTGATCACAATCATAAATGGGTCAAGGGCCAGTTTGGTTCAATTCTTCACAACATGACCTCAACACACAATGCAGTGAAGAAAAACCAATACTACCTCCATGAAACCTTTAACCGTACCTGGGCTGTTCTATCTCATCTCTGCAGCGAAGATCCAAGAACATGGGTCTCAAGGAAGAATTTGACTGGTCTGCACCTCCTCCGAAGAAATTCAAGAAGGTCAAGGTTCCTTCCTTGGTGGCCAGCTCCTATTCTTCATCGCGCGACACTGATGAAAATGAAGACTTGAACAACACTGCGGCAGGCCCTACTATGACAACCGACCCCGACAACGCTGGCGCTCCTCCATCAACTTGATATTCTTCAGGGGCGTTAGTCCTCAGTTTTGATCCTTTTGGTCATTCGATGACAAAGGGGGAGAAATTTGAGTTAGTCTTCAAGCGGGTCTACTATATGGGTGTTTTTTTGCTAAGTTACAACTCTCGTTCTTCTAAAACTTTTATTGGATCAAGTTGTAATCTTAAACCCGATGGTGCTCTGATACTTTCGATGTGTTCCCCTGCATGCTTATTCTTCATTATGTGTTAATACACGCATGCTGAATTACATCAGTCACCATATTTCATCATGCATTTCAAATTCTTCATATTATATGTCAAATGCGTGTATGAATTACAAGATATAGGGGGAGATCTCCATGATTCAACTCTTCAAATGTGCAATGCCTCAAAAGAAAAGGGGGAGTTCTTCTATATCTTGCAATCAAATTCCTCAATATCAGTATTTACACTTCATATGTTTATCCCCGTTGAAAACTTAACCTATATTGTCATCAATCACCAAGGGAGAGCTTGTAAGTGCATCTAGTGCCCCTTAGTGATTTTGGTGTATTGAAGACTTATAGGTTAAGGGACTAATGTATTTATGAGTGTACACAGGTCTATAAGTCTATGAGGAGTTTGATATTTACAGAGAAAGTCGACCCTAAAAATGAAGTTCTTCGACTGAAGACTTTGATATTCTTAATAATTTCTGAAGATTTTGAAATTGAAGAAATTGGTGTGACCTTGAAGACTTGGTATTCATTTGAGGAACATGAAGCGAGAAGACTTTTGTTTTCGTAGTTTCATTTTCTCCTTCTTGAGTCATAGGAAACACCGTCTTTATTAAAGGGGTCGAGGAAATACTAAGGAAAATTTTCCATGTGATGCTCAACTCAAAATCCTACACCTACCAATCCCTTGAAAGTGAAGCCTTTGGAAATCTCATACAGCTTCGATCAATTTCTTGATGTGAGACGAAGTTCTTTTGGTCACGAGGAATTTGTTCTGACCGAGGAGTTAGGAATTCGCCAAAGGTCTGGATTGCCTACACAAGGAGAAACATGATAGCCCCGAGGAATTTGAGAGTCAAATTTCCGACCGTTCTTTGTGCTATGCGCCATGTCCCAAAATATCTTATCCACATAACGGTCATATCATTGAAGGGCATTTATGTCTTATCATGTCGGGCTGCTCCCTAGGCTATAAATAGCGCCCCCTACAACCACTAGCTGGTTGGCTGCTCGAGAGAACTTGACACTTGTCATTTGAGAGCAACCCATCCTCCGAGGACTTTGAGCGAAAATCATCGAGTGAGGAAAACCCAAAAGCCAAACCCCTACAAACCCAAAGTGATTGAGCATCATCAAGAGATTGATCCTGCGTGGATCCGATGCTTGTTACCTTTGAAGACTGTGCTTCTTCCAGACGGTTAGGCGTCATGGTCTAGAGCATCCAAGAGGAATTGTGGATCGCCGAGTGACCAAGTCTGTGAAGGTTTGGAAGTCGCTCAAGACTTACCACGAGTGATTGGACGAGGTCTGTGTGACCTTAGTTCAAGGAGAATACAATGAGGACTTGGTGTCCCGAGCTGCGTGCTTAGTGATTTGGGTGTCCGGACTGTGTGTCCTCGAGTTTAAATACTCAGCCGCTCCAACCAGACGTACAACTGAGACAGCAGTTGGAACTGTTCTACCAAATCATTGTCTTCACCAACCTTACTGGTTCTATTTCCTCAACTCTTTCATTTCCTCATTACTATGTTGAGTGTTTGTTCATATCTGTGTTTGAAGACTTTGACTGAAGACTTTCTCAATTTTCTCAGTTCAATTTCTTCAGTCTGTTTGTCTTCATCTTGTGTTATCCTGTGTTTACGCTTTCTGTACTCTGTTGTTGTCTTCATTTCATCATGATGACCATGCTCGCATTCTGTTATGCTTACTTCTGAGTACTTATTCCACTGCAAGTAGTTCTTCGCTTAGGAATTTCCTCACCAGCAAATTCCTCAGTGAAGAATTCAATAAAATCGCCTATTCACCCCCCTCTAGTCGATATAACACACTTTCAAGAAGGTCTAGCCTTCTCGGCTGACGGCCCGAAGAGGTTGTTCGCCTGGACCAAGAAGGAGGTCCCAGGGGTGAACGCAGAAGAGGTGAAGATGCTCCAAGGTAGGATGAAGGCCGTGGTGGACTCGAGTGTGACCTTTATGGACGTGGTCAATGTGATGCTCCTTCGCCGCACCCTGCCTCTTCGGATCTGAGCTAGTCCGATGTGGAGGTACAAGCCAAAGGACGAGGCGACACTCATTCGGGAGGAGCAAGCCCTACTACAAAGTGGAGTTTCCTCTTCAAAACAAAGAAGGATGTCACCACGCCCCGAGTCGTGGACCTGGGCTTCAACTACAACAACCCTGCCGACATGGTAAGTGCAGTACTATAAGCTTCCTAATGCGTATTTTTTGTTGACACTCCCTTAATTGAATTACAATATGCATTTTATACACAGAAATGGCGCGAGTGCTCTCGGAAAATGTTGGCTCCCACCCCGTTGCCCGAGGACCCCGTGACCCCAGCGCTTGAGAAGCTCTTGACCAAAGACCCCTACATGGTCCCGGTCAATATGGGGAAGGAGAAGAAGAAGGACATGGCCACATGAGCCAGTCTAGCCACAATTCTTCCTCGGACCCAACTGCCGGGGAAGGAGAGAGTGAGGAACCCTCGTCCAGGGTGATAAGTCCAATTTATGTGATGATTTTGACATGTATTTTATGCCTAGATGGTGGGCTTTGTGGAATTTTACCGTGTTCGCACACCTCTTTTTGTTGATAATCTCTCATGTAACGTCTTTTGGACCAATCACCATATGATGGAGGAAATCCTCAGAAATGATAGTGGAATCACATATCACTGGTACGTGTCAGTGCTATACAAATGGTTTTTAACCCCTTTCCGCAATGGCATTTGGAACCGTCGCCAAGTGAGTGTGGGCGATAGGAGGGTCCTTCTCACATGACCCAGAAATCGTCGGGGATATGCCCTCCTGGGACACAGGCTGCGGCAAAATGAGCTCCTGTGCGATCGTGCGAGGCATCGAAACCCAATCATTTCCAATCGTATGTACATCCCACACGGTGAATCCTAGAAAAACATTTCCGTTCGTATGTATACCACACACAGTCAATCCAAGGAATATGTTTCCGTTTTTATGTACATCCCACACAGTCAATCCAGGGAAAACGTTTCCGTTCGTATGTATATTACACACAGTCAATCCAAGGAATACGTTTCCGTTCTTATGTACATCCCACACAACAAACCAGGGAAAACGTTTCCGTTCGTATGTACATCCCACACAGTTTTATGTGTAGGCTCGTGTGTGAAAGGTGTAACTATCACACACACTCTGCCTTGGTTAACTGTTAGCTTTTATCAAGTACATCACACATGATTTGATGAAGAAAACTGTGTGGCATTGGGCTATTCATCACAAGCGCTTTTACTGCTAGAACCGCTTGCAAAGTTCCATGACACATTTAGCAGGTTTATTAGTTTACAATTAATAATTTCAGTATTACGCAAATTCACATTTCATATCGAACAATTGTTTGCCAATTTCATATCAGGCAAATAAATGTATTATAACATCACAGTACGATAGCTACATGAAAGCAACACAATACAACATATAGCTAGTTCAACTTCATAAGAACAGTATTCGAACAATATATTCATTTCCCTAATCGAGATCATCCAGGTTCGTCTTATCCACCTCTGCTTTCAGTTCAGTAAGAACCTGTTTTGCACTGGCCAACTGGGAAAGTGCCTCCTCCTTCGCCAACACCATCTTAGCAAAGTCCGATTTAAAAAATCCGAGCTCATTCTCCACCTTCATCTTTTTATCTCGCATCTTCAAATATTCTTCAGCATTGACAACACTTTCTCTAAGCCTACGTCTGTTCTCTTCCTCATACATGCTCCAGAGCTTCGCTAGGCACATCTTCAAAGACTGTGGCCGCTCTTGATCAACCCACTCCAAGTAAGAACACTTCCGTTTATCCTATAATATTTAAAACTAGATCAGTAACAATTGTAGGGGAAATGGGTTTATAGCAACATAGAAAATCACCAATGCTTATTTTAAAAAACTGAAGAAACATGTTAATTATGACATATCTTCTCAAAAAGATCAATGTGCAAATGAATTAATTGCTACTGAGACAACAAGCAAATTCTGGAACTCCAGAAGTTATAATTAACTACAACAACGCTACAAGTTCTTACTCATGTACAATAAATAACAAATTGAACATTTTATGAGGAAGGTAAATATAACCGCAACACCATAGCGACAATGTTTGGATGACAACAAATTGATACTAACAGGTGTGTACATGCACAAATTTAGTAACATAGAACTAATAGCACTAAGGCCGTCCACTATGTATGCCAAAACTGGTGTAAGGACAACTGTTTCTACATCTCGCACCGGTGCCCTGCACTGGCGAGCCGATGCAGCAGAAAAAAATATGGGACCAGGACTCCGGAGCACCTAGTTGCTCCGATGCCCAGTTCCTTCGTGCCATAAAATTTAGTATTTTATTGCTTGGCTACTCAGATGTGTGGACGAAAGTTGGCTGCACAAACTGCTGAAGCGGTGCCAAATAATTTTCTAATGGCACCGCTGATGAGATGGCAACAATTTTAGATACTAGGTACAAACTGTGACACTATCTTAGGATGCGTTTGGTTGAAGGTGTGGTATGAATGGGTTGGGACTATGACAGTGTCTGAATCACATCTAACAAATGATTTGTAACAACGAAAGAGGGTCTAACCTTCTCTCCACATGCTAGAAACTTCCTCCACCGTCCACATATTCAAACTCAACTAGCTTCACGCATGGAGATTGATGGTGACAACGAGCAAATAGATCTTCACCCACCCCACTCCATTTGTTGCCACTGATGGTCCTAGGGAGCTACAAGAGGAAGAAATGACTCAAATCGGCCGCTGGGTAAAAATCCTTCATTCCAAGTCATAGTCCGAGAGAGAGAAGAGAGGCATACCCAGGTGGTGAAGGAGTCATCGCCGGAGGAGGAACCGCTGGAGAGGTCTTTGAAGAAGACCATGGTGACCCCGGTGGTAGGATGTGAGACGGCGAGAGCGAGGAAACAGCTATAGCTTACGAAGGAAGGAAGGAGGAAACAGGGGAAATGTGATTTGTGCTCGGGGAGAAAAGGGGATGGGGAAGGGAGGCGGGGGTAGATATTTTGGCGGTAGGCCAAAATTTTGGAAATGTGGAGGGAAAGTTTGCGCGCGGTGCCGCCGGACCATTCACTTTGAACGATTGTGTGCATCGCAAATGATTCTTCTACTTTACGCGCATGGGATGAGTTTGATAATTCAAATTTTGGTGGAAATTTCCCAGATGCGTCATTGCATAATTTAACATCGCTTGCTAATTTGGGCACACAAAAGAGCGTACAGCAGATAGACCACACTTACTGAATCGAGCAATTTTAGTAATTAAACAGAGCCAGTTGACCTAAACATTGCTCTAACAAAAGACCAACATTGAAAACAAAGCCTAAGTATGCATAATTTCACAAATCTGCTGCCGCGCCGGCCTATGCATCGCCGATGTGAGATGAGACGTCGATGACTTGTCCTGGCGACATGCCGCCGTTGGTGGACTCCGCGTCCCCCCTGTTGAAGTCAACCGCGTCCTCGTCCTCGTCCTCGGTGCCGCCCTCAAGGTTGTAGTACTCGTAGTAGTGGCTACGTCAGAGCTCGCGTTGGTACTCCATCGCCGATTCCTTGACGGACATACTCTTCTCTACCTCGACCTCGACCACACGCGACTCCTCCTCCCGGTGCTCCTCGATCTCCGCCGCCTCTTGCATCTCCAGTTGCCGCTCGGCGACCTCATGAGGAAGCAGGTGCCCCATGGCCACCGCCGCCTTTTCAGACGTGGGTTGCATGCTGGAGTCCGAGGTGGCCTGGAATATCTTAGCGTGTGCATCCTTGATCTTGGCATGGATGGCCTCGACTCGGGCCAGGGTGACATCGGCGGCACGGACGGCAGCTCGAGCGCTCTCGGCAATTGCAGCCGCCGTTGCAGCAGCAGCTGCAGCCGTCTCGGCTGCTACAGCTGCCCTATTGGCTACCACAGACGCCCTCTCAACAGAAGCAGCCGCGCTCGATGCGGATGCGGTGGCACTCTCGGCATAGGCGGTCGCGCTCTTGGTGCAGGCGGCCGCGCTCGGGGGGACGCTGCCATCGTACGGGCCTTCACAAAGCGTTTCCATGGCGTCATTTTTGCAAGAAGGGGGTGCGGGAATGGGGATCGGGATTCGTGGATTCGGGGGTTGCCCGACCTTTGGAGCGAATGAGCCGTGAAGCTTAAGGAGGGAGACTTAAATTGACCCAAATATTTTCATCGCAAATGGTTCCTAGAAAACAACTGTGTGTGATGTTGTAGATATTTTTTATTAGTTGTGAAAGACGAATTTGGAGTAAAGTGGCAACGGATGGTGTTTTAAATGTACGAGAAAATTTGTAGTACTAATACAACTGCCATGTCATATTTTGGAAAATTTCAAGGGTCATTTAACCTTTTAAGACATTTAAGTGATTTTCTAGCCATTTAATGACCGTAATTGAAATTTGAACTACATGTACATGCAATAGCTAACCATAACGGTTTGAAAAGTCATATTTTGTGTACTTGTGTGCGATTAAATTCCATGTGCAGTAAATTGGAAGGAATTTTCAAACATATTGGTCTAACGGCTATGACACAATTAAGCATGGAGTGCCATGGCATTTAAATTCCAAAAAAATTAAAAAATATAAGAAACACATGAAACCTTGGTTGATGTAATGTCATGCCACCAAGATGATGTGGTAAAAAATTTGGCACGTGTGACGAAAGTTTGGACACACACCCCTCACAAACTGGAGCAACTCACTAGAAGGCTCGTGGTTCCGAGAGGGAACAATGCATGTTTGATGACGTACGGGAGATAGCTTCTTCTTATAGCCTTTAATTTTTTTCTACGTGTAACGTGCACTACTACAACTGTCATGTGAAAATTTGGAAAATTTCAGGGGTCATTTCACCTTTTGAAGACATTTAAGTGATTTTCTAGCCATTTAATGACCGTAATTCCAATTTGAACTACATCTACATGCAACGGTTAACCATAACAGTTTGAAAAATCATATTTGTGTAGTTGTGTGCGAGTTAATTCCATGTGCAGTAAATTAGAAGGAATTTTCAAACATATTTTTCTCACATCATGGACACATGCATATGTATGTATGGAGTGCCATGGCATTTAAATTCCAAAAAATTAAAAAATATCATTAGCACATGAAACCTTGGTTGATGTAATGTCATGCCACCAAGATGATGTGGTAAAAAAATTGGCATGTTTGACGAAATTTTGGACACACACCCCTCACAAACCGGAGCAACTCACTAGAAGGCTCGTGGTTCCGAGAGGGAACAATGCATGTTTGATGACGAACAGGAGATAGCTTCCTCTTACGGCCTTCAAATTTTTTCTACGTTTAACGTGCACTACTATAATTGTAATGTGGAAATTTGGAAAATTTCAGGGGTCATTTGACCTTTTAAAGACATTTAAGTGAGTTTCTAGCCATTTAATAACCGTAACTCAAATTTGAACTACATCTACATGCAACGGCTAACCATAACGGTTTGAAAATCATATTTGTGTACTTGTGCGCGAGTTAATTCCATGTGCAGTAAACTAGAAGGAATTTTCAAACATATTTGTCTCACGACATGGACACATGCATATGTATGCATGGAGTGCCATGGCATTTTAATTCCAAAAAATTAAAAAATGATCAGAAACACATGAAACCTTGGTTGATGTAATGTCATGCCACCAAGATGATGTGGTAAAAAAATCGGCATGTTTGACGAAAGTTTGGACACACACCCCTCACAAACCAGAGTAACTCACTAGAAGGCTCGTGGTTCCGAGAGGGAACAATGCATGTTTGATGACGAACGGAAGATAGCTTCCTCTTACGGCCTTCAATTTTTTTCTACATTTAACGTGCACTACTACAACTGTAATGTGAAAATTTGGAAAATTACAGGGGTCATTTGACATTTTAAAGAAATTTTAATGATTTTCTAGCCATTTAATGACCGTAATTCAAATTTGAACTACATCTACATGGAACGCCTAACCATAACGGTTAAAAAAATCATATTTATGTACTTGTGTGCGAGTTAATTCCATGTGCAGTAAATTAGAAGGAATTTTCAAACATATTGGTATCACGACATGGACTCATGCATATGTATGCATGGAGTGCCATGGCATTGTAATTCCAAAAAATTAAAAAAATGATCAAAAAAACATCAAACCTTGGTTGATGTAATGTCATGCCACCAAGACAATGTGGTAAAAATTTTGGCATGTTTGACGAAAGTTTGGACACACACCCCTCATAAACCGGAGCAACTCACTAGAAGGCTCGTGGTTCCGAGAGGGAACAATGCATGTTTGATGACGAATGGGAGATAGCTTCCTCTTACGGCCTTCAAATTTTTTCTATGTTTAACGTGCACTACTATGACTGTAATGTGAAAATTAGGAAAATTCAAGGGGTCATTTTGTGACGCTCCGAGACCGACGCTTCAGAAGACTTCCATATTTTCATGATCACCGTGTGTTTCTTTTGTGTTTGCTCTATTTATTTTTGCATTGCATCATGTCATCATGCCAGCATGTCATTTAATTTTTAAAACCTCAACTAAATAAATTGCATAGATCTTTTGATCTATTTAAATCGAGGGAATTCACATGGTGATTTCTGTTTATAACATATCCTCCTAATATTTAGGGGGCTATATTAAAAATATTCCATTATCTTTGGAATCACCATAACACACCTGCAATTTAAGTTCCATGCATTTTCTATCTCAATTCCTTGCCTCAAACTTTGTCAACAATTCTTATCTCTTTTATTGAGGCTCCTCCTAAAGTCTCAATATTTTGGGGCACTCCTAAAACCTCGCCCTAGTACAAACCATTTGAATTAAATTCAAATGAGTTTGAATTAAACTCTTCCATATCGCGTGAAACTCCTTTTCTTGGGCTAAGTATAATTGTTAGACTCTGTAGGAGAAGTTTCAGCATTTTCAAAAACCCCTAGCTATTTCTTTCCTTCCATTTTCCTTCCGTCTATTTTTCTGTAGGTGGCAAATAGCGAGAAGGTTAGCCTTTTTGCTCCGAAGCTGCAACCAGCCCATCTAACGTCCTAGGCCCAGCCTCCAAGGCCCATCCGCAGCCCAGCCGGTGCCCTGTTAACCCTAGCCCCGAACCCCTCCTCTCGATCTCTCCCTCTCGTCCTCCCACACCGCCGCCACTCACACACCCGCATCGCGCCTGACCACCTCGCAACCCGGCCGGCCACCTCTCCTTCACCATGCTGACCCGCCGCCTCGGCCTCGCCAACCTCGCCGAGACCCCGCCATCGCTCGAGTCCGAGGGCCCTGCCTCCGTCCACGGCGTCACTAGCGAGCGACCCCGTCGGAGCCACATTCCCAGCTCCCTCTGTCGAACGAGCTGCCGCCCTGTTGCATTGCCGCCCCACCGCCCGCATAGCTCCATCCGCACAGCCGCCGCGCCCTGCTGCCGCTGCCTCCTCCTCCAGCCATGGCCCTTCCTGGTCGGATCCCGGAGCCGCTTTGCCGTTTCAGGCCTCCAGCCACGCCTCTGCTACGTGCGAGCAGAGGACAAGGCGCTCGCTCGCCCTGCCATGGTTGCTCGCCTCTGGACCCACCTCCTCGCCATCTCCTCTGCGCCCATGGGCCTCGACGCCCTTGCTGCTGCTGCTAGACCACCACGGCGCCATCACGGAGACCATGGCCACCACCGAGAACCCCCGGACCCGTCAAGACGTGCACACGGAGACCCAAGTCAGGAAACTACCGATGGCCCTCCAAGTTCAACAATCATCGACATCGGAGTACCACTACTTCAATGTGTGTACAACTACGCGGATTCGCTGATTACCCCTTCGGATTCGTCAAGTTCGACTACGCCGCA
Organism: Aegilops bicornis; assembly: GCA_021605145.1. Taxonomy (NCBI): domain Eukaryota; kingdom Viridiplantae; phylum Streptophyta; class Magnoliopsida; order Poales; family Poaceae; genus Aegilops; species Aegilops bicornis. The sequence continues at coordinate 261,395,743 of CM038669.1, forward strand.
AGACCCGGAGCGCCAAGACTGCCTCCATGGATTTGTTCAAGTACCCCGACGACCCTAGGATTCGTCAAGTTCCACTTCGGCAAGTGTACCTGTACGTCCTGGATTCGCCGCCAAGTACCGCACCGGACGCCAAGTACCACGATGGGACGCAAGGTACCACTACGCTGGCCATGTACAACTACCATCGTCGCGGATCCGACAAGACCAAGTGTACTACTACCGTCGACCTTGGAGACCCGTGGACGTCAAGTTCCTCGCCATGACCCTGAACATCTACGAAACGTGTACCACTACTTCCACTACCGTCGCAAGAACGACTACTTCCCTCGACGTTTTTGAACCGCCTTAAAATGCGCGCTTCGAAGGTATAACCACCGAGACGACCGCCGTAGACCGAATGCATGTGTTGTATGAGATGCACCGTTTGCATCGTGTCCAAATTGTCACTCATTACCATGCCACTAACCCGTGGGAACCCGGTAGTCGGGAGCACCCCATCATCTCTAGCATGTTTCGCACATCCGCATGCTTCCTTTTGCACCGGTATCTCCATGAGCTACCGGAACCGATATGTTGCCGTGGCATCATTTTGGGATTCGTCGCCGTGACACCCTTTCTTTCCGCCATGGTGACAAATGCCTCGTATCTTGCTCATGTCAACATTTTCATAAAATTGCTTAAAACTTACATACGTCATACGCATCATAATAACAACATTTAAAATGTTTATGTTTGTTGTTTCCATTAAATTGCTAAATTTGCATATGGGGATTTTCCATAATTGGTTGTTTATTATTTCCGACCTTATTTAAACTTGCCTAAATAGTTAGTTTAATTATTATTCACCTCTTGCCATGTTTAACAACATTTAATATTGTTGGGTACATAAATGAGAGTGAACTAAATGTTTGAAATGTGGTGTTTCGCCAATATGTAACTCGTTGGATATTGAGCTTCACTTAACTTGTAGTATTGTTTGTGCACTTTGCCATGCCATGCCTCTTTAAACCGGACATGCATCATCCTTGGTTGTGCATCATGCCATGTTTAGGTGATGGTTGTTTACCATGTTGTTTGCTTCTTTCCGGTTTGCTTTTCTCGTTAGCTTCGGTTTCGTTCCGGAGTTGTGAGGATTCGTTTGACTACGTCCGTTTGCCTTCTTCATGGATATGTTCTTCTTCCTTGCAGGATCTCAGGCAAGATGACCATACCCTCGAAATCACTTATATCTTTGCTTGCTAGTTGTTCGCTCTATTGCTATGCCGCGCTACCTACCACCACTTGCTATATCATGCCAGACAATATGCCATGTCAAGTCTCTAACCATCATTTCGTAGCAAACCATTGTTTTGCTAAGTTAAGCTTTTGCTCAGCCCTTCTTATAGCGTTGCTAGTTGCAGGTGAAGATGAAGTTGTTCTATGTTGGAACATGGTTATCATGAACTTTGTTGGGATATCACAATATCTCTTATTTAATTAATGCATCTATATACTTGGTAAGGGTGGAAGGCTCGACCTTTTGCCTGCTGTTTTGTTCCACTCTTGCCGCCCTAGTTTCCGTCATACCGGTGTTATGTTCCTTGGTTTTGCGTTCCTTACGTGGTTGGGGATTTATGGGACCCCCTTGACAGTTCGCTTTGAATAAAACTCCTCCAGCAAGGCACAACCTTGGTTTTACCATTTGCCACCTAAGCCTTTTTTCCCTTGGGTTCTGCAGACTCAAGGGTCATCTTTATTTTAAACCCCCGGGCCAGTGTTCCTCTGAGTGCTGGTCCAAACCGGGCGATGTCCGGCGCCCCCTGGGCAACCAGGGTCTATGCCAACCCGACGTCTGGCCCATCCGGCGTGCCTTGAGAACAAGATATGTGCGACTCCTATCGGGATTTGTCGGCACATCGGGCGGCTTTCCTGGTCTTGTTTTACCATTGTCGAAATGTCTTGTAACCGGGATTCGGAGACTGATCGGGTCTTCCCGAGAGAAAAAATATCCTTCGTTGACCGTGAGAGCTTGTGATGGGCTAAGTTGGGACACCCTTGCAGGGTATAAACTTTCGAGAACCGTGCCCGCGGTTATGTGGTAGATGAGAATTTGTTAATATCCGGTTGTAGAGAACTTGACACTTGACTTAATTAAAATGCATCGACCGCGTGTGTAGCCGTGATGGTCTCTTTTCTGCGGAGTCCGGAAAGTGAAGACGGTTCTTGTGTTATGGTTGTGCGTAAGTAGTTTCAGGATCACTTCTATCTTCTCGATCGTTGCATTGCTTCTCTTCTCGCTCTTATTTGCGTATGTTAGCCACCATATATGCTTAGTGCTTGCTGCAGCTCCACCATTTCCCCCTTTCCTACCCATAAGCTTAAATAGTCTTGATCTCGCGGGTGTGAGATTGCTGAGTCCTCGTGACTCACAGATTCTACCAAAACAGTTGCAGGTGCCGAGGATACCGGTGTAGGTGATGCTACCAAACTCAAGTGGGAGTTCAACGAGGAACTTGGTCGTTACTACATTTCGTTTCCTGATGATCAGTAGTGGAGCCCAGTTGGGACGATCGGGGATCTAGCATTTGGGGTTGTCTTCTTTTGTTTTGGTCCCATAGTAGGACCTTGATTGTACTCTGAATGATGTATGTTTAATTTATGTATTGTCTGAAGTGGCGATTGTAAGCCAACTCTTTATCCCATTCTTGTTCATTACATGGGATTGTGTGAAGATGACCCTTCTTGCGACAAAACCACCATGCGGTTATGCCCCCAAGTCGTGCCTCGACACGTGGGAGATATAGCCGCATCGTGGGTGTTACAAGTTGGTAATAGGAGCCATCCCCGACTTAGGAGCCCCCTGCTTGATTGAATCGCTGACGTTGTTGAGTCTAGAACAAGATGTTTTGAGTCTTAGGATTATATATATCGGAGAGTAGGATTCTTTTTACTCCCCAGTCCCTTCGTCGCTCTGGTGAGGTCTCCTGACGTAGATGTTTTGACTTTCCTCTCCTCAAATTTCACTATTTGTTTTAGGATCACACGGGTATCTTGGAATCGTTCCGATGGTTTTGTGACGAGAACATTGTTCTTGGTGCCTCCTGACATTTTGGGGTTGTGGCAGTGTCCTAGGGAGTTGAGCTCCGAGGTGTTGTCGTCACAATTTTATCGTTGCAGTTCTGGAATACCTGAGTTTTTCACCGACATCGAAAATCTCTTTTATGCAGTTGTTGGTGAGATCACCTCGATGCCACCCGATCTTTGGGGTGGGAGTTCGAGTATTGCCATAACTCATTATAACGGATGCTTTTCAAGGTTGAGGTACACGATTTCGGAGTTTTCTTGGTTATGTGTTGACGGATGGATACATTTGGATCTAGGTATTGTTAGTTTGGGTGAGATATATTGCGTCCCTCGTATCCCCAACACCGAGTTGCATAACCGGAAAGTTTCAGAGTTTATAAGTGGAATTCAAGTATCTCATAGGATATCTTTCCAACACACACATGATACGATATGGGATCTATCATATGTTTGTTTCCGGCTTATTTTGCAAGCCAATCCTTTGTTTTGTTTTGAGTTGTGGTATTCGAGTTGATTCGAAGTCAAATGTGGATTCCATACGTTTTCTAAACGGTGTTCTCATATTTCTATGGGAGTGCTAATCTTTCTTGATCACTGAGGTTGTCATGTCAACTCTTTTCCAACCGGCGTGCCTCTCTTCAAGTGGATCCGATCATCTCAACAGTCGCAAGATCACCTCTCAGTTTTTCCCAACGTTGGTTGTTTCATTCGTCCCAATTGTATTTGTTTTCCCGCCCTCCTACCCTTTTATTCAAGGACTCAAATTTCTTAATCAAGTATCCATCTTATGGATGTGAAGTCTCTTCATTCTTTTCCTCCATGTTCTTACCTAGTGATTCTCATGAAGATGCTAAGGAAGCTTCAAGTCTATTATTCTTCGTTCTCTTTTCTTCTCCGGTGGATTCAATTCAAGCTTTCGGTGTTGATTATATCATTTTCCTCGTTTCAAATGTTTTCTCATGCTGGTGCACCTCTCAATCATTCACCTCTCACTATTTTCATTGGTTCCGAAGTGTACAAGATAACTCAGAAGATTCACGTTTTCATTCCTAATCCATTAAAGCTATCTCGAGGTTGTTATCTCTTTGAGCCGTTTAATTCTACCGGTGCAATATCTCTTTTAAATTGTTCAATGATGTTTCTTTTGAGTGAGCCCTAACCCACAGGTCTTTTCCTAGGATCTTACCTGATTCTTCTATTTTTCCGGAGTTATTCTCGAATTCATTTCAAAGTTTGATGTAAGAATGAATTATCATCAGTCAAATGTCTTTCTCTAAGATCTTTCAAATTCTTTTCATTGTTAGTTCAACCTTTCTAATTTTCATTCCGGAGTGCCTCAACAATTCATGGTGGTGTGATGCGTAGTTCAAGCTTGACGCCATCCTCTCATAATTGTTTTCGATTGTGAGAATTCTTTTTACCCATCCGGAGCATTTCATGAGTTGTTCCCATTTCTTTCCTCCGTAGGCCATCATGTCATAATTATTCATTCCAGCTTTCAGCTCTCGTTCTCCAAATCTTACCGGTGCATCATTCAAGTATTCTCTAATCAGCTCGTGATCTCTTCGTTCTATTGTATCAAATTCCCCCAAGCATTTTCATTCGTTTCTAATTCTTCCCGGTGTTTGTTTATCTTTTCTTAGTTCATTTTCAATTCTTACGGTGGTTCGTTCAAGAGTTCTCTCCCTTGGTTATCATATCAATTCATTCGTTCTTTGCAATCCTATCAGCGGATCGTTGAAGACTTTTCTCAAGTTTGCGCTATATCTCTCTTAATCCTTTCTACGAGAATAAGTAGTATGCCAAATCCGTTGCTTGTCATCAATCTAAATTGGTTAAGGATACACATAACATAATTCTTGTTCTTGTTTCATCGAAGTGATTAATTCCTTCTTCCGGAGTTCGTAGTGATATCAATTTCTCAGTTATATGTTGTTCATCTTTTCTTTCCGGAGTTCAAAGTTTCCTCATTATATCGTCCTGAAGCTCCATCTAAATCATTGCAAGGCTTCACCTTGTGTTTTCAACTTCCATTTCTTTTTATCATCCTTTCTTTACCGGAGTTCTTCATGGAGGCTCTACATGATGGTTCATCAAGGATGCTTTTCATTCTCGAATTGTTCTTCAAGATTTTTCTCGAAGTTAAGATCCGCCAAGCTATACTCTAAAATAAACATGGTGTTCAACACATGTTTTGTTTGGAGGAGTTCAAGCATTTCTTCATCTTGCATTCCGAAGTGCAATTCTTTCTACCTTATCTTTTGAGGTGGTGTTATGCCATTCTTGACAATTTCCCTTCATGCTTCATGATTCACATGTTGTCAAGAATGAGGTATTTTAAATCCATCAATCTCTTCATTGGAGTTATCTTGGGTTATATTTCACCTAAATCTTTCCCTAAGGATTGTTGCTATTTATGGTGCTTATAAATGACCCAAGTTCTTCATTTGTCCTCCCGGTGAAATAATTTTCTCGTCTCCTTGTTGATATCAATCCAATCATTTGTTTCCGTTGGTGGCAGAAGCTCACGTCATAATTTTGAGATGTTTCCATAAGCCCGCTACAAGCTTATCCTTTCGTTGTTGATAATCCAACAACTCCGTTCTAGCATTTCTTGTAAGCGTGCTCTTTCAAGATCTTGTTTCCCTCCGTTCAATCCTTCTTTTTAAGGAGGCTCTTTCAAATTCAATTGTGATAGAAGTTGTTGTTCTCTTGATTCCACTCTTTCATTTGTCCCGAAGGCATTGTGATGTTTTCTTCCACCCATCATCTCATTTTGGAGATCATGTTCTTTTCCTTGCTTATCCATTTAACCGGAGTGTCGTGTTTTCGTTCAAGCTCTCTCATCTTATTACGTTTTGTCTCCTTCCTCAACCAGAGTGCGGTCTGAAATCTTTCTTACCCCTTGTGCCATTTTTCAATAGTTCCGGAGGCAGTGTGTTGTTGATTTCATCAAGTATCATCCCATCTTCTCAAGTTCATGTTAATTCCTTCCATTTTCAGTCGGAGTGCCGTCCAAATTATATCATTCTTACTCCTTCTCTATCTTGTTTTAACCGGACTTCAAAATCTATCTTGTCCCCTAAGCTCTTGGTTCTCATCATGTTCTTTGTTCTTCTTTGCTAACGGAGTGTTTGCAATCTTGTTCATTTCCCTTGTATTCTCTCTTTTAGTTTGTTCAATCTCTCAAGGTTTGTCGGTTTCACTCGTTTGTCAAAGAAGCAACTTTGTTTTACCTCTTCCTCTTCCGTTTCTCTCCGGCGCCATCCTTAGATCTCGGGACGAGATCTCTTGTAAGTGGAGGAGTGTTGTGACACCGAGACCGGCGCTTGTAAGACTTCCATATTTTCGTGATCACCGTGTGTTTCTTTTGTGCTTGCTCTATTTATTTTTGCATTGCATCATGTCATAATGCCAGCATGTCATTTAATTTTTAAAACCTCAACTAAATAAATTGCATAGATCTTTTGATCTATTTAAATCGAGGGAATTCACATGGTGATTTCTCTTTATAACATATCCTCCTAATATTTAGGGAGCTATATTAAAAATATTCCATTATCTTTGGAATCATCATAACACACCTCTAGTTGAAGTTCCATGCATTTTCTATCTCAATTCCTTGCCTCAAACTTTGTCAACAATTCTTATCTCTTTTATTGAGGCTCCTCCTAAAGTCTCAATATTTTGGGGCACTCCTTAAACCTCGCCATAGTTCAAACCATTTGAATTAAATTCAAATGATTTTGAATTAAACTCTTCCATATCGCGTGAAACTTCTTTTCTTGGGCTAAGTATAATTGTTAGACTCTCTAGGAGAAGTTTCAGCATTTTCCAAAACCCCTAGCTATTTCTTTCCTTCCCTTTTCCTTCCGTCTATTTTTCTGTAGGTGGGAAATAGCGAGAAGGTTAGCCTTTTTGCTCCGAAGCTGCAACCAGCCCATCTAACCTCCTAGGCCGAGCCTCCAAGGCCCATCCGCAGCCCAGCCGTTGCCCTGTTAAACCTAGCCCCGACCCCCTCCTCTCGATCTCTCCCTCTCGTCCTCCCACACCGCCGCCACTCACACACCCGCATCGCGCCTGACCACCTCGCAACCCGGCCGGCCACCTCTCCTTCACCATGCTGACCCGCCGCCTCGGCCTCGCCAACCTCGCAGAGACCCCGCCATCGCTCAAGTCCGAGGGCCCTGCCTCCGTCCACGGTCGTCACCATGAAGCGACCCGTCGAGCTGCGTTCCCAGCTCCCTCTGTCGAACGAGCTGCCGCCCTATTGCATCGCCGCCCCGCCGCCCGCACAGCTCCATCCGCATAGCCGCCGCGCCCTGCTGCCGTTGCCTCCTCCTCTAGCTACGGCCCTTCCTGGTCGGATCCCGCAGCCGCTTTGCCGTTTCAGGCCTCCAGCCACGCCTCTTCTACGTGCGAGCAGAGGACGAGGCGCTCGCTCTCCCCCGCTATGGTTGCTCGCCTCTGGACCCACCTCCTCGTCATCTCCTCTGCGCCCATGGGCCTCGACGCCCTTGCTGCTGCTGCTAGACCACCACGGCGCCATCATGGAGACCATGGCCACCACCGAGAACCCCCGGACCCGTCAAGACGTGCACACAGAGACCCAAGTCAGGAAACTACCGATGGCCCTCCAAGTTCAACAATCGTCGACATCGGAGTACCACTACTTCAACGTGTGTACAACTACGCGGATTCGCTGAGTACCCCTTCGGATTCATCAAGTTCGACTACACCGCAAGACCCAGAGCACCAAGACTGCCTCCATGGATTTGTTCAAGTACCCCGACTACCCTAGGATTCGTCAAGTTCCACTTCGGCAAGTGTACCTGTACGTCCTGGATTCGCCGCCAAGTACACGCCAAGTACCACGATGGGACGCAAGGTACCACTATGCTGGCCATGTACAACTACCATCGTCGCGGATCCGACAAGACCAAGTGTACTACTACCGTCGACCTCGGAGACCCGTGGACGTCAAGTTCCTCGCCGTGACCCTGAACATCTACGAAACGTGTACCACTACTTCCACTACCGTCGCAAGAACGACTACTTCCCTCGACGTTTTTGAACCGCCTTAAAATGCACGCTTCAAAGGTATAACCGCCGAGACGACCACCGTAGACCGAATGCATGTGTTGTATGAGATGCACCGTTTGCATCGTGTCCGTATTGTCACTCATTACCATGCCACTAACCCGTGGGAACCCGGTAGTCGGGAGCACCCCACCATCTCTAGGATGTTTCGCACATCCGCATGCTTCCTTTTGCACCGGTATCTCCATGAGCTACCGGAACCGATATGTTGCCGTGGCATCATTTTCGGATTCGTCGCCGTGACACCCTTTCTTTCCGCCATGGTGACAAATGCCTCGTATCTTGCTCATGTCAACATTTTCATAAAATTTCTTAGAACTTGCATATGTCATACGCATCATAATAACAACATTTAAAATGTTTATGTTTGTTGTTTCCATTAAATTGCTAAATTTGCATATGGGGATTTTCCGTAATTGGTTGTATTATTTCCGGCCTCATTTAAACTTGCCTAAATAGTTAGTTTAATTATTCTTCACCTCTTGCCATGTTTAACAACATTTAATATTGTTGGGTACATAAATGAGAGTGAACTAAATGTTTGAAATGTGGTGTTTCGCCAATATGTAACTCGTTGCATATTGAGCTTCACTTAACTTGTAGTATTGTTTGTGCACTTTGCCATGCCATGCCTCTTTAAACCGAACATGCATCATCCTTGGTTGTGCATCATGCCATGTTTAGGTGATGGTTGTTTACCATGTTGTTTGCTTCTTTCCGGTTTGCTTCTCTCGTTAGCTTCGGTTTCGTTCCGGAGTTGTGAGGATTCGTTCGACTACGTCCGTTTGCCTTCTTCATGGATCCGTTCTTCTTCCTTGCAGGATCTCAGGCAAGATGACCATACCCTCGAAATCACTTATATCTTTGCTTGCTAGTTGTTCGCTCTATTGCTATGCCGCGCTACCTACCAGTTGCTATATCATGCCAGGCAATATGCCATGTCAAGCCTCTAACCATCCTTTCCTAGCAAACCATTGTTTTGCTAAGTTAAGCTTTTGCTCAGCCCTTCTTATAGCGTTGCTAGTTACAGGTGAAGATGAAGTTGTTCCATGTTGGAACATGGTTATCATGAACTTTGTTGGGATATCACAATATCTCTTATTTAATTAATGCATCTATATACTTGGTAAGGGTGGAAGGCTCGACCTTTTGCCTGGTGTTTTGTTCCACTCTTGCTGCCCTAGTTTCCGTCATACCTGTGTTATGTTCCTTGATTTTGCGTTCCTTACGTGGTTGGGGATTTATGGGACCCCCTTGACAGTTCGCTTTGAATAAAACTCCTCCAGCAAGGCCCAACCTTGGTTTTACCATTTTCCACCTAAGCCTTTTTTCCCTTGGGTTCTGCAGACTCAAGGGTCATCTTTATTTTAAACCCTCGGGCCAGTGTTCCTCTGAGTGCTGGTCCAAACCGGGCGATGTCCGGCGCCCCCTGGGCAACCAGGGTCTATGCCAACCCGACATCTGGCCCATCCGGCGTGCCTTGAGAACGAGATATGTGCGACTCCAGGAAGGACATTCACGCCAGTCACTGAGCCCATAGAGTTTTCTTTTGATGCACCACCCTGGAGTCTAGGAAAGAGCATGGTAGCCCACATCACCATGGGACGCATTGGAGAAGTTTACCACAAGGATCTCAAGGATACTATCTACCAGATTTGTGGGCACCGAGATGAGCAATGGGAGATGATCAGCACCAGGAAGGATAGATCAATTGCAGCTTTCATCCAGGAGTTAAACCAGCACATTCGACGCCAGGAGAACCAGATGTGCACAGGCATGCCAGATTTGAAGAAGGCAATGACAAGGATCACGGAGCTGGAGGAAGAACTCAAGACTACACGCGAAGATTATGAGGAGGAAATCGTCGTACTAGTGGAGAAGAATGACGACCTGACAAGGAAGATTGGAGTATTCATGGGAGATCCCGCGCCAGGAGGAGAAGATGACGGTTCCACTTGCCCGGAGAACTACATCATCATCGGCATTTACACCGACTCGGACCACGGCGATAGCGATGATGACTATGTTGATGAAGCTGGAGCGGATATCATGGAGTCTTCGACCGATCAATTTTTCTAGTTGAACACCATATCAGTAATAGTATTCCCCCATGTATATAGTATAGTCTGAGCACTTTTGTAACGATAGTTCTAGACCGATTGTATGCCCTTGTTTGATTGATTGAGTGATATGTTTGTGTTTGTCTCATGTGCATATGGGTAGTGTTTTCCCCTAGACCTCATTCTAGTATGTTTTCTCACCTTTTCTAAACCCAACAGATGCCTCCGAGACGCGATAATGGATTTGCTTTCCACCGGAGCTCACTCAGTTGATCCAGCAGCAGAATACATTAATGCAGATACTAGTCCGTAATCGTAATCAGGAACAACAACAACAACAACCCACCACCACCACCACCTGTTGATCACTTAGCCCGTTTTCTAAGGCTGAATCCACTGTTGTTCTCCAGTAGCACTGAGCCGATAGTTGCAGATGATTGGCTCCGCAAGACTGAAAGGGAGTTGACCACTGCAGGATGCACATATGCGGAGAGAGTGCGTTTTGCCGCACATCAGCTTGATGGTCCCGCAACATCATGGTGGGAGAATTTCACAGCCACTTACCCCATCAACACTATTACATGGGACCAGTTCCAACAGGCTTTTCGCACTGCCCATGTATAAACATGAGCTATGGCCATGAAGAAGCGTGAGTTTCGCAACTTACGCCAAGGAGGGCGCACCGTTGGCCAATATGTGGATGACTTTAGCAAGCTAGCACGTTATGCCCCAGATGACGTAGCTACGGTCTGACTAAGCGGGAGAAGTTTGGAAGGGTGAATGATGAGCTGAGCATGCAGTTGATGGTGGCAAATTTCAATAACTACCAGGAGTTGGTAGATAGAGCTCTCATGATTGAAGGGAAGTAGCAGCAGATTGACAACCGCAAGAGGAAGTATGGACAAGGGAAGTATAATTCTGGAGCTCAACAGAGACCCTGTTTTACCCCGAACTCGGGAGGACCCCTTCAGCATAACCATGGAGCTCACAATCACACTGGAGGAAGTTCGCACAACCATAGTGGCCCCAAGTACGGGAATGGTAATGGAGGAAGCAACGGACAGAACCGTTCCAACCCAGCAACGCCCTCCAAGAAAGACCTAAGCCACGTTACTTGCTACAAGTGCCAGAAGACCGGACATTACGCCAATGAACGTCCTGAAGCTAAGAATGGAAACGGTAATGGAAGCTCTGGGAAGAAGCCCAACCCTTTCAACAGGGGACAAGTGAACCACGTTAACATGGAGCAGGTTGAAGCCCAGCCAGATGCAGTAATAGGTAAGTTTTTGGTTAAGTCATTTAATGCAGTCGTTCTTTTTGATACTGGTGCATCACATTCATACATATCAAGGGGATTTGTGGATAAGTATAAACTTCCCACCAAAGTTCTTAGTACACCTATGTTAGTGAGCTCGCCAGGAGCAGAGTATATGGCAAGCCAAGGATGTTTTCAGATGCCATTGACCATAGGTAGGCATGTTTTCCCCTTAGACCTGATAATTTTGGAATCGCAAGGTTTGGATGTGATTCTGGGTATGGATTGGCTATCGATGTATGGAGGAAACATCGATTGCGCCAATAAGTCAATTTTGCTCACCACCCCAGAAGGAAGAAGGATCAAGTATGTATCCCGACATGTGCCGAATAGGAAGCAAGTAAATTCCTTATCAGGAGTTGTACAGGAGGAAGTACCAGTGGTGAAGATTTCTCGGATGTATTTCAAGAAGAGTTGCCAGGCATGCCACCGGATAGAGACATTGAGTTTTTGATTGAGATTTTGCCAGGCACAGGGCCAATATCTAAGAGACCGTACAGAATGCCTGCAAAGGATTTGGAGGAAATTAAGAAGCAGATTAAGGAGTTACTAGATAAAGGTTATATTCGCCCAAGTTCGTCACCTTGGGGATCCCCAGTACTTCTAGTGGAGAAGAAGGATGGATCATTGAGGATGGTTGTTGATTATCGAGGATTGAATGAGGTGACGATCAAGAAAAAGTACCCACTACCAATGATCAATGATTTGTTCGACCAGCTGCAAGGAGCTAAGGTGTTTTCCAAGATCGATCTACGATCAGGGTACCACCAGCTGAAGATTCGAGAGCAGGATATACCTAAGACAGCTTTTACCACGAGGTACGGGCTATATGAATATACCGTTATGTCATTTGGCCTAACTAACGCACCCGCTTATTTTATGAACATGATGAACAAGGTGTTGATGGAGTTTTTGGATAAATTCGTCGTGGTGTTCATTGATGATATTCTGGACTACTCGAAGAATGAAGAGGAGCATAAAGAGCATTTGCGTTTGGTACTTGGGAAGCTCAGAGAACATCAGCTATACGCCAAGTTCAGCAAGTGTGAGTTTTGGTTGAAGGAAGTTGGATTCCTTGGACATGTTATATCCGGAGAAGGAATAGCAGTAGACCCCACCAAAGTTGTCTCTGTGAAAAATTGGGAAGCACCCACGTCAGTTGGACAGATCCGGAGTTTTCTTGGACTCGCAGGGTACTACCGGAGGTTCATTGAGAATTTCTCGAAGATTGCAAAGCCTATGACGGAGTTGTTGAAGAAGGACACCAAGTTCAAATAGATTGAGGAATGTGAGGCTAGTTTTCAGGAGTTGAAGAAACGCTTGGTTACATCACCAGTGTTGATTCTGCCAGATCAACGCAAGGATTATGAAGTGTATTGCGACGCTTCATGTCGAGGACTTGGAGCCGTGCTTATGCAGGAAGGAAGAGTTGTTTCATATGCCTCACGACAGCTTAAACCCCATGAGTTAAATTATGCTACACATGATTTGGAGTTAGCAGCCGTAGTACATGCGTTGAAGACTTGGAGACATTTTCTCATCAGAAACCATTGTGAGGTGTACACGGATCACAAGAGTTTGAAGTATATCTTCACGCAGAAGGAGTTGAATCTCAGGTAGAGGAGATGGTTGGAACTCATTAAGGATTATGATATGAGATTGCATTATCATCCCGGAATGGCTAACATAGTAGCCGATGCGTTGAGCCGCAAGAGTCACGTCAATACACTCATGACCGGAGAGTTACCCAAGGATTTAGCAGAGGATCTTCGCGGGCTATGTTTGGAAATAGTTCCGAGAGGTTATGTAGCAGCTTTGGAGATTCAATCTACTTTGATGGATAAGATCAGAGAAGCTCAGAAGATAGACAAGGAGATTGCCGAGATAAAGGAAAGGATGAGCAAAGGAAAGGCTAAAGGATTTTGTGAGGACGAGCACGATACCTTATGGTTTGAAGACCGCGTATATGTGCCAAATGATCCGGAGATCAGGAAGTTGATTCTGCAAGAGGCCCATGATTCGCCATATTCGATTCACCCATGAAATACCAAGATGTATCTGGATTTGAAGGATAGTTTCCGGTGGACCGGAATGAAGAAGGATATTGCGGAGTATGTAGCAGTTTGTGATGTATGTTAGAGAGTGAAGGCAGAGCATCAGAAGTCAGCAGGATTGCTACAGCCATTGCCGATACCCGAATGGAATTGGGATAAGCTAGGCATGGATTTTATCACGGGATTGCCCAGGACTCGTTCAGGCTATGATTCGATATGGGTTGTAGTCGATCGTCTGGCGAAAGTAGCTCATTTCATCCTAGTGAAGACCACTTACACCAGTGCTAAGTTGGCCAAGATATATATGACCAGGATCGTATGTTTGCATGGAGTTCTGAGGACCATCGTATCAGATAGAGGAACCCAGTTTACCTCAAAGTTTTGGAATTAGTTGCATGAGACTTTGTGAACCAGGCTAGAGTTCAGTACAACTTTTCACCCGCAGACAGATGGACAGACTGAGAGAGTCAATCGGATTTTGGAGGACATGTTGAGAGCTTGTGCGCTAGACTATGGATCTAGTTGGGACGACAATTTGCCTTACGCAGAGTTCTCTTACAACAACAACTATCAAGCCAGTTTGAAGATGGCCCCTTTTGAAGCATTGTATGGAAGGAGGTGCAGAACACCGTTGTTGTGGGATGAAGTTGGAGACCGACAGTTGTTTGGACCAGATTTGATTAAAGAGTCTGAAGAGAAGGTTAAGCTGATTCGCGATAGACTCAAGGTAGCCCAGTCCAGGCAAAAGAGCTATGAGGATTCTAAACGCAATGATACAAAGTCGGAGATAGAGTGTATCTTCGTGTATCCCCACTTTGTGGAGTGAAGCACTTTGGAGTTAAGGGAAAGTTAGCACCACATTTTGTGGGACCATACAAAGTTTTGGAACGTATGGGAGAAGTTGCTTACAAGTAGGAATTGCCCGAAGGATTGTCAGGAGTTCACGATGTGTTCCACATTTCTCAGCTGAAGAAGTGCCACGCAGAGATGGCTGATATTCCTTTGAGAGATACAGTGCCGCTCGAAGCTGTACAGTTGGATAGCGATTTGACCTACGAGGAGAAGCTAGTCAAGATTCTCGAGTTTGCCAGCCGACTTACACGCAGTAAGGTTATCAAGTTCTGCAAAGTTCAGTGGAGCCACCATACCGAGGATGAAGCCACCTGGGAACGAGAGGAAGACCTACGGAAGGATCACCCTCACCTATTTTCTAGACAACCCGAATCTCGAGGGCAAGATTCATCTTAAGGGGGGTAGCTTTGTAACATCCCAAATTTTCAATTTGGAATGTTACGCATTAGATCATCATTGCATATCATATTTTATTGCATTTTGGCTTGATCCTAGAAATTCTACGCAACTCGAGGACCCACAGAGAGAGTTGGGAATTTCGTTATTTTCATATTTGAGTTTTCTCGAATTTTGAAAAGAGGATCGTTTGATTTTAATTATTTTCTCTTCGAATATTTCTTTTATGAAAATAAAAGAGAGGATAAAATGACTTCCTCAAAATAAAGAAATATTGGAGATTTAATATTAAAATCAAATAAGAATTTTATTCGGAGTTTTATCGCTATTTTATCTGAATTAGGAAAAATATGCGTTTTTCAGAATTGCATTAGAGTCCCAAATAAATGTTCACCTTGTCCGATAGATTTTTAGAGGACGGCGAAAATTTATTTCAGGATTTTCGGAGTCCGTTTAGTATTTCTTTTATTCGTTTTTCTGCGCGGAATATTTTCAAAAAAGTCAACCGACCTAACCGGGCCGTGTCCGCCTGGGACTCCAACCCGACCGGCCTTTAAAGCCCGAGGAGCTGACCCTCGTCGCCCGCCAAACCCTAGCCCAGCCCGGCCGATCATTGCCGTGCCATTGCCGCCAGCCGTCGCCCGTCGCCAAAACCGCCCGTCATGCCGCCACCGCCTCATGGGATCCGCCGAGGTAATAGCCTAAATATATTAGATCAGTTTTTTTCAGTTTAGTTATTTAGCGAACGCTCGTTTGTTAGTTCGTTTTAACGAACGGTTTTTACCGTTTAGCCGTAGACAGCGAACGTTCGTTCATTAGCCTGTTCGTCAGTTTTTCTTTTCTCGGATTTTCCACGATTATTTTCGATCGTGATTTCTGATCCGATTTTCGTTTTAGTTTATCTTTTCGCTCGTTTATCGGAATCAAGCGATTCAAGTGCCTAGAGTTTTGTCTTGAAGCCCTCTTTCTGTTTAATCAACTTAAACAAGTTTTTGCTACTGTAAAATTTGAGTTTAGTCCAGATTAGTAAACGAAGCTTGTTTCTTTCGCAGTTTGAGTTTTGTTGCTTCGTTTGATTTGATTCTTTTTACAAACTGGAGTTCTTAAGTTGAACTTTCTGGTTAGATATGCTTATTTGAGTTTTACCCATGCGTCTTTGCTGGATTGCTTATTGTATGCTTGTTTGTTTGTGATAGAGTACCCGGAGTGCGAAGCGTGCTACTACGAGTCTCTAGGTTTCACGAATCATCAGCAAGGCAAGTAACACTTTGATCATACCTCTTTCCTACCCAGTTTTATTGCATTAGATCAATCCTCAAACAATTGCATGGTTAGGATCCGATTAAATTGTGGGTATTGGGAAGTAGATGAGGTAGTACCTATTCACCTGTTTATTATCAAACCTATGGGAGTTACTTCTACGTTGCTTATATTGCTATGCTATGCTCATAGACGTGGATTGGGTTTGAGTGTATTCATGACAGATGTGGGATTGTTAATTAATGGTTCAACTTAAGGTGGCAACTTTAATACACATCTGTGTGGATTGAGGCACCTGGGGAACCCAGTGTTGTCTGTATTTTTGCAAATCCCGGGGTACCGTGTGATTCTCCTATGAACTGCCACCCAGGCTCAAAGGGATCATAAGATTATTCATGCTAGAAACTTCCGTGTGCAGCCACATGCCATTATGGGCTCTGGTATAGTTGAGTAAGTTGTGGGAAACCTTTCCTTGGTGGGCTAGCAGATGTAGGGGATTGTAGGTGTATAGGTCTATCTATCGGTTAAGGGGACCTCTTCGGAAAGACTGTGTCTCGGTCATCCGTTTCTCAAACATCATGTAGTGCGAGAAATCAAACGGAGGAGTCGAGTCTTGTGGGTAAAAGTGCACAAATCTCTGCAGAGTGTACAAACTATTCATGGTTAGCCGTGTCCCCGGTTATGGACATCTTGAGTATCTAGTTCTTGGATTATCATGTGGATCTCATCACTCTAAATTAATTTTGTTGGGTTATTAATTATTTTAATTGGGATTGACATGGGGTTTACCATTCTCAATGTTTAACAACTACCAAGATAGTTAAATAAAATTTATTCCTTTGTTGTAGGGGAAAATTGGCTTTTCGCAAAACATATTAACCATACAACCTCCACCAGCCATACATGCATATAGTGATAGCTTTATTCTGTTCATTACTCTCTTGTGTTACATTGCCAGCATATTCCATGTGCTGACCCGTTTTCGGGCTGCAACGTATCATGTTGCGAGACTTTTTCGCATTTACGAGTAAGGAGCCTTAGGTCGTGGTCTTTCACTCGGTGATGCCGTTGGAGTTGATGGACTCACTTTATCTTCCAAGCCTTCCGTTGTTATCGTATTAGATGGCTTTAAACCATATTTATTGTAATAAGTTCTCTTTTGAGACATTCGATGTAATAAATGTGTGATTTCTACTCTGTTATAGATCCTTCAAGTATTGTGCGTGTCAGCATTACCGATCCAGGGATGACACTGATGCACAGAGATCAGACTGTTTGAGGTTTGGTCGCTACAGATATCCTAGGACAACACTAGATTCTCCAGGTGCCCGCAACCAATCCACCCACAGGTATATTTAAGTAGCCACCTTAAGTTAACCATTAATTAACAATCTCACATCTGTCATGGATACACTCAAACCCAAACCACGTCTACTAGCATAGCATAGTGGTATAAGCATAACGTAGAAGTAACTCCCAGGGTTTGATAATAAAAGGGACAATAGGTTCTACCTCATCATCTACTTCCCAACCCACATGTTAATCAGAACCTACTCATGCAATGTTTGAGGGTTGTAACTAATGCATAAAAACTGGGTATGAAAGGGATATGATCAAAGTGTTACTTGCCTTGCTGACGATCTGCAAACCCTAGAGACTCGTAGTAGCACGCACGCTTAAGACCGGAATTCTATCGTAAACAAACAATAGGATACATAAGCACTCAAGCATATATGCAATGGTAAAACTTAGATGAGAAAGTCCAATCTGAAAGATCAACTGAAGAGCTTCGAACTGAAAAAAGAATCAACCAAATCGGAGCTACGAAACTCAAACTACGATCAAAAGAAATTCGAATTCAAATCTGCTTGAAACCAAATTTTAAATTGTCAAAACCATTTTCAAGTTGATTAACTAGAAAGAGGGGTTTGAGGCAAAAATTTTGGCGTTGGTTTCACTGGATTTGGACGAACGGTTAAAAAGTTGTGAGGGTTTGAAGATCAGGGGCTAATCTATGATAAAAATAATCACGGATAGGTCCCTGGTGAAAATAAAAATAAAAAGAAAAAGACTACGGTGCGAACGTTCGCTGACAAAGACAAACGAACGAATTCGTTCGTTATAAGAACTAAACGAATGAACGTTCGCGAAATAGATCTAAACTGAGAAAACCGATTTATATAAAAAAAACCAATCTAGATCTAGGGCTTCCGGTGAGGTGGGGCGGCGCAGGTCGTGGCGCATCGACGGTCAAGTGGCGGCGGTGAGGCGGCAGCGTTGAGCGGCGGCGCAACAAGCGGGCGGGCGGGTGGAGCGGCGGCGGCGGCTTGGGGCTGGAGTGGAGATGGGCTTACAAGAAGGCACCGGACGCCGAGGCCGACCGGACTCGTGAGTCCGGGCCTTCAGACGATCAAGGGAGGCGGCGGCGCTGGTTGGGCTTGGCTGACTCGGGCGTTAGCCCGATCGGTAAACGCTTTTTAAATAATATAGTTCCGCCAAAGAAAATCCTAAATAAATATAAAAAACTCTAAAAATGCCAAAAACAATTTTCACCGTCTAAATAAAATATTTAGAATGTAGTGAACATTTTTCTGGACTAAAAATGCAATTTTGAAAAATGCATATTTTTCTAATTCAAATAAAATACCAAAAAATCCAAACAAAATAATTATTTGATTTTCAACATTTTTCCTCCAATATTTCTTTTATTTTTTAGAAGTCATTTTATCTCATCTCTTTTATTTTTAATATTGGAAATATTTGAGAGAGAAAAATATTAAAACCAAAATGATCCTCTTTTCAAATTTGAGAAAGATTCAAATATGAAAATAATGAAATCCCCAACTCTCTCCGTGGGTCCTTGAGTTGCTTAGGATTTTCTAGGATCGCAAACGAGATGAAAATAAAATATGATATGCATATGATGACCTATGTATAACATTCCAAATTGAAAATTTGGGATGTTACAAACTCATCATATAAGATGAATCTCGCCCTCGAGATTCAGGTTGGCTAGAAAATATGTGTGGGTGGTCTTTCCGTAGGTCTTCCTCTTGTTCCCAGGTGGCTTCATCCTCGGTATGGTGGCTCCACTGAACTTTGCAAAACTTGATAACCTTGCTGCGTGTAACCCGGCTGGCAAACTTGAGAATCTTGACGGATTTCTCCTCTTAGGTCAAGTCACTATCCAACTGAATTGCTTCCAGGGGGACTGTATCTCTCAAGAGTAATATCGGCCATCTCAGAATGGCACTTCTTCAACTGGGAAATGTGAAACACATCATGAACTCCTGATAGATCTTCGGGTAACTCCAACTTGTAGGCCACTTCTCCCATACGCTCCAAAACTCGGTATGGTCCTACAAACCTCGGGGCTAACTTTCCCTTAACTCCAAATCGTTTTACTCCTCACAGAGGTGACACACGAAGATATGCTCTGTCTCTGATTTCATAGACTACCTCCTTGCGTTTTGAGTCTACATAACTCTTCGCTCGGGTGAGCTACCTTCAGTCTATCTCGAATCAACTTAACCTTCTCTTCAGACTCCTTGATCAAATCTGGTCCAAACAACTGACAGTCTCCAACTTCATCCCACATCAACGATGTCCTGCACCTCCTTCCATACAAGGCTTCGAAAGGGGCCATCTTCAGACTAGCTTGATAACTGTTGTTGTATGAGAACTCTGCGTACGACAAATTATCATCCCAACTGGATCCATAATCTAATGCACAGGCTCTCAACATGTCCTCCAGAATCTGATTGACTCTCTTGGTCTGTCCATCCGCTCATGGATGAAAGGTTGTATCTTGAACTCTAGCCTAGTACCCAAAGTCCGCGGTGATGCCAAAACTTCAAGTAAATTGAGTCCCTCTATCCGACACGATGGTCCTCGAACTCCGTATGCGATCCTGGTCATATATATCTTGGCCAACTTCGCTTTTCGTATAGGTGGTTTTCACCGGATAAAGTGAGCCACTTTGGTCAAACGATCCACTACTACCCAGATAGAATCATATCTCGACCGGGTCCTTGGTAATCCGGTGATGAAATCCATGCCAAGCTTGTCCCACTTCCATTCGGTATCGGCATAGGTTGCGATAATCACGCTTTAACTTCGATGTTCTGCCTTCACTCTCGACATACATCACATACGGCTACATACTCGGCAATATCCTTCTTCATACCACCACCACCGTAAACGCTCCTTCAAATCCAAATACATTTTGGTGTTTCTTGGGTGAATCGAGTATGGCGAGTTATGGGCCTCCTGAAGTATTAACTTCCTGATCTCTACATTATTGGGTACATAAACATGGTCCTCAAACCATAAAGTTTCGTACTCATCCTCACGAAAACCTTTAGCTTTTCCTTCGCTCATTTTCTCCTTTACCTCAGCAATCTCCTTATAATCCTTCGGAGCTTCTCGAATCTTTCCCAATAGTGTTGACTGAATCTCCATTGTTGCAACAAAACCTCTAGGAACTATCTCCAAACGAAGCTCCCTGAGATGTTCGGCTAACTCCTTTGGTAATCCTCCGCTTATGAGGGTATTGACATAACTCTTCTGGCTCAAAGCGTCTGCTATGACATTGGCCTTGCTTGGATGATAGTGTATCTTCGTATCATAATCCTTTATAACCTCCAACCATCTCCTCTGCCTGAGATTCAACTCCTTCTGCGTGAAAATGTACTTCAAACTCTTGTGATCCGTGTACACATCACACGATTTCCAATAAGAAAATGTCTCCAGGTCTTGAGTGCATGAACTACAACTGCTAACTCCAAATCATGCGTGGCACAATTAAATTCAAGCGGTCGAAGCTGTCATGAGGCATATGAAACAACTCTTCTGTCTTGCATAAGTACACCTCCAAGTCCTAAGTGAGAAGCATCGCAATACACTTGGAAATCCTTGCGTATATCCGGCAGAATCAGCACAGGGGCTGTAACCAAACGTTTCTTCAACTCCTGGAAACTTGCCTCACATTCATCTGTCCATTTGAACTTAGTGTCCTTCTTCAACAACTCCGTCATAGGTTTCACAATCTTGGAGAAATTCTCAATGAATCTCTGGTAGTATCCCGCGAGTCCAAGAAAACTGCGGATTTCTCCTACTGAGGTGGGTGCTAGCCAATCAGTGACTGACTGAACCTTGGTAGGGTCTACTGCTATACCTTCTCCGATATAACATGTCCAAGAAATCCAACTTATTTCAACCAAAACTCACATTTGCTGAACTTGGCATATAAGTGATTTTCCCTAAGCTTCTCGAGAACTAAACGCAAATGCTCCTTGTGTTCCTCTTCATTCTTCGAGTATACCAAAATATCATCAATGAACACCACAATAAACTTATCCAAGAACTCCATGAACACCTTGTTCATCATACTCATGAAATAGGCAGGGGCATTAGTCAATCCAAATGACATAACCGTATACTCATATAGCCCGTACCTTGTGGTAAAGGCTGTCTTAGGTATATCCTGTTCTCGGATCTTCAGCTGGTGGTATCCTGATCGCAGATCGATCTTGGAGAATACTTTAGCTCCTTGTAGCTGGTCAAGCAAATCATTGATTATCGGTAATGGGTACTTGTTCTTGATCGTCACTTCATTTAATGCACGATAATCAACAACCATTCTCAAGGATCCATCCTTCTTCTCAACCAAAAGCACTGGGGCTCCCCACGGTGACGAACTTCATTGAATGTAACCCTTCTCCAATAACTCCTTAATCTGCTCTTAATCTCCTTCAGATCATTTGCGGGCATCCGGTATGGTTTCTTCAATATCGGTCCGGTGCCAGGCAACAACTCTATAAAAAATTCAATGTCTTGATCCGCGGCATGCCTGGTAGTTCCTTTGGAAATACGTCTGGGTAATCCTTCACTACAGGTACTTCCTCTTGAACAACTCCTGAGAGGAAATTTACTTGGGTTTTCCTTGGCGCATGCCTGGATACATACTTAATCCTTTTCCCTCCGGGGTGGTGAGCAGAATTGACTTACTAGCACAGTCAATGTTTCCTCCATACTTCGATAGCTAATCCATGCCTAGTATTATATCCAATCCTTGTGACTCCAAAATTATTAGGTCAGAGGGGGAAACATGGCTACCAATGGTTAAGGGTAACCGATCACACCATCGGCTGGCCATATACTCTGCTCTTGGCGAGCTTACTAACATGGGTGACCTAAGGGCTAAGGTAGGTAACTTAAACTTGTCCACAAATCCCCTTGATATGTATGAATGTGATGCACCAGTATCAAAGAGAACGAGAGCGGTAAATGTCTTAACCAAAAACTTACCGATAACTGCATCTGGCTGCTTCTCAACCTCCTCCACGTTGACGTGGTTCACCTGACCTCTGGTGAAAGGATTGGGCTTCTTCCTATAACTTCCATTGCCATTTCCATTCTTGGCTTCAGAACACTTAGTGGCGTAGTGTCCAGTCTTCTCGCACTTGAAAAAAGTAATGTGACTTAGGTCCTTCTTGGCGGGCGTTGCCGGGTTGAAACGGCTCTGGCTGCTGCTTCCTCCATTTCCATTCCCATTCTTGGGGCCACTATGATTATGTGAACTTCCTCCATTGTGAGTGTGGCCTCCATGGTTGTGGCGGGTGTGTCCTCCCGAGTTCGGGGTAAAACGAGGTCTCTGCTGAGCTCCTGAATTGTACTTCCCTTGTCCATACTTCCTCTTGCGGCTCTCTATCTCTGCTGCTTCCCTTCAATCATAAGAGCCACATCTACCAACTCACTGGTAGTTAGCAAATGTTGCTACCATCAATCGTGCATACTCAGTTCATCATTCAGCCCTTCCATAAACTTCTCACCTTGTGGCGTGCGTGGCCACATCATCTGGGCATAGCGAGCTAACTTCTTGAACTCATCCATGTACGCCTACGACGATTTCCACTGAGTAAGTTGCGAAACTCACGCTTCTTCATGCTCATAGCTCCAGTTGAGACATGTGCAGTGCGGAACGCTTGCTGAAATTGATCCCAAGTGACATTGGCTATGGGGAAGTGCTTGTGTAATTCTTCCACCATGAGGCTGCGGGTCAATCCAATTGATGTGCGGCAAAACGCACCTTCTCAGCATCTGTGCAACCTGCGGTGGTCAACTCCCTTCCAATACTACGTAGCCAGTCATCAGCAACAATCCGCTCAGTTCTACTGGAAAACACCGGTGGATTCAACCTCAGAAAATGTGCTAAGTTATCAACTGGAGGTGGTGGCGGTGGGTTGTTGTTGTTGTTGTTGTTGTTGTTGTTGTTGCCTTGGTTCTGGACTAGTAGCTGCATCAAGGCATTCTGCTGTTGGATCAACTGAGTGAGCTCTGGTGGGAAGACAAATCCGGGGTCACGTCTCAGAGGCATCTGATGGGTTTAGAGGGGAGAGTTTAGAATAGAAAGAGGTCTAAAGAGAATAGCACTACCCATATGCACATGAGACAAACACATTCATATCACACCACTCAATTCAAACAAGGGCATACAATCGATCTAACTATCATTACAAAATACTTGGACTACTATTATATACATGGGGGAAATACTACTGACAATATGGTGGTCAACTAAAAATTTAGATCGGTGGAAGACTCCATGATATCTGCTCCAGCTTCGTATTCATAATCATCATCACTATTCTCGGGGTCAGAGTCAGTGTTGTCGATGATGATGTAGTCCTCGGGATGGTCGTCATCTCCTCCTGGCGCGGTGTCTCCCATGAATACACCTAGCTTCCTCGTTAGGTCGTCATTCTTTTCTACTAGTATTGCGATTTCCTCCTCATATCCGTCGCGTGTATACTTGAGTTCCTCTTCAAGCTCCATGTTCCGGTCATCACCTTCTTCAGATCTATCATGCTTGCGCACATTTGGTTCTCCTAGCGGCGAATGTGCTGGTTTAACTCCTGGATGAAAGCTGCAATGGACATGTCCCTCCTGGTGCTGATCATCTCCCATTGCTCATCTCGGCGCCCACATATCTGGTAGATGGTGTCCTTAAGATCCTTGTGATAAACTTCACCGATGCGTCCCATGGTGATGTGAGCCGCCATGCTCTTTCCTAGACTCCAGGTTGGTGCATCAAAGGAAAACTCTATGGCTCAGTGACTGGTGTGAATGTCCTTCCTGGAACTTGAACTCGAATCATCCAACGCTCCTCTTCTGGTAAAGTGGCGGTGTAGGTCCTGGTGAAGCTTGGTATTCCTATGTTCAGGTACATAGTGACTTCCTTCAAGTGTCGTCCAAAAGGTGTGTCTTCATCTGGTTGAGCAAACTTGTTCCTTGAGTCCGCCATCTATAGAGTGGAAAATGGAGAGAGTCAGAAATGAGTAGAGAAGAGTGACCTATGGTTTATCTTAGTGGTCGTGTCCTACAATCAGCATGGGCTCTGATACCATCTTGTAGCGATCCGACCTCAGACGGTCAGATCTCTGTGCATAAGTGTCATCCCTGGATCGGTAATGCTGACACACACACAATACTTGAAGGATTTATAACAGAGTGCAATCACACACTTATTACATCGAATGTCTCAGAGAATTTATTACAATAATATGGCTTAAGGCCAACTAAATAAGATAATTGCGGAAGCATCGAAGGTAAATGAGTCCATCAACTCCAACGGCATAGCTAAGTGCACGACAACGACCTAGCGCACCTTACTCTTCGTCTGAAAAGTCTGCAACATAATACATTGCAGCTCGAAATGGGTCAAAGACATGGAATATCTTTGGCAAAATAACACAGTAGAGCAATGAACAGGTAAATGCTATCACTACATGCATATATGGCTGGTGGAGGGTTATCATGTTTTTGCGAAAAGCCAATTTTTCCCTACAACAAAGAAATAATTTATTTTAACTACCATGGTAGTTGATAAACATTGAGAAGGTTCCTCCAACTCAATCCCAATTAAACAGTATTAATAACCCAACAAATTAATTTACAGTGATGAGATCAACATGACAATTCAAGAACCAGATACTCAAGATGTCCACAACTGGGGACACGACTAACCATGATTAGTTTGTACACTCTGCAGAGGTTTGCGCACTTTTCCCCACAAGACTCGATCTCCTCCGTTGGATTTCTCGCACTACATGGTGTTTGAGAAACGGATGACCGAGACACAGTCTTTCAGAAGCATTAACTCTTTACTCTGGGTAGACAGTACCACCTACATCCCCTACATCTGCTAGCCTACCACTGAAAGAGGTTGCTACCTCTTGAGCATGCGTTGGTTTTCCCTTGAAGAGGAAAGGTTGATGCAGCAAAGTAGCGTAAGTATTTCCCTCAGTTTTTGAGAACCAAGGTATCAATCCAGTAGGAGGCCACACGCAAGTCCCTCGTACCTACACAAACAAATAAGAACCTTGCAACCAACGCGACAAAGGGGTTGTCAATCCCTTCACGGCTACTTGCAAAAGTGAGATCTGATAGAGATGATAAGATAATATTTTTGGTATTTTTATGATAAAGATTAAAAGTAAAGAAAGCGACGACAGAAATAGCTCGTTGACGGGAGATTAATATGATGGAGCTAGTGGCTTCTCTCAAGATAGCATAAGTATTACTGTGGGTGAACAAATTACTGTCGAGCAATTGATAGAAAAGTGCATAATTATGAGAATATCCAGGCATGATCATGTATATAGGCATCATGTCCATGACAAGTAGACCGACTCCTGCCTGCATCTACTACTATTACTCCACACATCGACCGCTATCCAGCATGCATCTAGAGTATTAAGTTCATAAGAACAGAGTAACACATTAGGTAAGATGACATGATGTAGAGGGATAAACTCAAGCAATATGATATAAACCCCATCTTTTTATCCTCGATGGAAACAATACAATACTTGTCGTTTCCCTTACTGTCACTGGGATCGAGCACCGCATGATTGAAGCCAAATCTAAGCACTTCTCCCATTGCAAGAAAGATCAATCTAGTAGGCCAAATCAAACTGATAATTCAGAGAGACTTGCAAAGATAACCAATCATATATAAAACAATTCAGAGAAGATTCAAATACTGTTCATAGATAATCTTGATCATAAACGCACAGTTTATCGGATCTCGACAAAAACATCGCAAAAAGAGTTACATCGAATAGATCTCTAAGAAGACCGCGGAGAACTTTGTATTGAGATCCAAAGAGAGAGAAGAAGCCATATAGCTAATAACTATGGACCCGAAGTCTGTGGTAAACTACTCACACATCATCGGAGAGGCTATGGTGTTGATGTAGAAGCCCTCCGTGATTGATGCCCCCTCCGGCGGAGCGCCGGAAAATGCCCCAAGATGGGATCTCACGGGTACAGAAGGTTGCGGCGGTGGAATTAGGTTTTAATGGTGCTCTTGGATGGTTTCGGGGTACATAGGTGTCGGGGAGGCTGATCGGACCCACGAACACCTATGGGGACGGCGGACCAAGCCCCTTGTGGTTCGGAGGGGGGCGGAGATCGCACGAAGAGCGGATCGAGGCGAAGCGCACGAGCAGTTTTACCCAGCTTCGGAGCTCTCCGGAGAGATAATACTCCTACTGCTGCTTGTCTGATTTGTATTGTGTTCTTGCTAGGGAGCCATGAGAGCTACAAGACCTAGCGCGAATATCTCTGGTCACGTATGAGTCGAACGGACCGAACCCCCTCTGTGTTGCGCATGGGCCTCCTATTATATGCTCAAGGGGTCTCCGACAGGTGGCAACGCAGATGAGGGTACAAATGGAAAAACAGTAGTTGGTACACCTACTTGAACGATTATGCGATTGCAATATACCTAACCACGACGGCAAGGGACAAAAGCATTAAATGCCCGTCACAGCCGCCTAAACAGTGCAACAGTGGACCGTCAGAGTGCCACCGCTTGCCACGATGGTAGGCTTGTCGGCCGCTTATCGCTGCTCCCTCACCGGGCTGCACAGCCTCTTGACACGCTGCGCATGGAATGGTCCCATGGCGACCACGTTAGTGGATGAGCTGGAGCGGAGATGAAGAGAGGTTGCCTGCCGCGGCAAGTGCCTTGCCGCGGCTGAATCCTTGTCGCGTCCGGAGTCTTGTCGCTCTCCGAGCCTTCCCGACAAGCTCCTCTTGCCAGGGTCTTGTCTTCTGCATGCCTTGAGTGGCCTTCCCGGCAAGCTCCTCTTGCCGGGGCCTTGTCTTCTGAGTTAAATACTTTGTTCCTGAATGGCTCCAAAGGAACCACGGAGGATCTTGGCGGTGACCAGGCAAGCCCTGCCACGTGAGGTCTTGCTGCCCGTGCGAAGTTCGGGATACTAGGGTACCCCTACTCTAGTACACCGGCAGGAGCCCCGCCCGGGTCGCCGCACGGTGCCGTGCGCCGTCGGGCCAGGCCCAAAATAAAGGCGCGTCACACGCCGGCCTTGATCACGCCAGTAACTCACCCGGCCCACCACGCCCCCACTAACGGCACGCACGGACGTGGCGTCGTGTGAGAGATCGTGGGGCGAGGTCGTGGGGGTTTCTTTATTAGGAAAAGCGGGCGTCCGCCTCCCCTCCTTATAAACAGGGGAAAGCAGGCAGGTCGCCCACCTCGCCATTGCTGTCTTGTCTTGAAAACCACCGCCGCTCCCCCTTCTTCTCCAAAGGCGAAGAGAGCAGCGCCCGCCCCTTTTCGCCACAAAGACCATCAACGCCGTCGGTCTCCTCCACCGCCTCCGCCATGGCTCCAAAGGCCGACAAGGGAAGGGAGTGAAGTCGGCCGAGGCGCAGCTGACTCGCTGCCAGGCCCGGAAGGAGCGGGCCATCTTCTCCCCAGCTCGGCCTTAAAGGAGCCGAGGAGGGCTTCTACCTCTTCTGGTCGACGGAGACGCGTTCGCATACGCGCACCAAGGTAATCCCCGCCCCAGCTTCAGAATTAGCCCCAACAGGGTATCCTTTCTTTGCCCTTTTCTTCTACAGCGGGCTCTGCCCGCCCTTTTCTCAATTCTTCATGACATTATGAACACCTACGGTTCCGCCTCCTTGATTTCACCCCCAACGCCAGTCTGACCATGGTAGTTTTCGCACACCTTTGCGAAAACTTTGTCGGGATCCACCCCAACGTAGCCCTCTTCCGCCACTTCTTCATGCCCGCGTTGAGAGAGGGGAGCCGCTTGCCAGAGGGATTGCTTGGGTCTCCAGGGTCGGAAAGAAGGAGGCCTATCTGGAAGGAGAGTTCCGCAACAAGTGGGAGGAGTGGAGAGCCAACTGGTGTTGGATCGTAGAGGAGAACCCGCAGCCCTTCACTGCCGTGCGCCAAACCCCAATAGTGCGGCAATGATTGGAGCAACTTGGCTGGAGGATGCTAGGTTGAAGATAGCTGTGACCCGGATCTTGCGCCTCAGGCTTGCTGGACTAACCATAGGCGCAGTTGGCGCAGATTTCCTTCGCCGCCGCATCGCCCCCTTGCGGGAGAGGAGGAGGCCTGCTTGGGAGTTCCAAAACGCAGCGGACATCATGAGGCTGCGCCCGGGCCTTAACTGGAATTTCACCGTCTTGGAGCTGGATGCGATGCTGCTAGTGCTGTTCAAGAATGACCCCGATCACCCCGAGTGGTTTAGGGTGCCGAGGGGGGGTCGTCCCATTGTGCAACAACTCTGCGCTCGACCGCATCCGCGCCATGATGCCATTGTACGATTCCCATGGGATCGTTCCAACCTGGCAGGAGCCTTCCGACGACATCGTGCGGCAGTTCTTCGACAGCTTGGAAGAAATGCCGATCCGCCCGACGGCGTAAGAAGCTCACCGCGACACCACCGACGAGGAGATGGTGCGCACGCCACAAGGTTGGAGGAGGCGGCAGCGGCATTACCGGGCGTCTTCGGGTACACCATGGAGGAGGCAGATGCAGCAGAGGCGGCAAGCCTTGTCGAGCGAAGGAGTTCGCCGGCGGAAGAGCTTGCCGCACCCGAGGCCGAAGTCGAGCGAACCAGCCGAGGGTGCTTCTTCCCCACCATCCAGCGGCTTGTCGTGAACGGAGCCCCGGCTCTGCCAAAGAGGCGCTTTCGCAAGGCCGAGACGAGACGGGCGGCAAGGCGGGCCCACATCCGCAGCGCCACAACGGCTCTACCACAGCGATGTTGCCGCTGAGCACCCACACCGCTGCGACAACCGGGCGGGATCCTCCCGAGCCACCGCCGACGCCTCGCCAAGCGGCCAAGAGAGCCCACTCCTCCTCCTCGTCGCACCGAGGCGAGCCGGAGTTTGACTTCTCAGCTTAGCTCCGAGGAGGAAGAAGAAGAGTAAGCTTCAATATTGTGCTTGTATTTCTTCAATTTTGTTGCTTCATCTTGAATCTGATTTGCTTCGTTCTCAACTCTTTCCTTTTCAGGACGCCGCCCAGAGCGTCGAAGAGAGCGAAGACCCCGGTGGTCGCTGCGTTGAGGATGATCCACCAGCGGCTTGGAGGCGCGTCTGAGACCCCTTGCCGGATCCAAGCAGCCCTTCCTCAGAGCAGCCCGCAGCACAACCCCCAGAGTAAGTATGCGGTTTTCTCCTTACTGTTAGGTGTGCATGGGTGCTCCTTCTTCATTGATATCTGACTGTTGGTTTGTGTAGGAGTAGAGCAGCCTCATCAGGAGGGCTCGGAAGCCGCCCCTGAAATTCTATCTGCTTGGACTACGCCGCCAAGGGAGGATTCTCCGGCAAGGGAGCGTCCTCCGGCAAGGGAGGCTACTCCGGCAAGGGACAACACCAGTGACCCTCCAGTGGTCGAGACCATGGCTGCAGATCCCATTGCGTAATAATCCTCTTGCCGAAAATTTCCCTTGGGCTTGTTTTCTTCTGCTTTTCTTTTTGAACATTTGCTTGACTGTTCTTTCTTTGTCCGCCACAGAGCCGATGGAGACCGAGGTCGCCGGCGAGGAGGACACGGGCAACACCGAGCCGCCGTCGTGGAAGAAGAAGAGGCCGGTCTTGACGAGCCTGCCGTGCGAGGAGGCCACTGGCTGCCGCCGCAGAAGCCGGGCGAGGGTCTGGCAAGGACAGACCGACGGCCCTGGGCCGCAGGAGCGCCAGCGCGCACATCACCGACTTCCCCGCCAGAAGCGCCAGTTCAAGAGCCCCAGCCCGGGCGCCTACTCGAAGGCCGGGCGACGGCGTCTTCATCAAGCTCCCATGGGAGTCGAGCTCCAGGCGCCGGTCGAAGGAGACCTTCGACGGAGAGCTGCTCGCCTCCATTGGCCGACGCTGTGGACGCGCCAAGCAGCAGCTGGCCGAAGTCTGAGGAGGAGGCTGAAGAAGCCGCCGCCGCTCTACCGCACCCGGCAAGCCAAGTTGGAGTCCCGGAAGCGCTTGTCGCGAGGGCGGGAGTGCACATGGAGAAGCGCGTAGAAGAGCTCCGGCGCCAACCAAGAAGCTCTCCTAACGTGGCGGAAGAGCGGGAGCGACTTGTCAAGAGCGCACGGCCTTCATCCTCGAGAAGGCCGCCGAGGAGGAGCAGCGGCTTGCCGCCGAGAAGCTGTCCGCTGCAGAAAGCGAAAGCCGGGCGCAGCGGAAGGTCAACTGGACAGCCACGAGGAAGAGCTTGCTGCGAGGAGTCACTTGGCGGGCGCTTAAGGAAGCGAAGGATGTTGCCGCAGCCGCCGAGGCCGCCAAGAAGGAGCCGGAGACAAAGTGGCGCAATTGGAGGCCAGCCTCAAGAAGAGCGGCGAGGAGCTTGCTGCTCAAGCACGGCCGAGAAGGACGCCTACACTCTTGGCGAGCTGCAGGGCCGTCTCACGATAGGGAGCAAGGAGCTCGGCGCCAAGGATTCCAAGGCAGATCTTCAAATTTGGTGACCACTCGACGCAGACGCCGGACGGCACCAAGGAGCGGGAGGTGGGTCTGTTGGAGCAGATCAAGGCCAACGAGGAGTCAGGCTGGCGAACGCTGCTGCCACCCAGGCGCCTTGAGGGAGAGTGTGGAGCACCGGACCGAAGGTCTCGTGGATATCGCCGCCGCCATCCACAAAGAAGCTGATGGAGCTGGGATGGTGGATCTTGCATACTCCTCCGACGAGCACCTCCAACCCAGCGCCAAGCTTAGCTTATTCTTCAAGGGCGTGTTGGCGGGCCTCCAGCGACTCGGGAAGAGGTCCCAAAGCAGCTGGCCAAGGAATCGCGCCAGATCGTGCAGGAGCCCTCCGTAAGGTGTTGATGAAGGTGGCCTTCCGCAATCCGGGCCTCAACCTCAGCGGCGTCCTCGGATCCTTACCGCCAGATGCCGATGTGGGCGCTCAAAGCCCTTGTCGCACCCATTGTGGACAAGGTGAACAAGATCAAGCGGGTTGATGGCGACCCAGCGTAGACTAGGCCGCCAATTTTATCTTTCCCTTGTCATTGATCATGTTTAGAACAATTTAGTAGATCCGCGACAAGTTATTTTGTAATATACTCTATCTTAGGCGATGATTGCAATGTTATTTCCTTTACTTGATTCCTTCCTTTGTACATTTCTGCCCTACGCTTTTAGGTAACTTGTCGGTGCAGGCACCTTTGCCGCGAGCGCTGAGTGCGGAACGTCAAAGACACGCTAGCGGTGCCGCCTCCGACAAGCAACCTTGTCGCGACTAGCTGCAGCTCACTTAAGTTGTTGAGCGGACTCGAAACAAAGTAAGGGCGCGACTAGCCGCGAGTTGGTTCCTTCGCTCACAGGTTTTCCATACAAAGTACTATCGTTCGAGGAAGATAACTTAAAAATTTAAGAACTGATTGTTCAGACTTGGGCAACTTAGCTTTTCTGTCGTTTGCTTCCCGATAAGGCGAAACTTCCTCGAGCAACGCTTGGTCCATAGTATTATCTTCTCCTTCCCCCCTGGTTAACTTGTGCGCGAGGGAGCCTTCCTTTCTTTGAGAAAAGAGAAAGAAGAGAAAACAAAGTTATGGAGCCTAGCGGCTCGATATTGCTTACCGGGTGTGGGTGTTGCACAAAGTGTTAGCAAAAACATGCAATAAAATGATGAAAGCATGAATTTGACAAGTTGTGCGCAACACATGAGCTTTATCGATGCATCGGGTCTGCGCCCGGCTTTGTACAAAGGATTACATGCAACAGCGGCAAGACTTGTACAAAAGGTGGTTGCGGAACAGGTTCCGGCAACCGCTTCTGAGTAAAACTTCTGAAGATGTTCAATGTTCCAGGAGTTGCTCACCGAAATGCCATCTTCGGTCTCAAAGCGGACAGCGCCGAGCCTAGTGACTCGTTTCACCGGATAAGGGCCTTCCCACTTCAAGGCGTCAACTTGTTTGAATTCTTGGCGGATCGAACGCGGCGAAGAACAAGGTCGCCTTCCTCGAGGCTTACGGCACTAACTTTGCGGCTATGGTAGCGACGCAAAGCTTCTTTGATAGCGAGCAGCTCGTCTGACTGAAGACGATCTTCCTCAAGGATCAGCGTGTCATCTTGTCACAGCTGCTCTTGCTCAAGCTCATCATAAGCGAGCACTCGAGGCGATCCGTATACGAGTTCCGTGGGGAGAACTGCCTCGCTCCATAGACTAGAGCGAAAGGTGTCCGGCGGTGGCTCGATTTGGCGTCGTCTGATTGACCAAAGAACCACCGGTAGCTCCTTGATCCGGTTTCTTCCGCACTTGTGCAGCCTGTCGAAAGTTACGGTCTTGAGCCCGCGCAAGCACTTCAAAGATTTGCCCTCTCCGCTTGACCGTTGCTTCTCGGATGAGCAATGAAGCAAAAGCAGACCTTGGCGCCAAGATCTTGGGACGTCTTGCATGAAGGTGCAACTTCAGAATTGTGTGCCGTTGTCGGTGATGATCCTGTTAGGGATTCGAAGCAGCAAACAATCGACCAAGAACTTGATCACTGATCGTGCTATCACCTTCCTCATCGCTTCCACTTCCGGCCACTTTGTGAACTTGTCGATGGCAACATACAAGTACTCAAAGCCCCGACGACTTCGGGGAAGGGGCCGAGGATGTCGAGCCCCTGCATCAAAATGGCCGGGATAAAGGGATCGTCTGGAGAGCTTGAGCTGGCTGGTGTATCTGTTTGGAATGGAACTGCACGCTTCACACTTGGTTACTTATGCAGTTGCATCCTGGAGGGCTGTCGGCCAAAAGAAACCTTGCCGGAACGCTTTGCCGGCAAGTGCTCTGGCGCCAATGTGGTGACCACATATGCCTCCATGTATCTGTGCCAACAGCTTTTGTCCGTCTTCCCAGCAAATACACTTCAATTTCACACCGTTGAGTCTCCTTCTGTACAGTGTGCTGTCGACAAACTGGTACATACTTGACTGTCGGGCTACTCTTTCCGCTTCTTCTTGCTCTTCGGGAAGTTCTCCTGTTTGAAGGAAATGGACAATCTGTTGTGCCGATGCTGGAGCTTGCGGCTCGACAACAAGGACTAAAGGCACATCTGCTGCTGCGGGAACATTAGCTTCCACGGCAAGAACCTGCGGCTCAGCCGGAGCTTGAGGTTCCCCGGCAAGCTTGCCGGAGCAAAGCTTGTCGGGAGCGTCTGCTTCAACGAAACAAACCACAGGGCTTGTCGGAGCATCGCCTCACTGTTGGTGTCAATCTTGGGGACCTTCCTGGCGGCGGCTTCGGGAAGCTCTGCGGAAAGTAGTCACCAGAGATCAACTTCCTCTTCTTGTTACATCCGATTGATGGTGTTACGGTTGGCTATCGAGTTAGCTTGAGCACAAAAATCCCTGGTTCCACGGGTAGCTTAAGTCTGGCGACTTTGACAAAGCCATCGGCAATATCATTACGAGCTCTTGGAACATGTTCCATTTGTAGGCCGTCAAAGTGTTCTTCTAGCTTTCTCACTTCATCAACGTAGGCTTCCATCAATGGACTCTGATAATCTTTGTTCACTTGGCGGACGACAAGCTGCGAGTCACCCCTGACAATAAGCTTCTTGATCCCAAGGTCCACTGCGATCCTGAGACCGGCAAGAAAACCTTCATACTCTGCAGTATTGTTTGTTGCTTTCTCCTTGGGAAAGTGCATCTGGACTACGTACTTGAGGTGCTCTCCGGTGGGTGCGACAGCGACGCCAAGACCGCCGCTTTGCAGCGAGAAGGCACCATCAAAGTACATCAGCCACTCTTTGCTTGCTTCTTTGGCGGGAATGCTCGTCTCTGGAATTTCTTCATCTGGTGTTGGCGTCCATTCTGCTATGAATTCTGCCAATGCTCTGCTTTGGATAGTTGAAGTGCTTTCAAACTTGAGGCCAAAGCTTGACAGTTCCAGTGCCTACTCGACAATCCTGCCCGTCGCTTCTGGATTCTGCAGTATCCTCTTCAGCGGAAAGCGAGTGACAACTGTGATCTCATGTGCCTGAAAGTAATGGCGCAGCTTTCTCGAGGCCATGAGAAGGCCGAAAAGTAATTTACGCACACCGTAGTACCTTGATCTAGCCCCCTGCAGAAGGGAACTGACAAAGTAAATTGGGCGCTGCACCATCCTTTTCTGCATCTGCTCATGCGTCTGCGCAGATCCGTCCTTGTCGGGACCAGAGCTTGTCGGCGAAGCCCCCTGCTTGTTGCTGGATGTGTCTGCCGTGGTTGCTAGCTCATCATCCGCCTCCCTCTCCGCTACTAACGCAACACTAACCACTTGATTGGTTGCCGCTATATATAGCAGCAACTTCTCTTGTGGCTTAGGTGCGACAAGTGTTGGAGTGGAGGACAGGTATCTCTTTAAGTCCTGCAACGCAGCCTCCGCTTCGGGAGTCCATTTCATTGGACCTGCCTTTTTCAAAATCTTGAAAAATGGCGTATGCTGCGTTCAGCAGAACCTAGAGATAAACCTGCCGAGAGCAGCTACGCAACCGGAAGCCTTCAGACATCCTTGACGCGCTTTGGTGCTTCAATCTGCTCAATGGCCTTGATCTTGTCGGGATTGGCTTCAATCCCCCGCTGAGACACGAAGAACCCGAGAAGCTTGCCGGAAGGGACTCCAAACACGCACTTCTCGGGGTTGAGCTTGAGGTTGATCTTGCGCAGATTTGCAAAGGTCTCATCCAAATCTTGAATCAGAGTTGCTTTGTATTTGCTCTTGACCACTATGTCAT
Organism: Aegilops bicornis; assembly: GCA_021605145.1. NCBI lineage: Eukaryota > Viridiplantae > Streptophyta > Magnoliopsida > Poales > Poaceae > Aegilops > Aegilops bicornis. The sequence continues at coordinate 261,430,871 of CM038669.1, forward strand.
CCATGTAGGCTTCTACATTTCTGTGCATTTGTGGCTCAAAAGTGTCATGGACTACTCTTGCAAACGTTGAACCAGCATTCTTCAAACCGAAAGGCATCCGTATGAAACAGTATGTGCCACATGGAGTAATGAATGCGGTCTTCTCCTCATCTTCTTCTGCCATGAAGATCTGATGATATCCTGAGTATGCATCAAGAAATGAAAGCAAATCACATCCAGCCATGGATTCAACAATCTGGTCGATGCGCGGCAAGGGAAATGGATCTTTGGGACAAGCTTTATTAACATCCGTGAAGTCAATACAAAGCCTCCATTTCCCGTTAGCCTTGCGCACAACTTCTGAGATAGGCCAACCACGTAGGATGGAGCACTCCTCGACAAGGCCGCTGCTTCCAATTTCTTGATCTCTTCTGCGATGAATTCTTGGCGCTCCACGCTGTTTCCTGATTTTACGCTTGACGGGCGGCGCATGAGGGCAAAGCGGCAAGGCGGTGCTCAATTACTTTCACAGGAACACGGGGATGTTAGACGGTTGCCATGCAAACACATCGACGTTCGTCCGCAGGAAAGCAACGAGCGCGCCTTCCTATTTAGGGTCGAGAGAGGCACTGATGGTGAAGGTACCACCAGTGCCGTCCTCCTTGGCGGACACCTTCTTGGTATTTGGCGGAGCTGCCATCGTCTTATTGCACTTGCCGGTGGAGCTCGATGGTGCGTCCTCGACGGTAGCGCAGCACTCCGAAGAGGTGCGCTTGCCGGAGTGGGCATCAGAGCTCTTGCCGGACTTGGTCTTCTTCTTCCCCCCGGGAGCTTCAGCGGCAAGTGTTTTGCTTTCTGTTGTGGCTGCTGCTTCCCGGTAGATCTTGTCGGCACAGATAAGAGCATCCTTCTTGTCGCCATGGACAGAGATGATGCTTATCGGGCCTAGCATCTTGAGTAAGTTGTATGCATAGTGAGAGGCCGCCATGAACTTGGCGAGTGCTGGACAGCCAAGTATCCCATTGTAAGGCAATGGGAAATCAGCAACGTCGAATATGACCCTCTCAGTCCTAAAGTTCAGCTCGCTGCCAAATGTTACCGGCAACGTGATCTTCCCCTTGACTTGCTCCTTCTGGATTGATTCCTTGGAAAGTGCCGGTCTCTTCGAGCTCATTGTCAAGGATCTGAAGCTTCGGAGCACCGGAGGAGATCAGATTCAAGCCGCCCGCCGTCAACTAGCATCTTGGTGACCTTGAGGTTGCGGATAGTTGGTGAAACCAACATCGGCAAGCACCGACCCTTGATTATGCGATCGGGGTGGTCCTCAATATCAAAGATGATAGGCGTCTTTGGACCACTTCAGAGGCTTGCGTGACTCTACGGATGGTTCCACTGCATTGACCTCCCGCATCCACTGCTTGAGTTGGCGGTGGGAAGTATGCAGGGAAGCACCTCCGTCAACGCAGAGGACCTCTGTAGCTTTCTGAAACTCCTGCTCATCGGCGTCGTCATCATCCATGTCTTCATCGTCGTCTTCGTCTTCATCCTTGTCGCGGCCGCGGGGAGGCCTGTCTCCTTGCCGCCGCTTGGCCTTGCCGCGGCGTCCTCCCCGGCCGGGATGTTTCTTGCTGGCTCCTCCAGCACCTTCCTGGGCCTTCTCCTTGTCGCGCCGCTCGTACTCAGCCTTCTGATGTTCAACAAGCTGCTCGACCTTCTTGCAGCTCTGGAGGTCGTGGCCCTTGGTGCGGTGGATCTTGCAGTACTGCTTGCCGGAGTCGTCCTGCTTGTCGGCGGCCGCCACAGGCTAGTGGTTGGCGCCAGCGGCAACCTCCTTGCCGGAGCTACCAGCCTTGGCGTTCTTGTCGCCACCTCCGTTGCCGGACTGCTCGACGACTAGCACGTCTCTGCCTTTCTTTTTCCTGTTGCCCCGCCGCCGGCTCTTCTTTGCCGGGGCGGTCTCCTCACTGTCAGATCCTGCTTCTGCATTCTCTCCGGGGAGTCTCCTCCCCTCCTCGCACGCGGCGCACTTGTCGGCCAGGCGTATAGCTCATCGACGTCCCTGATCTTGCACATCGCCATCTCCTCCGCATCTCGCGGTTCCGCACGCTCGATGGAACGCAGCTGATCACCACGGCAGGGTGGACATCCGGGATGTTGTCTTTGTACACGGCTGAATCTCTAGATATACTTGCGCGGGCTCTCCTTCCTTCGGGCGGCAGATGAAGGTCGCTTCTTGGCCATGGGGTTTGTGGTCACCGTAAAAGGCGCCGACAAACTGATGGCATAGGTCTGCCAAGAAGATATGGAGTTGTCCGGCAAGTGCATGAGCCAGACTGACGTTGGGCTTGAGCACCAGCGGGAAGTAGTTGGCAAGGATCTTGTCGTCTCGCCCCCCGGCAGCCTGCACCGCGATGGTGTAGATGCTGAGGAACTCCGACGGATGCGTCTTGCCGTCGTACTTCTCCGGTACGTCTGGCTTGAAGTTCTTCTTGCTGGGCCACTGGACTTGCCGCAGCTCACAAGTGAACGCAGGGCAACCTACCATGTACGGCAAGTCGCCTGGTTCCTCTGGCGCGTGCATGTCAACAAAGGGCCCAGCGGCAGCCGGATTGACGTCGCGCTTCTCTTGGCGCTCGATGCGAGTTTGAGCGTCCTCTTGCTGTCGATCGTGTAGCACTTGGCGCTGATCGCGCTGAGCTCGCGGATCCGATGACGAAGTGGAGTCGCCGTCGAGGTGGATCCGGCGAGTCGGCGACCTTGGCCTTCGGGGCGGAGAGTGCATGGTGGTTGCACCCCCACCGGTCTCGTCGCCACCGGCTCGCGTTTGGCGTTCTTGCCGCGGCAGCGACGCACTCGGTTGCCGCGGAACGTCGCCGTTAAGCGGCCGATGAGACTACAGATGGTGGCCCTCCACTCGTCGACCTTGTCGGTCGTTGGAGGGTAGTCGAGGAAGCGATTGAGCTCTCGCCAGAGCTTCCGCTGGAGTAGTGGGTGGCAATGGTGAACGGTGCGAGGAGCGGGATATGCTCGGACTTCTAACTATGTTAGAAGGAGCAGCATCCCGTCCAGGCGACCGTATCTCGCTCGTGCCAGCATGTTGGCGTGCACGCTGGTCTTGAGGGTCTCGAGATCCTCCAGCTCGGTCTTGATCCAACGAGCGTATGGTATTGTGAATACCATGACGCTATTGGTCCCGCGTCTCCTGAGATGGGCGCGAGACATGTATGGACGCCGAGGTTTGCGCGGCCTTGTTCTTGGACTTGGCAGCGTCACGAACTCCTTCGCCGGCACCCGTTCCTCCGCCAGCGTCTGCGCCACCACCCGTTTGCTCCGGTGATGGTGGGTACGACGCGGACGGCTCCGCTGCCGCCGAAGCCTTCTTCTTTGGTGGCATGTTGATGAAATGCTGAAGATGATGAAGATGTTGCTCGTGTGAATGCCGGATCAGGTTCACACAGCCTCGACGCCCCCTACCTGGCGCGCCAAAGATGTCGGGGAGGCTGATCGGACCCACGAACACCTATGGGGCCGGCGGACCAAGCCCCTTGTGGTTCGGAGGGGGGCGGAGATCGCACGAAGAGCGGATCGAGGCGAAGCGCACGAGCAGTTTTACCCAGCTTCGGAGCTCTCCGGAGAGATAATACTCCTACTGCTGCTTGTCTGATTTGTATTGTGTTCTTGCTAGGGAGCCATGAGAGCTACAAGACCTAGCGCGAATATCTCTGGTCACGTATGAGTCGAACGGACCGAACCCCCTCTGTGTTGCGCATGGGCCTCCTTTTATATGCTCAAGGGGTCTCCGACAGGTGGCAACGCAGATGAGGGTACAAATGGAAAAACAGTAGTTGGTACACCTACTTGAACAGTGTACAGTGCAATATACCTAACCACGATGGCAAGGGACAAAAGCATTAAATGCCCGTCCCTATCGCCTAACAATTACAACAGGACCGTCGGGGCGCCACCGTTTGCCACGATGGTAGGCTTGTCAGCGCCGCTTATCGCTGCTCCCCGCTGGCTGCACAGCCTCTTGACACGCGCGCATGGAATGGTCCCATGGCGACACGTTAGTGGATGAGCTGGAGCGGAGATGAAGAGAGGTTGCCTGCCCCGGCAAGTGCCTTGCCGCGGCTGAATCCTTGTCGCGTCCGGAGGCTTGTCGCTCTCCGAGCCTTCCCGACAAGCTCCTCTTGCCGGGCCTTGTCTTCTGCGTGCCTCGAGCGGCCTTCCCGGCAAGCTCCTCTTGCCGGGCCTTGTCTTCTTGGTTAAATACTTTGTTCTTGAATGGCTCTAAAGGAACCACGGAGGATCTTGGCGATGACCAGCAAGCCACTGCCATGTCAGAATCGCTGCCAGTGCGAGTTCGGGATACTAGGGTACCCCTACTCTAGTACACCGACAGTAGGTATATATAGGAGGAAGACGTAGGTCGCTGGAGCCACGAGGGGCCCATGAGGGTGGAGGGCGCGCCGGGGGGGGGGGGGGTAGGCATGCCCCCTGCCTCGTGGCCTCCTCGTTGATTGCTTGACATCCACTCCAAGTCCTCTGGATCACGTTTGTTCCAAAAATCACGCTCCCGACGGTTTCATTCCGTTTGGAGTCCGTTTGATATTCTTTTTCTGTGAAACACTGAAATAGGCAAAAAAAACAGCAATTTGCACTGGGCCTTGGGTTAATAGGTTAGTCCCAAAAATAATATAAAAGTGTATAATAAAGCCCATTAAACATCCAAAACAGAATATATAATAGCATGGAGCAATCAAAAATTATAGATACGTTGGAGACGTATCAAGCATCCCCAAGCTTAATTCCTGCTCGTCCTCGAGTAGGTAAATGATAAAAACAGAATTTTTGATATGGAATGCTACTTAGCATATTCTTTAATGTAATTTTCTTTATTGTGGCATGAATGTTCAGATCCGAAAGATTCAAGATAAAATTTTAATATTGACATAAAAATAATAATACTTCAAGCATACTAACCAAGCAATTATGTCTTCTCAAAATAACATAGCCAAATAAAGCTCATCCCTATAAAATCATATAGTTTGGCCATGCTTCATTTTTGTCACACAAGAATGCTCTCATCTTGCACAACCCCGATGGCAAGCCAAGCAATTGTTTCATACTTTAGTAATCTCAAACTTTTTTCAACTTTCATGCAATACATGAGCGTGAGCCATGGATATATCACTATGGGTGGAATAGAATATAATGATAGGGGTTGTGTGGAGAAGACAAAAAGGAGAAAGTCTCACATTGACGCGGCTAATCAATGGGCTAGGGAGATGCCCATCGATTGATGTCAATGCAAGGAGTAGGGATTGCCATGCAACGGATGCACTAGAGCTATAAATGTATGGAAGCTCAAAAAAATAAACAAAGTGGGTGTGCATTCAACTCGCTTGCTCATGAAGACCTAGGGCATTTGAGGAAGCCCATTGTTGAAATATACAAGCCAAGTTCTCTATGAAAAATTCCCACTAGTATATGAAAGTGACAAAACAAGAGACTCTCTATCATAAAGATCATTGTGCTACTTTGAAGCACAAGTGTGGAAAAAGGATAGTAGCATTGTCCCTTTTTATCTCTTTTTTTGGGCCTCCCTTTTTTTTATTTGTCCTTTCTCTTTTTTTTTATTTGGGAAAATGCTCTATTAATGATGATCATCACACTTCTATTTATTTACAACTCAATTATTACAACTCGATACTAGAACAAAGTATGACTCTATATGAATGCCTCCGGCGGTGTACCGGGATGGGCAATTAATCAAGAGTGACATGTATGAAATAATATACATGGTGGCTTTGCCACAAATACGATGTCAACTACATGATCATTCAAGGCAATATGACAATGATGAAGTGTGTCATAATAAACGGAACGGTGGAAAGTTGCATGGCAATATATCTCGGAATGGCTATGGAAATGCCATAATAGGTAGGTATGGTGGCTGTTTTGAGGAATATATAAGGAGGTTTATGTGTGATAGAGCGATCGTATCATGGGGTTTGGATGCCTTTGGCGAAGTTTGCACCAACTCTCAAGGTGAGAAAGGGCAATGCACGGCATCAAGAGGCTAGCAATGATGGAAGGTTGAGAGTGCATATAATCCATGGACTCAACATTAGTCATAAAGAACTCACATACTTATTTGAAAAATCTACAAGCCATAAAAAACCAAGCACTACGCGCATGCTCCTAGGGGGATAGATTGGTAGGGAAAGATCATCGCTCGTCCCCGACCGCTACTCATAAGGATGACAATCAAAGAACACCTCATGTTTCAAATTTGTTACATAACGTTTACCATACGTGCATGCTACGGGACTTGCAAACTTCAACACAAGTATTTCTCAAATTCACAACTACTCAACTATCACAACTTTAATATCACTATCTCCATATCACAAAACAACTATCAAGTATCAAACTTCTCTTAGTATTCAATGCACTTATATGGAAGTTTTTATCTTGGATGCCTATCATATTAGGACTAAATTTATAACCAAAGAAAATTACCATGCTGTTTTAAAGGACTCTCAAAATAATATAAGCGATCAATTATTTCTATAAAATATAACCACCACCGTGCTCTAAAAGATATAAGTGAAGCACTAGAGCAAAATTGTCTAACTCGAGATATAAGTGAAGCACATAGAGTATTCTAATAAATTCCGAATAATGTGTCTCTCTCTCAAAAGGTGTGTACAGAAAGGATGACTATGGTGAATTAAAAAGCAAGCAAAGACTTAAATCATACAAGACACTCCAAGCAAAACACATATCATGTGGTGAATAAAAGTATAGCTCCAAGTAAAGTTACCGATGGACGAAGACAAAAGAGGGGTTGCCTTCCAGGGCATCCCCAAGCTTAGACTTTTGGGTTGTCCTTATATTTTACCTTGGGGTGCCTTGGGAATCCCCAAGCTTAGTCTCTTGCCACTCCTTGTTCCATAATCCATCAAATCTTTATCCAAAACTTGAAAACTTCACTACACAGAACTTAACAGAAAATCTCGTGAGCTTCGTTAGCGAAAGAAAACAAAACACCACTTCAAGGTAATGTAATGAACTCATTCTTTATTTATATTGGTGTTAAACCTACTGTATTACAACTTCTCTATAGTTCATAAGCTCCATTACTAGCCATAGATTCATCAAAATAAGCAAACAACACACACAAAACAAAATCTGTCAAAAACAGAACAGTCTGTAGTAATCTGTAACTAACGCAAACTTCTGGAACCCCAAAAATTCTAAAATAAATTGCTGGACGTTAGGAATTTATCTATTAATCATCTGCAGAAAGATTCAACTAAATAGCACTCTCCAGTAAAAAGTTGTAGCTAATCTCGTGAGCGCTAAAGTTTCTGTTTTTTACGACCGCAAAGACTTTCCCCAAGTCTTCCCAAAGGTTTTACTTGGCACAAACACTAATTAAAACACAAATACACATCTAAACAGAAGCTAGATGGATTATGTATTCCTGAACAGAACCAAAAAGCAAAAAAACTAAAATAAAATTGGGTTGCCTCCCAACAAGCGCTATCGTCTAACGCCCCTAGCTAGGCATAAAGGCAAGGATAGATCTAGGTATTGCCATCTTTGGCATGCAATCCATAAGTAGCTCTCATAATAATTTTATAAGGTAATTTGATTTTCTTTCTAGGAAAGTGTTCCATGCCTTTCCTTAACGGAAATTGGAATCTAATATTCCCTTCCTTCATATAAATAATTGCACCAATCATTCTAAGGAAAGGTCTACCAAGAATAATAGGACATGAAGGATTGCAATCTATATCAAGAACAATGAAATCTATGGGCACATAATTCCTATTTGCAACAATAAGAACATCATTAATTCTTCCCATAGGTTTCTTAATGGTGGAATTAGCAAGGTGCAATTTTAAAGAACAATCACCGAATTCACGGAAACCTAGCAAATCACACAAAGTTTTTGGAATCGTGGAAACACTAGCACCCAAATCACACAAAGCATAGAATTCATGACCTTAATTTTAATTTTAATAGTAGGTTCCCACTCATCATAAAGTTTTCTAGGGATAGAAACTTCCAATTCAAGCTTTTCTTCATAAGATTGCATTAAAGCATCAACTATATGTTTAGTAAAAGCCTTATTCTTACTACAAGCATGCGGAGAATTTAGCACGGATTGCAACAAGGAAATACAATCTATTAAAGAACAATTATCATAATTAAATTCCTTGAAATCCAAAATAATGGGTTCATTGCTATCTAAAGTTTTGACCTCTTCCATCCCACTTTTACCAAATTTTGCATCAAGATCTAAAAACTCCGAATCATTGGGATGCCTTTTAACTAGAGTTGACTCATATCCAGTCCCATCATTATCAAGATTCATATTGCAAAACAAAGATTTAATAGGAGACACATCAGTTACTTTTAGATCTTCATCCTTATTATCATGAAAACTAGAAGAACACGCTTTCATAAAGCAATCTTTCTTAGCACGCATCCTAGCGGTTCTTTCTTTGCACTCATCAATGGAAATTCTCATGGCTTTGAGAGACTCGTTGATATCATGCTTAGGTGGAATAGATCTAAGTTTCAAATAATCAACATCAAGAGAAATTCTATCCACGTTCCTAGCCAATTCATCAATCTTAGGCAATTTTTCTTCAAGCAAGGCATTGAAATTCTTTTGAGAAATCATAAATTCTTTAACACTAGTTTCAAAATCAGAGGGCATCTTATTAAAAATCCCATAAGAGTTGTTGTAGGAATTACCATAATTATTAGAGGAATTACTAGGATACGGTCTAGGATTAAAGTTTCCTCTATAAGCGTAGTTACCAAAATTGTTCCTACCAACAAAATTCACATCCATAGATTCATTATTATTCTCAATCAAAGTAGACAAAGGCATATCATTGGGATCAGAAGAAACACTCTTATTAGCAAAAAGATTCATAAGTTCATCCATCTTTCCACTCAAAACATTAATTTCTTCAATTGCATGCACCTTTTTACTAGTAGATCTTTCTGTGTGCCATTGAGAATAATTAACCATAATATTATCTAGGAGTTTAGTAGTTTCTCCTAAAGTGATTTCCATAAAAGTGCCTCCCCCAGCCGAATCTAAAAGATTTCTAGAAGCAAAATTCAATCCGGCATAAATTTTTTGTATAATCATCCATAAGTTCAAACCATGTGTAGGGCAATTACGTATCATTAATTTCATTCTCTCCCAAGCTTGTGCAACATGTTCATGATCAAGTTGCTTAAAATTCATAATATCGTTTAAGAGAGATGATTTTAGCGGGAGGAAAATACTTAGAGATAAAAGCATCTTTGCACTTATTCCAAGAATCAATACTATTTTTAGGCAAAGACGAAAACCAAGTTTTAGCACGATCTCTAAGCGAGAAAGGAAATAGCTTCAATTTGACAATATCATTGTCCACATCTTACCTCTTTTGCATATCACACAAATCAACAAAGCTATTTAGATGGGTAGCGGCACTCTTCACTATGAAGGTCGGCAAATTGATCTTTCATGACAAGATTCAGCAAAGCAGCACTAATTTCATAACATTCAGCATTGGTAAGAGGAGCAATCGGAGTGCTAAGAAAATCATTGTTGTTGGTATTGGCAAAGTCACACAATTTAGTATTATCTTGAGCCATCGTGACAAGCAATCAATCCAGCACACAAGCAAATAAGAAGCAAGCGAAAAAGAGGCGAACAGAAAGAGAGGGCGAATAAAACGGCAAGGGTGAAGTGGGGGAGAGGAAAACGAGAGGCAAATGGCAAATAATGTAATGTGAGGGATAAGAGTTTGTGATGGGTACTTTGTATGTCTTGACTTGTGCGTAGACTCCCGTGATGGCGCCAGAAATCCTTCTTGCTACCTCTTGAGCATGCGTTGGTTTTCCCTTGAAGAGGAAAGGGTGATGCAGCAAAGTAGCATAAGTATTTCCCTCGGTTTTTGAGAACCAGGGTATCAATCTAGTAGGAGGCCACACGCAAGTCCCTCGTACCTACACAAACAAATAGAACCTTGCAACCAACGTGATAAAGGGGTTGTCAATCCCTTCATGGCCACTTGAAAAAGTGAGATCTGATAGAGATGATAAGATAATTTTTTTGGTATTTTTATGATAAAGATTAAAAGTAAAGAAAGCAAAATAAACGGCAACACAAATAGCTCGTTGACGGGAGATTAATATGATGGAGAATAGACCCGGGGGCCATAGGTTTCACTAGTGGCTTCTCTCAAGATAGCATAAGTATTACGGTGGGTGAACAAATTACTGTCAAGCAATTGATAGAAAAGTGCATAATTATGAGAATATCTAGGAATGATCATGTATATAGGCATCACGTCCGTGACAAGTAGACCGACTCCTGCCTGCAGCTAATAACTATGGACCCGAAGGTCTATGGTAAACTACTCACACATCATCGGAGAGGCTATGGTGTTGATGTAGAAGCCCTCCATGATCAATTCCCCCTCCGACGGAGCGCCGGAAAAGGCCCCAAGATGGGATCTCATGGGTACAGAAGGTTGCGGCGGTGAAATTAGGTTTTCGTGGTGCTCTTGGATGGTTTCGGGGTACGTAGGTATATATAGGAGGAAGAAGTAGGTCGGTGGAGCCACGAGGGGCCCACGAGGGTGGAGGGCGTGCCCCCCTGCCTCGTGCCTCCTTGTTGATTGCTTGACGTCCACTCCAAGTCCTATGGATCACGTTTGTTCCAAAAATCACGCTCCTGAAGGTTTCATTCCGTTTGGACTCCGTTTGATATTCTTTTTCTACGAAACACTGAAATAGGCAAAAAAACAACAATTTGCATTGGGCCTTCGGTTAATAGGTTAGTCCCAAAAATAATAGAAGTGTATAATAAAGCCCATTAAACATCCAAAACAGAATAAATAATAGTATGGAGCAATCAAAAATTATAGATACGTTGGAGATGTATCAGAGGTCACGCAACATACTCAACTATGCTAGAGCCCATAATGGCTTGTGGCTGCACACGGAAGTTTCTAGCATGAATGATCTTATGATCCCTTTGAGCCTGGGTGGCGAACTGTAGGATGATCACATGGGTACTCCGGGATATCCTAGGCCAACACTGGATTCTCCAGGTGCCCGCAACCAATCCTCCCAGATGTTTATTTATGTAGCCACCTTAAGTTAACCATTAATTAACAATCTCACATATGTCATGGATACACTCAAACCCAAACCACGTCTACTAGCATAGCATAGCGGTATAAGAATAACATAGAAGTAACTCCCAGGGTTTGATAATAAAAGGGACAATAGGTTCTACCTCATCATCTACTTCCCAACCCACATGTTAATCAGATCCTACTCATGCAATGTTTGAGGGTTGAAACTAATGCATAAAAACTGGGTATGAAAGGGATATGATCAAAGTGTTACTTGCCTTCTGACAATCTGCAAATCCTAGAGACTCGTAGTAGCACGCTTCGCACTCCAGGAATTCTATCGCAAACAAACAATAGCATACATAAGCACTCAAGCATAGATGCAATGGTAAAACTCAGATGAGAAAGTCCAATCTGAAAGCTCAACTGAAGAGCTTCAAACTGCAAAAAGAATCAACTGGAGCTACGAAACTCAAACTACGATCAAAAGAAATTCGCATTCAAATCTGCTCGAACCCCTCTTTCCAGTAAAACTCAAGCATTGATTAACTGGAAAGAGGGGTTTGAGACGAAAATTTTGGCATTGGTTTCACTGGATTTGGACAAACGGTAAGGGTTTGAAGATCAGGGGCTAATCTGCGATAAAAATAATCGTGGATAGGTCCGTGGCGAAAATAAAAATGAAAAGACTACGGTGCGAACGTTCGCTGACAGAGACAAACGAACGAATTCGTTCGTTATAAGAACTAAACAAACGAATGTTAGCGGAATAGATCTAAACCGAGAAAACTGGTTTATAAAAAAACCGATCTAGATCTAGGGTTTACCGAAATAAACCGACGAGAACCGGAGAAAAAACCGGCGGTGGCGGATCCGAACGGCGGTGGCGGATCCGAACGGCGGCGACTTCCGGCGAGGCGGGGCGGCGAGGCGGCAACGACAGCGGCGTTGAGCGGCGGCGCAGCCGCAGCCGGGCAGCGACGGGCGGCTGCGGCGGCTCGAGCTCGTGATGTGGTGGAGAGGGCGGCGCGGCTTATAAAGGCCTCGGGGAGGGGGGGTGGCTTGCGCGAGGGGCACGGACACCGAGGCCGACCCGGACATCGGCGCTCGCATGGCTGCGGGAGGCGACGGCGCTAGTTGGGCTTGGCCCAGCTCGGTTGGGTCGTTGGCCCAGTCGGGCGAAATGATTTGTAAAGAAAATAATTCCGCCGAAGAAAATCTGAAATAAATATAAAGAAAAACTCTAAAAATGACAAAAACAATTTTCACCGTCTAAATAAAATATTTAGAACGAAATGAACATTTTTCTGGCCTAAAATGCAATTTTGAAAAATGCATATTTTTTCTAATTCAAATAAAATAGCAAAAAAATCCAAATAAAATAATTATTTGATTTTCAACAATTTTCCTCCAATATTTCTTTTATTTTGGAGAAGTCATTTTATCTCCTCTCTTTTATTTTTAATATTGGAAATATTTCGAGAGAGAAAATATTAAAACCAAAATGATCCTCTTTTCAAATTTGAGAAAGATTCAAATATGAAAATAATGAAATCCCCAACTCTCTCTGTGGGTCCTTGAGTTGCTTAGGATTTTCTAGGATCGCAAACAAGATGCAAATAAAATATGATATGCATATGATTACCTATGTATAACATACCAAATTGAAAATTTGGGATGTTACCGTAGCAGACCACCTGTCACGCATGGAAAGGATACCTTATGATCCAGTGCCTATAAATGAATCCTTTGTAGGTGAGGGTTTGTAGATTATACTAACTTTCATAGGGAAGTACATGCCACATGACAGTGTCCCGGATTAGGGGGTGCTAACCTAGTCGGCACATGCTCCTTGGGTTGGGCAGATGGGCCTTAATTTATACTCAAGATGGACTCCAGAGGAAGTAGAGGCGTGATCGAGACTACCCCCACCGAAGCCTTGTCGTATACTCCAAGATTTCTCCTGCCGCCTTGTGCCTAGATACCGACCTTGTAACCCTAGATACCCTACCTGGCATATATATAACCCGTGGGGTTTAGCCCGTGGAGGGGACATTAACAGAATATCATTCACCTAGCCCTAGAGTTAGACCACATCTTACGATCTCGAGGTAGATCAACTCTATACTCGATACAGCTCCACTAATATAAACATGAGCATGATGTAGGGGTTTACCTCCATCAAGAGGGCCCGAACCTGGGTAAAACATCGTCTTTGTTCCCGTTACCATCTGTCCGAGATCCACAGCTCGGGACCCCTACCCCGAGGCCTGCCGGTTTGACACCAACACTGGTGCCTTAAGTGAGAGTTTTGTTGTGGGATCAACACAAGGATCGATGGCTTGCTCGCAGATCAACTGCGGCAATGGCCGCGGGAGCCTTCATGTTCCTAGACAGCCTTTTGTGTTCGGCAGCATGATCTTTTGCGCCGACTCTATGGGCCACTCGGCCTCACAAAACTTACGCCTGTGTCGGATCGTGACCTTCGGTGGCCTTGAATACACCACTGATTCCCGCAACAAACTCATCCTGTCAGGCTGGACGCCCGACCGGATTGAGGACCAACCTGGCTCCGGAGGATTGACCCCAGAGCCGATCTCTTCCGAGGACGTCGGGCCAGGACCCATGGCATCGCCGGAGACCCCTGGCGTAACAACTCCGGACGGTCCCCTTTCGATCTCTAGTCCGAACGTAGATCCGGCTCCCGCCTCTGAAGTTGCTTTAGGCTTAGAGACGACCCCCGCGCAGGATCTAGAATCGCCTTCGGATTCCCCTCGCACCGAAAGCATGTCAAGTTATATGCTAGACATGCTTCGAGTCAGCCCCGCTTGTAGCCAAGCAATAAATTCCGAAGAGCTGTGTCACCTCAATGAGATTCTTGACCGTATCTAGAGCATGCCTATTTCATACGGCAAGACTTCGGTTTATGATCAGATCCGACTTAAATCCAATGACCAGGAAATTTACATCCCACCCACCTAGTCACCACAGTCGATGATTTAACCTACGTGTTAGACTACGGCGAGGCCAGAGACATGGATGAAGATGCTGATGGCCCTACAGAAAACACCTCGCCTTAGGTAGACACTGGCAGGTGGACTGCAACATCCACTTATGATGTCTACATGGTTGACACCCCCAATTCCCCTCCAAGACATCGGTATAGATGCAAAAGGGACAATAATGGGGAACCTAGCGGTAACAATGCTACTGCCGATAATGGCGACACAGTAGCCGGTGACGCCGACAACCCTGAAGAGGACCTTCAAGCCTCCCCTACGGAATGGCACACCTGAAGAACATCTCGAGGACTTAGATCCCGACGACCTCTTTGAAGGGGCCGGTGACAATGATACGTCTCCAACATATCTATAAATTTTTATTGCTCCATGCTATATTATCTACTGTTTTGGACCATATCATGCTTTATTTTCCACTTTTATATTACTTTTGGGACTAACCTATTAATCGGAGGCCCAGCCCAGAATTGCTGTTTTTTTGCCTATTTCAGTGTTTCGAAGAAATGGAATATCAAACGGAGTCCAAACGGAATGAAACCTTCGGGAACGTGATTTTCTCAACAGATATGATCCAGGAGACCTGGACCCTCCGTCAAGAAAGGAGGGAGGTGGCCACGAGGGTGGAGGGCGCGCCCCCTACCTTGTGGGCCCCCCTTTGCTCCACCGACGTACTCCTTCCTCCTATATATACCTACGTACCCCCGAACGATGAGATACGGAGCCAAAAACCTAATTCCACCACCGCAACCTTCTATACCCACGAGATCCCATCTTGGGGCCTGTTCCGGAGCTCCGCCGGAAGGGGAATCCACCACGTAGGGCTTCTACATCATCACCATAGCCCCTCCGATGAAGTGTGAGTAGTTTACCTCAGACCTTCGGGTCCATAGTTAGTAGCTAGATGGCTTCTTCTCTTTT
Organism: Aegilops bicornis; assembly: GCA_021605145.1. Taxonomy (NCBI): domain Eukaryota; kingdom Viridiplantae; phylum Streptophyta; class Magnoliopsida; order Poales; family Poaceae; genus Aegilops; species Aegilops bicornis. The sequence continues at coordinate 261,445,953 of CM038669.1, forward strand.
TGGATCTCAATACAATGTTCTCCCCTCTCTCGTGGAGATCTATTCGATGTAATCTTCTTTTTTGCGGTGTGTTTGTTGAGGTCGATGAATTGTGGGTTTATGATCAAGATTATCTATGAACAATATTTGAATCTTCTCTGAATTCTTTTATGTATGATTGGTTATCTTTGCAAGTCTCTTCGAATTATTAGTTTGATTTGGCCTACTAGATTGGTTTTTCTTGTAATAGGAGAAGTGCTTAGCTTTGGGTTCAATCTTGCGGTGTCCTTTCCCAAAGGATGTGAAGGGCAGCAAGGCACGTATTGTATTGTTGCCATCGAGGATAACAAGATGGGGTTTTTATCATATTGCATGAATTTATCCCTCTACATCATGTCATCTTGCTTAAGGCGTTACTCTGTTTTCATTAACTTAATACTCTAGATGCATGCTTTGGATAGTGGTCGATGAGTGGAGTAATAGTAGTAGATGCAAAGGTGAGTCGGTCTACTTTTCTCGGACGTGATGCCTATATACATGATCATACCTAGATATTCTCATAACTATGCTCAATTCTGTCAATTTCTCAACAGCAATTTGTTCACCCACCGTAGAATACTTATGCTCTTGAGAGAAGCCACTAGTGAAACCTATGGCCCCCGGGTCTATTCTCATCATATCAATCTTCCATCACTTTATTATTGCTTTACTTTTTCACTTTTGCTTTTTATTTTATCTTGCATCTTTATATCAAAAATACCAAAAATATTATCTATCATCTCTATCAGATCTCACTCTCGTAAGTGACCGTGAAGGGATTGACAAACCCTAATCGCGTTGGTTGCGTTGAGCTATTTGTTTTGTGTAGGTACGAGGGACTCGCGTGTGGCCTCCTACTGGATTGATACCTTGGTTCTCAAAAACTAAGGGAAATACTTACGCTACTTTGCTGCATCATCCTCTCCTCTTCGGAGAAATCCAACATAGTGCTCAAGAGGTAGCAGACAACTATATGCCGGAATCCGAGGAAGGCGAAAGCCTCGGTACCGAGGACTACGTCGTCCACGAAGACCCTTTCGAACAAGAGAGCTTCTAGCGGCACCTCATTGCCGTGGCTAGGAGCATGAAAGGCAAGCAGCAGCTACTGCAAGCTAACACCGACGTACACCACTCGATTATGAGGTCCAACCCACCCCATCTTTTTCACAAATAGGGTCATGGAAAACCAGTTTCCAGACGGGTTCAAGCCCATCAACATAGAGTCATATGATGGAATTATAGACCCCACAATATGGATTGAAGATTTCTTTCTCCACATACATATGGCCAACGAAGACGACCCGCACACCATTAAATACTTACAACTCAAGCTAAAGGGGCCGACTAGGCATTGGCTTAACAGCCTACATCCTCGTTCTATTGGTAGCTAGGAAGCCCTTGAAGACACTTTTTGGGCAAACTTCCAAGGCACCCCATCTGTTTCACAGATAGGGTCATGGAACACCAGTTTCCAGATGGGTTTAAGCCCATCAACGTAGAGTCATATGATGGAACTACAGACCCCGCAGTATGGATTGAAGATTTCCTTCTCCACATACAAATGGCCAACGGAGACGACCTCCACGCCATTAAATATTTGCCACTCAAGCTAAAGGGGCCCACTTTGCATTGGCTTAAAGGCCTACCTCCTCATTCTACTGGTATCTAGGAAGCCGTTGAAGATGCTTTTTGGGCAAACTTCCATGGACCTACGTCCGACCTACGGACGTTGATGACCTCAGCCGTGTCACATAACAGCTAGGAAAATCAGCTCGAAAGTTCTGGACAGGTTCCTCACTAAAAAGAACTGGATCATTGACTGTTCCGATGTTGAAGCCAATGCGGCATTCAAAAATAACATCCAAGAAGAGTGGCTTACCCGCCAGCTTGGCCAAGACAAGCCGAGGACCATGGCAGCCCTCACTTCACTCATGACCCGCTTTTGCATAAGAGAAGATAGCTAGCTCGCCCAAAGTACCCATAATGGCGAGGCGGTCACCTTGGAAACACGCAACGCCAATGGAAAGCCTAAGCGTAATAAGAACAAGCGCATGCCTAAAAATGGTGGGAGCGACACAGAGGGCGTGATAATCAATGCAGGGTTCGCCGGACCTAGATCCGGATAGAAAAGGAAGCCCTTTAAAGGGAACAAAGACGGACCTAGGCAGCTTGATATGATCTTGGATCAGCCGTGCCAAATCCACATCACCCAGGATAAACCAGCAACCCACACCAATAGGAATTGTCGGGTCTTTAAACAGGCTGGCAAGGTAGCGACGGAGGGTCAAAGTAAAACCCAAAATCGCAACGAAGACAAGGATGAACCTCGACGACCCAATAATGGAGGCCAAAAGAAGTTCCCCAATGAAGTAACAGAGGTCAATATGATCGATGTTACTCACATCCCAAAAGGGAGAGGAAGCGTGTAACACCCCGAGGCCGACGCTCCAGATGCCTTCCATGTATTTCGAGTTTCGGCGTGTGATTTATTTGTTTTTTGCATTCATCATGGCATCATGGGCATTGCATCGCATGTTTTCATAAAACTTGCATCCGTAGTTGCCGCTTCTCGCTTTGTCTCCGTTGACCTTTTGTCAGGCCCCCTTGTCTTTGTCGACCTCTCTCAGACCCCCTCGCGTGCGTGTCCGAAAACTTCCCCGAACCCGAACCGACCAGTCATGACCAATGGGTCCGGATCATCCCCAAACATCCCTAAAATATATTCGGTTCTGTTGGACTACTCTAGCCTATTTTTCTCATGCGTACGGTTTAGATCTAAAAGCTTCCATTAGTCTGCATTTAGACCCACTTGCTATAAATAATAGCCTAACCCTAGCCCTTAGTTGTCCCATCCATTCCGGCCACGCCGCCTTGGTCGCTCCACCTCGGGATCACCAACGATCCAAAGAATGCTCTCCACCTCGCATTCGCCTGCACACACACAGCCTCATCTAGCAAGCCACCTTCCACCTTTGATCTGGAGCCACTAGATCAAGATCCGATCGAGCCCTCCACGAGCACGGCCCCGAGCTACTCCCCTCCACCCGCGCCAGAGCTTGCCACCGCCGGCGACAGCAGCAACACCGACCTCCCCTGCTCCTTCTTCTCTTCCCTCCTTCCTTTCTCCTCGGCCTCTCCTCTCTCTCATGCCCGGTACTTCTCCCTCTCTCTTTGTACAGGAAACAGCCATGGACTTGGATGTTAGGAGCCCACCTTGCCTATATAGGCTTGCCCCGTCCAGCTCATGGGCCTGGCCCGCTTGAGAACCCCCAAACTACAAGTACGCGAGAGGAGCAGACGAAGAAGGCCATCCAGTGGATCAACGAACTGGCGGCGGCGGCTACCTCTCTCCCCTATCTCCTTCCTTTCCCTTTCCTCCAGTTCATCTGTTCTTCCTCCATTAGTGTAACCATTCCTCTGTAATCACCATCATGTACTGAACCCTGTGTTGGAGTGATATTAATCTAGAGGGAGATTGCTACTCTTACATCTGGTATACAGAGCCAGGCACCGCCCTTCCCCAATAATTTTTTTCCACCACCACCATCTGACGGAATCGACCATGGATCCGTTCCTCCATGAGTATCTCGAGCAGTTCGGCGCCAGGCTCGACGCCTACACCAACGCCACCAGGTCCCTCGCCAAGAAACTGAACGCCCTTGACGTCAGTTGGGCCACCAGTTCACCCGCCGTTGTCCACAACCCACCATCAACGACAACTTCGCCGGAGAGCACAATCAACGCGTCGGCGTCCGCCCCGAATGTCTCCGGCTCCACCACCAAGGCCCAGGAGATTCCCATGGTCGCCCATGATGCAGCCCCAGTGTGCATCACGATGGTGGCCGTCACCTGTTCGACGCAGTGCTCGACCCAGGTTGACACCATCGACATCGTCAACGAGGTCCATGACGCCGCTACCGCCTTCCACCTCGATCTCCCGGTCGACCCGATCCACCAAGTAGTTGAGCAGCTCGCTCCGGTGCAGGCAACGGCCTCCATCAGCACCAACACTCCCTCTTGTGCCAAGGTCGTTTCCCACATTAGCCCCCACAGTCAAACTTCTATGACTAAGTGAAAGCTATCAAGCAGTTATAGTCTGATTGCCTAGTTCCTACGAGCACACACCACCTCTGGGTACTGAGACGTCGACCAAGGGTCAAAGATGTCTCCAGGAACACCCTTTGTATATTCTACACTGGGGCAGAAGTCGACGACTGGCCACCTTCAGTTTAAAACGGTCGCACAGGAGGTAAAATAATTAAAAAGCACACATATATGAAGGAATTTAAAGCCATACTCATTCCATCAAACGATAAGTTTTTTACATTTCAAAACTTCGGCATCCCGAAGTGCTACCTAAAAACACAAAGTGTCCTTTGGACAGATGGCCTTGGTAATCTGGGCTCCCTCCTCCACCCCAGCAAAGAACTGCTCTGCGGTGCGCAACTTATCTGTAGGGGGCCCGTGGCAACCGTCATTGCATCCACCTTTCGGTAGTGCATCTTCACACAGGCATACGCCCTTCGCGCTCCTTCAAAGCACGCAGACCTCCTCAAGCTATCAACGCATGGGACAACATCTCGCAGGCGAGCCAAGAGACTGAAGAAGCTGGTTGTAAGGGCCTCGGTGGGCCACATGCTGACGCGGAGGTCTTGAAGCGCTGGTCTCACTATGCGGAATAACTCCGCCAACTGCTTCACTCGATGATTCAGAAGCTGTGATGATGGAGACCCCAGGAACTGCCCCCAGAATGCCTTGTCCACCTCATGACCATTCAGCTGGTCAAAGTGTTGGACGGCATCAACAACGCTATTCGGAAGATCCGTGAAGATCTGTGCGGAATGCCACAGCTGGGTGAGCTCGACGCACCCTTTGCTGCCAAAACACATACAATAAATATAGCTTACCCGAGGCGATTTGCTCCACTTGTTGGAGCACCTCGCGGTCAACCCGGGCTACAGAGCTTCTCGAGATCCTCCTTCGCTTGCTTCCCCTCCATTTGAAGCTTGACACGTGCCTCGAACATGCCCTTCAGGATCTCCTAGGCCTCCTGGACCCGCGCCCGGTCCTTCTCCCCGACCACCTTCTTGATAGCTCGGGCCTCCTCCGCCCTCACGACCACAACCTGATGCTGCTCCATCTCATGCCAAGCTTTCTTGAGCTCGGCCTTGAGCGCCTCAAGCTTGGACAACGCTATTGTAATTCAACAGTTCAGCCACAGTCCCCCACTCAACACAGAAACATCACAAAATTTTTGTTCAATACAATACTTATCAATCGCATGTCCGGGTCCCTTACCTTGAGACTTCTCGAACCTCTGGTTCATAAGGTTGATGACCTCCTCGGACCTCTTACCTTGAGACTTCTCGAACCTCTGGTTCATAAGGTTGAGGACCTCCTCGGACCTATCGGTCTTCTATTTTATCTCCACAATCTCCTCGGAGATGGAGCTCGAAGCCCAGGTCGAAACCTGCCAAAAAGATTTTTTTACACAAATCCCACAATCAAAATATTGGAACTCTAGGACGATTGCCTTACGCAGCGTACCGAGGGCTGCACGACAAGCTCCTTCTAAATACACGACCCCAATGCCAGTTTCTTGAAACCAGCTTTGGGCTCGGGGGCTACTCACTCACTATTCCATTTAGAAGGCCGTGATATTATGTTCTCGGACAGGTACATAAATCGATAATCTCAAATAAATAAGTTAATTTGATATAAGGGTAGAGGCATACCTCAAAGATTGTGACGAGGTTCTTGAAAACGTCGCGCAGGCCGGTCCCCGCGGTCCGAAAGCCTTGCAGCGTCGTGCCTATTAAGGCACAAGGCTCTTCCTTGAGGGAGGATCCCTTTAAGGCATTTTCCACGTCTTTTGTCCACCCCGCGCTAAGCTGCCCTTGGGCAGGAGGTGGAGGTGGCGGGACGACCTCGGACCAAAGCGCCGGGGGCTGGGTCGAGTGGCCTCCAGCTGCGACGGTGGAGCTGGAGCAGACATTGGGTGGGCCGATGGCTGGCCCAACCCTTCCTTGATGACCTTGGGGATCTTCTCCCCCAGGTCCTGTTGGGCCGAGGCTTCGAGCTCGGCCATGAGGACCGACTCCTCGGCCCCCGCCATATTGATTTGAGGGGCCAAAGTGGATGTCGCCTCCCCCAGCCCATCGTGAGCTGGTGGAGGTGCAGCGGGCTTCGGGTCCCGCTGGCGGATGGCATCCCACTCGAGGAGTCGCCAGGGAGTACCTTTGATGGACTGCGTAAAATGACACCCTATGAGATTTCTATTACTAAAATGACTTATCAAAAATATGGGCTACAAAAGATATGGCTTACCCTCGGGGTGCTAGTTTCTTCCTCGCCATAGCAAGGGGATCTTCCTCTGATTCATCGGAGAGATCGGCTCTCTTTGACGACTTGCCAGCAACCTGGTCGAGGTCCTCCTCGGCCTCTTCGAGCCCTTGGGCTGCATGCCGGCTTCTCGTCCTCCGATGCCGCCCTCTTCCCTTTAGGGGGAGGGTTCTCTTTCTCCTCACCCTCCTCCGCATTGTCCTCATGGGCGGAGGAGGTGTGGGTCTCCTCGGACCGGGTCACCTAGGTCTCCCGGGCCCAAGCACTCTCCTTTCCCTTTATGGACTTCGTCCGTTTGGGGGCCACCACATGCGGTTCGACTAGGAGCACCGTGAGTAGGGGAGTTCTTAGCTCCTCTGGTAGTGGGATTGGGCATCGCACTTTCTTCACCCAGGCCAGCCACTTCTGCAAACAGCAAGCATAACGATTCGTTAGAATCTACCCCTCAATACTAAAAACAAAGACTTAGATTTGTGTGTTAGAACACTTATCGGGGAGCTTCGTAGCCATCTCGAAGCCGCGGTCTTCCCCCTCCTTGGGGATCTTGTCCTCGGCCAGGTTGAGGAGCCACGTCCACATGCCAGCTAAGGAGGAGCGGAAGAAGGCGAAGATGGGGCCCGCATTCTTGGGTTTCTGCTCTCACATCAGGGTGGGCCGAAGTTGGAGTGAGAGGATGCATCGGTTGACCATGACATTGATGATGTCAGCGAGTTGGAGGTTCCCCGTGGTGGGCCACCACTTGATACTCTTGATCATGACCTTCACCTCCTCCGGGTTTCCATAGATTACGTTTTTCCCTCCAGGACTTGAGCTTCTACAGAGGCCTGGCCAAAAAGGCTGGCACCTCGGCCTGGCTAGGGGTGAGCGGCTCGGTGATGTAGAACCACTCCTGCTGCCACTCCTTCACTGTTTCAATGAAGGTGCCCTTGAACCATTCGACGCTCTGGTTCATGCTGGCCATGGCCCCTCCACACTCCGTCAGATCAGAGCCGCTAGACATCGTCTTGACCCCGAAAGTCTTCAGCCATAGGCCAAAGTGCGGTTCGCAGCGAAGGAAGGCCTGCAGACTGTGATGAAGGAGGCGAGGTGGAGGATGGAGTTTGGGGCCATGTGGTGGAAGTCAAGCCCGTAGTAGAACATAACCCCATGCACGAATGGGTGCAACGGGAACCCCATGCCTCGGAAGAGGTGGGGGACGAATACTACCCTCTCCCCTCCACTGGGAGCAAGCACTTGTTGATCTGCGCCTGGAGCGCGGGCGACAATGTTGGCGGGAAGATATCCTGCGCTGCGCAACTCTAGGATAGTATCATCCGTAATGGTGGAACCGCCCCAGTGCCCTTTGAGGGTGCCGACCATGGCCAGATGTGGGACTTGGGATTCGCTAAGGGAGTGGGGGTGCAAGATTGGATCCGGGTGCTGGAGCTAGATGAAGCAGCAGGAAGGGGAAACTAGAGCATGGTCAATTGCGCTGTCCTCTCTTTCGCCCTTATAGGATGGTGAAAGGACAAGAGCCCCCCTTGCTGCGCCGATGGAAACACCACTCCCATGAAAGATGCCATTAAGCATATGGGGGGAAACAAAATCTTGATGATATCCCTGAGAAAACGGGCACGATCCCCCCTCGGTGGGACGTGCCAGTAAAAAGGCCACCTTGGAGCCATCATTTAAGGGAAGCAGTAACTGCCCGACCCGTCATGGGGTGAGCCGCTTCGATAAAGTTGTCAGACTAGGTGGAACTGTTCATACCTAGATGGTTGGCATTCGAGGCTAAGTTACCGACCTCTTCGGGCAGGGTACGAGCTCGGTTGAGCCTTGGTTGGCATCGCTCCTTTGAAGGAGTGGTTCGAGAATTATAAAAGGGAATTCATGTGTCGAGCCAAGGACTCCGGATCCGAGGTTGCTTTCATCAAGAGGGTTGTCCTTGGTGTAGAAGACTAGTTCGGGCAATACTAACGGTGTCCCGGATTAGGGGGTGCTAATCTAGTCAGCCCATGCTCCTTGGGTTAGGCTGATGGGCCTTCATTTGTACTCAAGATGGAACCTAGAGGCAGTACACAGGAGGCATGATCGAGACTACCCCCACCGTAGACTTGTCATGTACTCCAAGATTTCTCCTACCGCCTTGTGCCTAGTTACCGACCTTGTAACCCTAGATACCCTGCCTGGCGTATATATAAGCCGCGCGGTTTAACCCGTGGAGGGGACATTAATGCAATATCATTCACCTAGCCCTAGCGTTAGACCACATCTTAAGTTCTCAAGGTAGATCAACTCTTTACTCGAAACATCTCCACTAATATAAACAAGAGCAGGACATAGGATTTTACCTCCATCAAGAGGGCTCGAACCTGGGTAAAATATCGTCTCTCTGTTCATGTTACCATCTGTCCGAGATCCACAGCTCAGGACCCCCTACCCCGAGGTCTGCCGGTTTTGACACCGACACCACATGATATGAATTACCATCAAAGAAAAAAAATCTTTAGTGTCCTGAAGTATTATTTATGGGATGATCTATCAGTGCAACAAACATTTGTGTCTGTTGCCCGGACTTATACACACATGCGTTAGCATCGTCCGGCGCCAACATACAAAGCAAGACCAACCAGAGGAACCACTCTTCGTGAGATCAAGGAGCAGATCAAGAAGACCAAATTATGCAAGACAACAGAGAATCACCTCAGGAAGGCCTCCCTTGCCGGGCAGGAGAGCCTGGCCGGGTCGAGGCCGTCCTAGGGACAAGTCCAAGATTGCCCCGGCAGGCTTGCCGGGGCCGCCAAGGGCAGGGAATCTTGCCAAGGCACCACCGATCCACCGCACAACAACGCAAATCACTTGTCGATGCGGTATCGAGCCCCCAGATGATTAAGTGGCCTCCACTAAGCACGTGGCATCCTGTTGGAAGACAGATTATCCTCACATGACACCCGTCCAGAGGCGTGTTTAGTAGATAAGTAGAAGATGACTAAGAGGCACGGCAGGCTTGCCGAGCTTCACCCTGAGCATGACACCTAGCAGTGCATTTAATGCACTTTGTCCTAACTGCCAGAGTTAGGTATGATAGCACTGTTAGCTATCTAATCACTAGATAATGCATGTTTTGCCACTGTGGTTACCCCTTGAGCTATAAAAGGAGGTCCAATGCAAACTAGAGAGGGATTCAGACCCCCTCACACTTGTACACGCGTAGCTGCTCCCCTGAGGCAACCTTGCCGGGCTCGGGCGCTACGTGTTGTTATGATTCCATCATCCAATCCACCAAAAGCAGGAGTAGGGTTTTACGCTTCACAGCGGCCCGAACCTAGGTAAAAACCACCAGTGTCATCGCCGCCGTGTCGTCTCATGGCCTCCGCTCTTTGTGCAACGTGATCTTCCCCCTTGCCGAACCACAAGGGGTCGATGGCCCCATAGGTGATCGTGTCCACCCACGACATCTTTTGCGTGCCACGTAGGGGGAATCACTTGCGTGAACCCCAGGCTGTGAGCATCGCGTCAATCTTCATCATCGTCTTCATCATCATCATTCTCTTCATCCATGGCGCCTAAGAAGAAATCCGGCACGACAACACATCCTTCCACTTCGAAGGCCCCCTGGCACGTAGCTGCGGACGCCGTAGGCACCACGGCGGTGTTGGGTGAGGCGGGTACTGCAGGCGACGCGACTAGCGCATGCGTCGTCGTCGTTGTGTCCCCCGCGGTCGAAGCTGGGACCGGAGATGGGCCTCATCAATAGCATCCAGGCGAGCTGGACTTGGAAGCTGCGGGGGAAGAGAACAACCAGTCTCCACCTCCCTGCTGCACCAGCGAGCGTAGTCGTTGGATTGACACCCGCTCCGGCGCAAGCCACGACCCTCCAGTTCTGCCCACCTCGGGCGCGACCACCAGATGCATTCCTTGCCCAGAACAAGATAGGCAAGACGAGGCACCGGACAAGGCCGTCGGCTCCGAAGTGCAGCCTCCTTGTCACCCAACTGTCTTGGCAACCGGGTCGCAGCAGCAAGAACGCGCGACGCTCCTGCTAGAACTACCAGGAGTCGAGCGACGTCGCAGTCTACCTTGTTAACTATGTCGAGCACGGCTACGGAAGCCATGTCGCGGGCCCAACTCCTGCTGAGTTTCCCGCCAGCAGCTGATCAAATGGATGAGTGGAGGGCCACCATCCAGAATTTGATCGGCTTCGCTGAGGCTGGAAAACTTCAGCAGACAGAGCAGTCGCAGTACCCGTGAACAACAACAGCAGCCCGGACCGCTGGCCGTGTTGAGGGGGCCACACAGATGGTGTAGTCCCCTCCGCAGCAGCAAACCCAGAGGCAACAACAATAACAACATGTCCACAAACCCGATGAAGCATCGATGGCCTCTTCTGATCCACGGGCCCACCAAGATCAGCAGTAGGTCCTGGAGGATCGACGGAGGGAAGATGCGCGCACCACTATAGAACGGCGTCGGGAGACCCGCCGTCAATCTGACAGGCGCAATGGCCCAGGCGTGATGAACCCGCGCTCAGTGTTGGTGGGTACCTACCTTTCGAGGTTGGGTGCCCTGCCTTCACTTGTGCAAGTCCGCTGGCCATCTGCCCGCGTCTTCAAGCCTGAACTACTAGAAAAGTATGATGGAAAACTAAACCTGGCAGAGTTCCTGAGCATTTACATGATCATCGTTCAGGCTACCGGGGGCAGGGATGAGAAGGTGTTCGCCAACTACTTCCCTTTGCACTCAAGCCAAATGTGAGGTCATGGTTGATGCACCTGCCAGAGAACTCCATTTTGTCATGGGCCGACTTGTGCAATGAATTTGTTGGTGCCTTCACGGGTGGCCATCAAGAGCCCGGGCGGCCCAGTGACTTGCAAGTCCTTCCATAGAAGGAAGGGGAAAGCTGACGGAGTACATGCAGAGGTTCAGTAGAGTGCACCATAACATCCTAGAGATACATCCAACAGATGTGATTGCCGCGTTCCATTCAAACATGCGCAGCAGGAGGATACGTTCCAAAATGAACGTCCATCTGCCCAAGACCGTCAATGAGTTGTACACCATGGCGGATAAGTGTGCTTGGGCCGAGGAAGGAAGGCGACTCCCCGGGGAGGAGGATGGCGTCGAGGTTGATTCGGAGGACGAATATGGGACCACTAACCCAAACGGGAGAAGCTGGAGACGCAACAAGAAGTGAAAAGATAAGTCAGTATTGGCTGTTGAGAGTTCTGGCGATCTCGGTCCCGGCAAGAAGGCCAAAGCCGAAGCTCCCAGCAAGGAAGGTGCCACTTGCACTGATTGCCGGGAGGCCGCAGTGGCAGAGAAAGCTGGGAAGTCCGATGGGCCATACTGCAAGATCCACTCCACCAAGGGCCACGATCTCCAAGAGTGGCACCAAGTCGAGAAGCTTGTTAAGAAACAGAAGGCTGAGTATGAGAAGCGCACCAGAGAGAAGGACCAAGGGGGTACTTGTATAAAAGGTCATGGAGCAAGAGGGGGCCGCCGCAGCAAGGCCCTGCAGCAAAAGGAGAAACCTGCTAGAAGCCATGAGAAGAAAGAAGGAGATGGAGAGAGTGATGAAGAAGAAACCAGCAAGCAAGAATTTCAGAAGGCAACCGAAGCCATGTGCATTGACGGGGGTGTGTCCCTGCACTCCTCTCACTGCCAGCTCAAGCAGTGGGCATGTGAGGTCAATGCCGTAGAGCCAGTTGCAGATTTCCGGAAGCCGCTCAAGTGGTCCCGCATGCCTATCATCTTTGATGAAGAGGATCAGCCTGACCGCACTACCGCGGTAGGGTGTTTGACGTTGTTGGTTTTACCAACAATCCGCAACCTTAAAGTCACAAAGATGCTAGTTGACAACGGGGTTGGGATGAATCTGATCTCCCCCATCCCGGTAGTGTTTGGCGGGGAATTGAACTTCCGGACCGAGAGAGTCATGCTTGATGTTGTTGATCTTCCTCTGCCTTACAATGGGATTCTTGGCCATCCAGCCCTGGCAAAGTTCATGGAAGCATCCCACTATGCCTACAACACCTTGAAGATGCAGGGCCGATGGGCGTCATTTCCGTCCCATCAGACAAGAAAGATGCAATCATATGTGTAGACCAGATGTATCGAGACGCGATAGCACCTGAGGCAGCTCAAGCATCATCTCCCGCTAAAGAATCAAAGAAGGGGAAGAAGGCTAGTCGAGACGCCGACAAGGACTCCAGGAAGCGCGCCTCTCCGGAGTGCGCTGCACCTATTGAGGACCTGCCGGAGAGTTCCACTAGCAAGAAACCTAAAGTTACATCACCTGCTATGAAGAAGGTCCCAACAAGGCAGGATGGCATTGATGGTATGTTCACCATCAGCGCCACGCTTGACGACAAATAGGAAAGCGCGCTCGTTGCCTTCCTGCGGGCGAATGTCGATGTGTTTGCTTGGCAACCATCTGACAACCCCGGCGTTCCCAGGGAGGTAATCGAGCACCACCTTGTTGTATGTCCTCAACTCCTCATGCTCGGCCCGTCAAACAGAAGATCAGAAAACAAGCTTTGGAACGACAACAATTTATTGCCGAGGAAATCAAGAAACTTGAAGCCGCCGGATTGGTCATAGGTGTACTGCATCCAACGTGGTTAGCAAACCCAGTGGTAGTGCACAAGGCAAATGGGAAATGGAGGCTCTATATTGACTTCACAGACCTGAACAAGGCCTACCCGAAGGACCCGTTCCCCCTGCCGCATATCGATTAGATTGTAGACTCCACTACTGGGTGCGATCTGCTTTCCTTTTTGGATGCATACTCCGGGTACCATCAGATATTCATGTCCAAGGAAGATGAAGAGAAGACCACGTTCATAACTCCATGTGGCATTTACTGCTTTGTACGGATACCTTTCGGGTTAAAGACCGTTGGGTCCACTTTCACAAGAGCAGTCCAGATTGGTTTCGAACCACATCTACATAGAAACATAGAAACTTATATTGATGATATAGTGGTCAAGACCAAGGACAAATCAAAATTTATCCAAGATTTGGAAGAAGCCTTTGCAAACTTGTGCAAGATCAATTTGAAGCTAAACCCTGAGAAGTGTGTGTTTAGTGTTCCCTCCGGCAAGCTCCTTGGTTTCTTTGTGTCTCACCGAGCGATACAAGCCAACCCCGATAAGATCAGGGCAATCGAGCAAATTCAAGCACCTAAGACTATGAAAGACATGAGGTGTTTGACTAGATGCGTTGCCGCGCTAAGTAGCTTCATTTCCAAGTCTGCTAGGCGTGCCTTGTCTTTCTTCAAAATTTTGAAGAAAGCATGCCCGATGAAGTGGACCCCGGAATCAGAAGCAGTGCTGCAAGACCTAAAAGCCTACCTATCATCTGCTCCCACCTTAGTCGCTCCTAGACCGCAAGAGCCGTTGCAGCTATATTTAGTGGCAACGAATCAAGTGGTTAGTGCAGCACTGGTGGCGCAGCGAGAAGTGGATGAGGAAGCAGCTGCAGCGACTGTCCCATTTGGAGTTGAAACAGAACCAGTCATGGCAAGGTTAGACACAGGTCAAAGAGAAGCAGAGCAAAAGTTAACAAAGGCAGTCCCAAAATCGCGGCAAAGAAGAAAGTGGTACAGCGACCAGTTTACTTTGTCAGCTCCTTACTACAAGAAGCTAGATCAAGGTACTCTGGGGTGCAAAAGCTGATCTTCAGCCTCATCATGGCCTCGGGGAAACAATGCCACTACTTCCAAGCCCATGAGATCATAGTTGTCACCAGTTTCCCACTGCAACGCATACCAAGGAACCACGAAGCTACTGGCAGTATAGTTGAATGGGCACTAGAGCTGTCAAGCTATGGCCTGAAGTACGAAAGTACCTCAACCATTTAGAGAAGAGCGTTGGTGGAGTTCATTGCAGAATGGACGCCCACTCCAGATGAAGAAATACCAGAGACAATTATCCCCGACAAGGAGGCGCCGCAGGAGTGGATCATGTATTTCGATGGTGCTTTCTCGTTGCAGGGCGCTGGGGCTAGCGTGCTTCTTGTTGCACCCACCGGAGAGCACCTCTAGTATGTGGTTCAAATGCACTTTCCCCGGGAGAAGGCCACCAACAACACTGCTGAGTATGAGGGGCTCCTTGCCGAACTTAGAATTGCGCTGGAGTTGGGAATCAAGAAGTTAATCATTCACGGAGACTCGCACCTCGTGGTGAGACAAGTCAATAAGGATTACCAGAGCCCATTGATGGAGGCATACGTAGAGGAGGTGAGAAAGCTAAAAAAACACTTTGATGGGTTGCAAGCAGAGCACGTGCCGCATGTGGAGAACAACATTGCCGATCACTTATCAAAGTATGACATACAAAAGATCCCTGTGGAACCAGGAACTTTTGTTCTCCAGCTAACTCAACAGTCAATGTCACCTTCAATGATGGCCAGAAAAAGGAGAAAGTTGGATTCCGTCAAGTATCTCCCAACAGGACTTCCTGAGGCCGTTGGTAGAGAGGCTACTGGAAACAACTCAATTTCGGTCAGTGAGTAGCATCCTCCCACGGAACCGCAAGTTCTTGCGGTCGAGGAAAGCACTCCTACGAACGAGGATGTGCCTCTAGTCCTCGTTGTCGAGCCGCAGGCTCCAACTTGGGCGCAACAAATAGTCGATTCCTTCAAACAGGAGAACTTCCCGAAGAGCAAGAAGCTGAAAGAGTAGCCCGACAGTCCAGTATGTATCAATTTGTCGATGACACTCTATACAGAAAGAGGACAAATGGTGTGAAATTGAAGTGCATTTGCCGGGAAGATGGACGTAAGCTGCTGGCAGAAATACATGGAGGCGTGTGTGGCTCTCTGATATGTCTCCAACGTATCTATAATTTATGAAGTATTCATGCTATTATATTATCATTCTTGGATGTTTTACAATAATTTTATAGCAAATTTATATCATTTTTTGGGACTAACCTATTAACCCAGTGCCCATGATGAGGACATGACTACCTTGGATAAGACCAAAAATATTGCATACATGCATATTTGTCAGGTGATTTCTAGTGCAAACTATTCAATAATCTATTTATGTTATCCAGAACAAAAATACATCACATACTTTTGTGTTTTGTCTAATTGTAGGTGTATGGGACATTTGTACAATACACATATGAAGATAAGGGAAAAGGAGAAGTTTAGGTGCTGTTCAAAAGTCCTCTCACGTCACTTTTGGACCAAGAGAAGATAGAGTCCAAGTCTCTCACGTTACGGACTCAGATTCGGACTGCAGACATACGACTCAAAAGCGTCAATAACTTTTTCATCCGGACTCCAAATTGGGTGATTCTATTTTTGTTGGAAAATAGATTTCGTGCACCTTCCAACCCAATTGGATTCACCTTAAATTTCGTCCGAGCGTTGAGTTATGGACGAAACAATCTGATGTCGCACTGAATCCGAGTCAAACTACAAGTCCAAAGGTGTTACGTCACCTCCGCTTGGGCCCATTGGCCTTGTACGACCTAGGGTTAGTTTTAGGCTGCCTTGGGACGTCCTACCACCTCCTTGGCCGCCACCCCTTGCTCCTATATAAGTAGATCCATCTAGTAGCTTTTTCCTTGGGATTTGTTTAGTTAAAAGTTAGCCATTGCAACTTCGTGTACTTCGTTTGTGTCCAACGACCAGACCAAGACCGCTTACGGATCCCCACCTTTATCAATACTTCATATATACTCGCAATATTCAGATTGCTTTATCATATTCTTGCTTGTTTTTCGATTGCTTGCGTGAATAGACCTTCGTGGTCGTTGATTGTGCTCCGGCGTGGTCAATAACCTCTCGGAGTTGGTTTAGCGATTGCTAAGGCGCAACGTCGTGCATGTTTGTAGTCGGATCGTCAAAGTCGTCTCCACCAAATCGATAGTTATCATCTCATCGAAAGATCGGGACACCCTCGCCTCTATCAGCCCAGTGCCAGTTGCTGTTTTTATGCTTGATTTTTACATCGCAGGAAATCAATATCAAACGGAGTCTAAACACCGTGAAACTTTTTGTGGATTTTTTGAACCAGAAGACATCCAGTGGGCAATAGAAGCACCTAGGGGGTGCCCCAAGGTGGGAACAACCCACAAGGGCGTGCCTGGGGACCCAGGTGGGTTGTGCCCACCTCGGTGGCCTCCCGCACCTCCCCTACAAATTGTCAAATATTCCAAAAACCCTGTGAGTAGCCCTAGATCAGAAGTTCCGCCGCTGCAAGCCTCTGTGGCCATGAGAAACCAATCTAGACCCCGTTCTGGCACTCCGCCGAAGGGGGGAATCATCACCGGTGGCCATCTTCATCATCCCATTATATCGACTAGAGGGGGGGGGGGGTGAATAGGCATTTTTTACAAATTCGTCACTGAAGAATTTCAGGGTGAGGAAATTCCTAATCAACGAACTACTTAGCAGGGGAATAAGTACTTAGATGCAAACATAATAGAGTAGTAGCACAGTTATCATGATGAAATGAAAACATGCATAGAGTACAAGTAGCGTAAACACATGATAAGCAGGCTGAAGACAAACTGACTGAAGAAAATGAACTAAGGAAACTGAGAAAGTCTTCAGTCAAAGTCTTCAAACAGTAACGGTCAAGTACATCAACTCAGAATGAGGGAATGAAAGGGTTGAGGAAATAGAACCAGATAGCTCGGTGAAGACAGTGATTTGGTAGACCAGTTCCAACTGTTGTGACAGTTGTACGTATGGTTGGAGCGGCTAGGTATTTAAACCTGAGGACACACAGTCCCGAACACACAGTTCTCACTGTATTCTCCTTGAGCTAAGGTCACACAGACCTCACCTAATCACTCGTGGTAAGTCTTCAGGTGACTTCCAAACCTTCACAGACTCGGTCACTCGGTGATCCACAATTTTCTCTTGGATGCTCTAGACCATGACGCCGAACCGTCTGGAGGATGCACAGTCCTCAAAGGTGACAAGCATCGGTTCCAAACAGGAAAAATCTCTTCAGTGATGCTTAATCACTTTGGGTTTGTAGGTGTTTGGGTTTGGGTTTTCCTCACTTGATGATTTTCATTCAAAGTCCTCGGAGGATGGGATGCTCTCAATGACAAGTGTTAGTTTCTCGCGAAGCAGCCAACCAACTAGTGGTTATAGGGGGCGGCTGTTTATAGCCTAGGGAGCAGCCCGACATGATAAGACATAAATGCCCTTCAATGAATGACCATTAGGTGGGTAGATATTTTGGGTCACCACAGAGTACGAACAGCAGTCGGATATTTGAGCTATCAAATTCCTCAGGGCTATCATGTTCCTCACTTGTCAGCAATCCGCACTGGCGAATTCCTAACTCCTCAGTCAGAACAAATTCCTCAGAGACCAGGAGAACTTCGTCTCTATCACTGAAGAAATTGACTAAACTGTATGAGATTTCCAATGACTTCACTCGAAAGGATTGGTAGGTGTAGGATTTTGAGATGAGCATCACTGGGAAACTTTTCCTTAGTTTTACTTCGACCCCCTTTAACAGTACGGTGTTTCCTATGACCGAAGAAAGAGAAAACGAAACTACGAAAACAAAAGTCTTCACGCTTCATATTCCTCACATGAATATCAAGTATTCAAGTTCACACCAATTTCTTCGCTTTCAAAGTCTGTGTACACTCACAAACACATTAGTCCCTTAACCTATAAGTCTTCAATGCACCAAAATCACTAAGGGGCACTAGATGCACTTACACCAGTGGCCACCATGATGAGGAGGGAGTAGCCCACCCTCGGGGCTGAGGGTTTGTACCAGTAGCTATGTGTTTAATATCTCTCTCTCGTGTTCTTGAGATGGCACGATCTTGATGTATCACAGGCTTTGTTAATACAGTTGGATCATATGGTGTTTCCCCTCTCTAACTTGTTGTGAATTGAGTTTTCCCTTTGAGATTTTGTTTTATCGGATTGAATACTTTTATGGATTTGAGAGCACTTGATATATGTCCTTCATATGAATACTCATGGTGATAATGGGGTATCATTTTGATTCACTTGATATATGTTTTGGCACTCAACTCGCGGATTCCCGAGGTGACATTGGGGTAATCTATGCATAGGGGTTGATGCATGTTCTTGTCTTTGTTTCTATGGTAGAAATCTTGGGGCACTCTTTGAGGTCCTTTGTGTTGGATTGAGTATTATGAATCTGAAATTATTTGGTGTTATTTTAGTACGAACTATTGGATAGATCGATCGGAAAGAATAGCTTCGAGGTGGTTTCGTACCCTACAAACGATTTCTTCTTATGTTCTCCGCTAGATAGGAACTTTGGAGTGATTCTTCCTCACACGTTGAGGGATGGTTATATGATCCAATTATATTAGCATTGTTGAGAGATTGCACTTGTGAAAGTACGGACCCTAGGCCTCATTTTCAAGCATTGTAATATCGTCTGTGCTCCGTTTCATCAATTGCTACCTTGCTGTTTTTTATTGTTCTTATTACACAAACCAATATTTACTATCCATATTACACTTGTATCACCATCTCTTCCCCGAACTAGTGCACCTATAGAAATTACCATTGTATTCGGTGTGTTGGGGACATAAGAGACATTTTATTATTTGGTTGCAGGGTTTCTTGAGATAGACCATCTTCATCCTACACCTCCCACGGATTGATAAACCTTAGGTCGTCCAGTTGAGGGAAAATTGCTACTGTCCTACAAAACTCTGCGCTTGGAGGCCCAACACGAGTCTACAAGAATAAAGTTGCGTAATAGACATCAAGCTCTTTTCTGGCGCCATTGCCGGGGAGGTGAGTGCATGAAGGTATATCGTTAGATCTTGCAATTGAATATTTTAGTTTCTTGTTTTATCACTAGTTTGGTTTATAAAACAAAAAAATGGAATTGAGGTTGCATCATATTGTTCATCTTTATCATGTCTTTCTTGAATATGATGGAAAGGAAAATTGTGCTCAATTGTTAGAAGAAGAAGTCAATAAAATGTTTGGCACAAAATATTTGAATTATGAGCATGATTGCAATGTTGTTAGTATGAATTATATGAATATCCAAAATACTAATGATGATTGCACTAGTCATAATAAAAATGTTTCTTATAAGCATGTCAATTTTTGTGGAGTGAGACTTTGTGAAGACGTGCCTTATAGGGAAGATAGATTTTGCAAGAAGCATAAACATGATAGAACCAATTCTTTTCTCAAAGTGATAGATGAATTTGCTACAAAATTATGTTCTCTTTGTCCTATTACTTGTGAGCTTTGCAATAAGGTTGGTCATCTTAATTTCCAATGCAATCTTTTTCATGATCGAATCATGGCCAAATATTGTAATGATTCGATCACCCTTGAACTTTATAATGAGCTTTGTCTATTTTTGTGGAGTGAAGAATTGACACATGAAAATGTGGAAACTAATCTAAAAAAAGACCTATATGTTTTGCATGGTAAATTGCAATGAGAATGCTTATATTGCCAACTATGAAAAGATGGGAAAAACAATAGAATATAAAATGAATACTAATGAAAGGGTAAAGATTTCAACTTTCCCTCCTATTGTTTCTCATGATGAAATTGGTGATGAGGAGGAGCTCCCTATTCAACCAATCTCATCAATAATAAGCTCGAAAGAATTAATTAAACCCACACATGATGTGGTGAAGAAGAAGAAGAACAAAAGAAGAAAGAATAGAGGTAAAAAGGTATCTCTCCCAAATAATGTTGCTCCTATTGTTGTTGTGCCTCATGAAAATGAATCAAAAATAATTGTGGAAGACGATGCACTTGATGATGATATTGCTTCTTTATCTTATGGCACAATGTCCGAGAACACTATTGATGATGAATTTGTTATGCCTATTATTTCTTGTGATGATTATGATTGGGATGACAATGATACTTCTTATAATCTTGGAAATCTTTTTGGCACCAACTTGGGAAATCATGATGATAGCAATCGTTATACTATTGATGCTATTCATACTATTAATGATAAGAGTGATTATGTTTATGATATGCCAAGCCAGAAGCTTGGGGATGCTATGTTTGATGAGAATGACATGTTTGAGAATTTATTTGCTGCAATTAATGTTTGTCCCAAGCTTGGGGATGCTATGCTTAATGAAGATGATCTTTTTAGTCCCTTTACTTCGAATGATCAAATTTGCTACGATGATTGCATGCCTCCTACTTATGATGAATATTGTGACGATACTTATGTTATAAAAAGTAGTGATAATTATGGTCATAATTTTGAATATCCTTTTTCTGAACATTACTCTTTTAATGTGGAAACAATTTATAGTATTCGAGTTTCCTATGATACTCCCACTATTATGAATGAGAATAAAATTGCCTATGTGGAGAGTAATAAAAATATTATGCTTATGGATCATGAAAGGAGTATTTTCTGTGATAGTAATACAGATGAATCTATTCATGATGCTACTGAAAATTATTATGAGAGAGGAACTTATGATCCATGATTCTCTTGTTATGTTTCAATCCTTATCTTTTGTGCGAGCATCATTGAACTCACCATGCCTAGCTAAAAGGCATTAAATAAAAGCGCTTGTTGGGAGACAACCCAACACTTTTACCTACTACTCCCTCCGTCCCAAAATGTAAGACGTTTTTTGACACTATCATAGTATCAAAAAACGTCTTACATTTCGGGACGGAGGGAGTATTTTTGTGTGTTCACATGTTTATGCTACTGTAGTAATCATGTTTTATTGCTTTAATTTCAATAAAGTTCCAAGTAAGACCTTTGGGATGGTCTATGGTAATAGTTGATTTGATCTTGCTGAAAAACAGAAACTTTTGTGCTCAGGAAAATAATTCTCATTTTTAACATAAGTGTGATAAAATATTGATTCTTTTTGCATAAGATTAATAGACAAATTTCCCAGGTTGTCCTAATTTTTCAGAATTTTTGGAGTAGCAGAAGTATGGTTGGAGTACAGATTACTACAGACTGTTCTATTTTTGATAGATTCTGTTTTCAATGCACAGTTTGCTTGTTTTCTAGTCTCTATGACTTATATTGCTCAATGTAAATTGTGGAAATGATATGATACAGTAGTAATTGTGTGAGAAAAATTGTGAATCTTGTCTTTGATAGTACCAAAGTGAAATGGTTTGCTCTTTATCATACTAACCTATCTCACGAAGTTCTGTTAAGTTTTGTGTGATTGAAGTTTTCAAGTTTTGGGTCAGATGTCAATATGAGGATAATAAGGAGTGAGAAGACCCTAAGCTTGGGGATTCCCAAGGCACCCCAAGGTAATATTCAAGGAAGACCCAAGAAACTAAGCTTGGGGATGCCCCGGAAGGCATCCCCTCTTTCGTCCCCAACATTATCAGTAACCTTACTTGGAGCCATATTTTCATTCGTCACATGATATAAGTTTTGCTTGGAGCATCATTTTATTTTATTAGGATTTGATTTATGTTATTTAGAATATTGTTTTTCATCTTTTATTTCAATATAAGTGGCAAGGAATGCCTTTGCCATGCTTATCTTGCAAGTATATCGGTAACTTTACTTGATACTATATTTTTATTCACCACATGATATGTGTTTTGCTTGGAGCGTCTTGTATGATTTGAGTCTTTGATTTTTAGTTTGCCACAATCATCCTTATTATACACACCTTTTGAGAGAGACACGCATGAATCGTGATTTATTAGAATGCTCTATGTGCTTCACTTATATCTTTTTAGCTAGGCAAATTTGCTCTAGTGCTTCACTTATATCTTTTTAGAGAATGGCGGTGGTTTTATTTTATAGAAATTATGAACTCTCGTAGTTCACTAATACTCCCTCCATTCCTAAATATAAGTCTTTTTAGAGATTCCACTATGGACTACATACGGAGCAAAATCAGTGAATCTACACTCTAAGATATGTCTATATACATCCGTATGTAGTTTGTAGTGCAATCTCTAAAAAGACTTATATTTAGGAACGGAGGGAGTATTATTTTGAGAGTCTTTAAAACAGCATGGTAATTAGCTTTGGTTATAAAATTATTCCTAATATGATAGGCATCCAAGAGGGATATAATAAAAACTTCCATATAAAGTGCATTGAATACTATGAGAAGTTTGATTCCTTATGATTTTTTTGAGATATGAAGATGGTGATATTAGAGTCATGCTAGTAAGTAGTTGTGAATTTGAGAAATACTTGTGTTAAAGTTTGTTAGTCCCGTAGCATGCACGTATGGTGAACCGTTATGTGATGAAGTCGGAGCATGATTTATTTATTGATTGTCTTCATTATGAGTGGCGGTCGGGGACGAGCGATGGTCTTTTCCTACCAATCTATCCCCCTAGGAGCATGCACGTAGTACTTTTTTCGATGACTACGAGATTTTTGCAATAAGTATGTGAGTTCTTTATGACTAACGTTGAGTCCATGGATTATACGCACTCTCACCTTTCCGCCATTGCTAGCCTCTTTAATACCGCGCAACTTTCGCCGGTACCATAAACCCACCATATAGCTTCCTCAAAACAGCCACCATACCTACCTATTATGGCATTTCCATAGCCATTCCAAGATATATTGCCATGCAACTTGCCACCGTTCCGTTCATTATGACACACATCATCATTCTCATATTGCTTTGCATGATCATGTAGTTGACATTGTATTAGTGGCAAAGCCACCGTTCATCATTTTTCATACAGGTCGCTCTTGATTCATTGCACATCCCGGTACACCGCCGGAGGCATTCACATAGAGTCATATGTTTTCTAAGTATCGAGTTGTAATTTTTGATTTGTAAGTAAATAAAAGTGTGATGATCTTCATTATTAGAGCATTGTCCCATGTGAGGAAAGGATGATGGAGACTATGATTCCCCCACAAGTCGGGATGAGACTCCGGACGAAAAAAAGAGGCAAAAAAATGAGAGAAGGACCAAATAAAAAATGAGAGAAAAGAGAGAAGGGGCAAGCCACTATCCTTTTACCACACTTGTGCTTCAAAGTAGCACCATGACCTTCATGATAGAGAGTCTCCTATGATATCACTTTCATATACTAGTGGGAATTTTCTTTACAGAACTTGGCTTGTATATTCCAATGATGGGCTTCCTCAAAATGCCCTAGGTCTTCGTGAGCAAACGAGTTGGATGCACACCCACTTAGTTTCCTTTTTGAACTTTCATAAACTTGTAGCTCTACTGCATCCGTTGCATGGCAATCCCTACTCACTCACATTGATATCTATTAATGGGCATCTCCATAGCCCGTTGATACGCCTAGTTGATGTGAGACTATCTGCTTTTTGTCTTCTCCACAACCACCGTCTATTCCAACTATAGTGCTATGTCCATGGCCCACGCTCATGTATTGCGTGAAAGTTGAAATTTTTTGAGAACATCAAAAGTATGAAACAGTTGCTTGGCTTGTCATCGGGGTTTTGCATGATTTTAATATTTTGTGTGATGAAGATGGAGCATAGCGAGACTATATGATTTTGTGGGGATAAGCTTTCTTTGCCCATGTTATTTTAAGAAGACATAATTATTTTGTTACTATGCTTGAAGTATTATTGTTTTATGTCAATATTAAACTTTTGTTTTGTATTATATGGATCTGAACATTCATGCTACAAATAGAGAGAATTACATGGATAAATATGTTAGGTAGCATTCCACATCAAAAATTCTATTTTTATCATTTACCTACTCGAGGACGAGCAGGAATTAAGCTTGGGGATACCTGATACGTCTCCAACGTATCTATAATTTTTGATTGTTCCATGCTATTGTATTATCTGTTTTGGATGTTTTATACGCATTAATACCGCTATTTTATATGATTTTTGAGACTAACCTATTAACCTAGAGCCCAGTGCCAGTTCCTGTTTTTTCCTTGTTTTAGAGCTTCGTAGAAAAGGAATACCAAACAGACTCCAAACAGAATAAAACTTTCGCGATGATTTCTCTTGGACCAGAAGACACCTAGAGACTTGGAGTGCAAGTCAGAAGAGCCATGAGGCGGCCACAAGGGTGGAGGGCGCGCCCCCCGACCTTGTGGGCCCCTCAGTGACCCCCTGACCTAGATCTTCCTCCAATGTATTCTCAAATGTCGCAAAAACTTCCAGGGGAGCCACAAAACCACTTTTCCACCGCCGCAACCTTATGTACCCATGAGATCCCATCTAGGGGCCTTTTCCGACATCCTGCCAGAGGGGGATTCGATCACGGAGGGCTTGTACATCAACACCATTGCCTGTCCAATGAAGTGTCAGTAGTTTACCACAGACCTACGGATCCATAGCTAGTAGCTAGATGGCTTCTTCTCTCTCTTTGATTCTCAATACAAAGTTCTCCTCGATGTTCTTGGAGATCTATTCGATGTAGTACTCTTTCGCGGTGTGTTTGTCGAGATCCGATGAATTGTGGATTTGTGATCAGCTTATCTATGAATATTATTTGAATCTTCTCTGAATTCTTATATGCATGATTTGATATCTTTGCAAGTCTCTTCAAACTATCGATTTGGTTTGGCCAACTAGATTTGTTTCTCTTGCAATGGGAGAAGTGCTTAGCTTTGGGTTCAATCTTGCGGTGTCCTTTCCCAGTGACAGTAGGGGCAGCATGGCACATATTGTATTGTTGCCATCGAGGATAACAAGATGGGGTTTTCATCATATTGCTTGAGTTAATCCCGCTACATCATGTCATCTTACTTAATGCGTTACTCTGTTCTTATGAACTTAATACTCTAGATGGAGGCAGGAGTCGGTCAATGTATGGAGTAATAGTAGTAGATGCAGAATCACTTCGGTCTACTTGACACGGACGTGATGCCTATATTCATGATCATTGCCTTAGATATCGTCATAACATTGCGCTTTTCTATCAATTGGCCAGCAGTAATTTGTTCACCCACCGTAATAATTTCTATCTTGGGAGAAGCCTCTAGTGAAACCTATGGCCCCCGGGTCTATTTTCCATCATATAAGTTTCCGATCTACAATTTTAGTTTCCTATTTACTTTCTTTGCAAACTTTTACTTCCCGTTCCATAAACCAAAAATATGAAAAATATTACTTTTCCGTTTATCCATCTATATCAGATCTCACTTTGCAAATAACCGTGAAGGGATTGACAACCCTTTATCACGTTGGTTGCAAGTTGGTGTTTGTTTGTGCAGGTATTCGGTGGCTTGTTGCGTTGTCTCCTACTGGATTGATACCTTGGTTCTCAAAAGCTGAGGAAAATACTTACCCTACTTTGCTGCATGACCCTTTCCTCTTCATGGGAAAAACCAACCCAAGCTCAAGAGGTAGCAACACTCAGCTGGAGTCTGAGCCGCTGTCCTCCCTCTCGGCACCATCGTCATCGCCGTCACTGTCCTCTTCGTCGTTGTCGCTCGAGGAGGAGCTTTCATCGTCGGTCGGGCTCTCCGCGCAGCACCCTAAGCGAGAACCCGAATGCCCCAAGACCTTGATGGAGAGCAGGTTAGCCTCCATTAATTTGAATTGGAGAACACGCCCCACTGCCAAGCTATGGGCACAAGCGAAGGTTTTCCAGCCGTGCCGGAGAAGCATGACATGAGGTGCAGGGAACTCCACGTTTGCCCGCATGCTACCATTACAGCAGCCCCTCATATGGAGTTTCAATCCTGGCGGCTGTTCTTCCTCCATCACCCTTGCAAAAGGGGTAGGAAGCCGAAGACGGCTGCACGGAGGCCCGCGCAGCTTCACGACGAACTCCAACGGCTGGTCCCTGACATGGCCTTCCATCAGAGCCGGGGAACCGGCGAAGGAGCGACCAGAGTGCCACCACGCCCTCCTCGGCCCCGAGCGCCATGACAGCCGCGCCCACGTCCTGCAGAACCACCTTGTGCGCTGGATTTTGCCCTTGCATCCCTAGCTGGGGCAGGAAGGCGCTATCGAGAAGAGACCCTTGTCGCCACCGCTGGAGCTCGACCGCGTCCTCTTCCCCTCACCATGACGGAAGCAGGATGCAAGAAGGAGAAGGAGGATATGTGTGTGTGGGTGAGCCCCTCGCCCGCGCGTCCTTTTATAAGGGAGTGTGGCTGGGGGCTGGCTCCTCACCACCCTGGAGGCAACCACCCCACTCTGCCAATCCAGTCCCCCTGCGCCGCTGACAGCATCCAGAATTGACAACCACCCTCCCGCGCCTATCCACGGTGCTAAGCTTTCCGCCATGGCACTCATTCCCACGCCCTACGCGTCCGCCACCAACCTTGTGCAATGCATGCAACATAAGCAGAGATAGTGGGATGAGTAAAATGGTGGCTACCTCCCCGTGAATGTGAGGCATGGGCAGCCCACCGGCCATGACGTAAATTACCCCACGTCGTCCTGCACGACGCACGGGAAAACCGGAAACTGATTCAATCACTGGTTATTGAAGAATCAAGGAAGATATCAAGAAAGACAAGAATCCCATTGCGGTTTGGCCAAAGCAAGAACACATGTATTTGTTGGGACCTACCCCAACGATGCTCAGCGACACGTATGGGCCAGGCCCGGGGCTCCTGTCAGTGCAACAAACATTCGCGTTTGTTGCCCGGACTTATACACAGGCGCGCTAACCTCATATTCCCGGCGCCAACATACAAAGCAAGAGAAAACCAGAGGAACCGCTCTTTGTGAGATCAAGGAGCGGATCAAGAAGACACCAGAGCATCAACTTGGGAAGGCCTCCCTTGCCGGGCAGGAGAGCCTGGCCGGATCAAGGCAACAAAACCATCTGTAGAAATCTGAAAACTTCGTATACTCCTGTAACTCCAAAAATCTAAAAAATTAGGACGATGTAGGCAAGTTGTATATCAATCATGTGTAAAACATTCAGAATTTTTCGTCGCTTCTATGATTTATTAAAATTATTTTACTGGACACAAAAGTTTCTATTTTCCAACAAGATCAAATCAACTATCACCCAACATGATCCCAAAGTATTCTTCTTGTAGACTCGTGTTGGGCCTCCAAGCGCAGAGTTTTGTAGGGTAGTAGAAAATTTCCCTCAAGTGGATGACCTAAGGTTTATCAATATGTGGGAGGCATAGGATGAAGATGGTCTCTCTCAAACAACCCTGGAACTAAATAAAAAAGAGTCTCTTGTGTCCTGAACACACCCAATAAAATGGTAAATTGTATAGGTGCACTAGTTCGGCGAATAGATGGTGATACAAGTGCAATATGGATAGTAGATATAGGTTTTTGTAATCTAAAAATATAAAAACAGAAAGGTAGCAAGTAGTAAAAGTGAGCGAAAATGGTATTGCAATGCTTGAAAATAAGGCCTAGGGTTCATACTTTCACTAGTGCAAGTTCTCTCAACAATGGTAACATAATTAGATCATATGGCAATCCCTCAACGTGCAACAAAGAATCACTCCAAAGTTTCTATCGGAGAACGTAGGACGAAAACGTGCATCAACCCCTATGCATAGATTACCCCAATGTCACCTCGGAAATCTGCGATTTGAGTGCCAAAACATACATCAAGTTAATCAATATAACATCCCGTTGTCACCACAGATATCCCATCGCAAGACATACATCAAGTATTCTCAAATCCAATACTCAATCCAACATAACGAAACCTGAAAGAGCAAGACTCAATTCATCACAAGAAGGTAGAGGGGGAGAAACACCATATGATCCAACTATAATAACAAAGCTCGCGGTACATAAAGATCATGCCAAATCAAGAACACGAGAGAGAGATCAAACACAGGCTACTAGTACATACCCTCAGCCCTGAGGGTGAACTACTCCCTCCTCGTCATGGAGACCGCCGGGATGATGAAGATGGCCATCTGTCGGCGTCCTAGGAACGGGGGTCCCCAGACTTGCCTGCCTACGGCCCACGGCGCGGCTGTGCTAGCAGGCCTGCACAGCCCATCTTCATCAACAAGGCACTCATGACCCTCGCGAGGGGCCAAGCCTCGCGAGGCGGACGACGCAAGACCTCCTCAGGAGCAGCCTCGCGAGGCGGACTCGCAAGGGGCGGAGAGATCAAGGCAAGGCAAACCTCGCGAGGTTCTCGTGACGTGAGCAATGACGATCGAGACCAGGCGGGCACCAGCGCGCGCAACGTCGTTGTTTCCTCTTTGGTGCTAAGGAGGCAAGCGCAGGCGCGGAGTACCGAGGCATCAAGCAAAGGTTTCCACATCGGTGCAACGAGACCAAGACCAGCAGGACGACAAGAAGGAGGTCACCATGGAGCCCAAGGCGGCGTCACCACCAGAGCCTTTTGCAGGCGAAGACCACTTTTGTCAGGATAAGCTGTACTAGCTGTCCCCTTTCAAATTGGCTGTTGTTGGCTCCCTTCCCGCTCAATATTTGGGGAGAGGACCAGGGCCTCTATAAATAGGACTAGCCACCACAGTAGAAGAGAACGAACAAAAGAGAAGCAAGCCTGAGCTGATCTCATCTTGAGTAATCCTCACCCACACAAGTCCACCGAGCACAAGAACACCTCGCCTCAGGAGGCTGTTCTTCCCCTTGTACTATTCATCATCAGCCCAAGAGGCAATCCACCACCACCACACTGGAGTAGGGCATTCCACCACAACGGTGGCCCGAACCAGTATAAATCTTGTGCCCCTTGTGTTGTGAGTTTGTCGAGTTCGTTCTTGAGATCTTAGCAAGCTAGGACGTGGATCGGTAGGGGAAAAACTTCGCACGCACCCCAGTGTTCGAACCTTAAGGGTTTTGCCGGAACCCGTGATCCGACACTTGGCGCGCCAAGTAGGGGTGCACCGAAGCTTCCTTTCTGTTGCTCCGCGTCCAGTTGCTCCGTCGTCTCCATGGCGGACGCTAGCCGTGCTCGTGCTGAGCGCCGGGCTGCCCACGCCACCCACGTCGCTCAGACGGCTCCCTCGGAGGG
This sequence comes from Aegilops bicornis, assembly GCA_021605145.1. Lineage (NCBI taxonomy): Eukaryota > Viridiplantae > Streptophyta > Magnoliopsida > Poales > Poaceae > Aegilops > Aegilops bicornis. Next base: position 261,475,154 of record CM038669.1, read on the forward strand.
CCACCTCGTCATTCCCCGTTGCCTGCCGCCAACGCCACCACCGGCCCGGCGGGGAACGAGCAGCAAGCATCCTCTCTGCACCCCTTGGTGCGGCGGGACGGCCGCACCGCCACTCCGTCGCTGACCCCGGCCGGTTCCTCGTCCCATGCGCGTCGCGCTCCCATGGAAACACGGGCCGCGCTCCTCATGGCGCACGAGCTCCTGCGCTACCGCCCAGTCGACGACCTCTACGAGGACTGGCTCGACCGCATCGCTGAGCTTGTCCGCACCGCAGGGGGCTCCCCTGCGCTGTCCCTCTCTCCGCCTTGCCCTCCGCCAGCTACGGGCGACGTAGCTCACGGAGCACCTCCACCACCTCTGCCCCAAGACGGCACCCTGGCGCCAAGGCGCGTGGCTCCACGGCGCGACCCACCGCGTCCGGCGCCCGCGCGTGAAGAAAGAATCTGTCAAGAAGTCCCTCGACCACAAGAGAATGCTCTGCCACTCCTCACACCGCCGCGCCAGGATCGTTTGCTGCGACAAGGCCCCGCGCCGCTTGCCGTAGCGGCGCGCGGGCGCCAAGACCAAGTTCCACCTCCAAGGCGGGCCTCGGTGACCATGGCCAGCTGCCGCGCCTTCACCCCCGAGCTGCGTAGCGTCGCCTGGTCGGGCAAGTTCAAGCCAGATCTGCCTCCTCTCTACGACGGTACCCCCGACCTCGCGGAGTTCTTGCAGCTCTACGAGCTGAGCATCGAGGCGGCCAACGGCGACGAGAAAGTCATGGCGAACTGGTTTCCCATGGCTCTCAAGGATGGTGCCCGCTCCTGGCTCTTGAAGCTGCCCCCAGGCTCGATCTTCTCCTAGGACGAGATGCGCAACCGTTTCGTTGCCAACTTCCAGGGCACTCGCGACCGCCCGCCGGCCGCGGGTGACGTGCACCGCGTCAAGCAACAACCAGGAGAGACCCTCCAGAAGTACATCCAGCGCTTCAACAACGTCCGCCTCAAGATCCCCAAGGTGACGGACTAGGCCATCATTTCCGCGTTCTCTGATGGCGTCCGCGACGTCAAGATGAAGGAGGAGCTCTCTATCCATGAGGAGTTGTGCATGTCTCTAGAGTTGTTCAACCTGGCGACCAAGTACGCAAGAGCTGAGGAGGGGCGCCTCTCCCTCCTCGAGCTCCCAGCTGCAGACCCGGAGGAGAAGAAAGCCAAGCCCAAGGACGTGAAGTGCAAGGGAGCAGCCGTGCTCGCGGCGGAACCGGACACCAAGGGCGGCAGAGACCAGCCCGAGTCATCCAAGAGCAGCCGACCATTCTGCGCCTTCCATAACCTGCATACCCACAACACCAACATCACAAGAGCTCAGAGCCATTCGAGAAGGACGCTTTGGTCGACGCCCCGAGCGCAGCGACCGGGGCTACGACCGAGGAGGAGGAGGTGGTGGCGGATGCTAGGACGACCGTGGCCCGCGCCAGGAGTGGGGCGACCGGCCTCGTGAGGACCGCTGGCAAGATCAGCCTCGCGAGGGCGCCTGGAGGGACCAGCCTCGTGAGGATCGTCCTTAGGGCAACGCCGGTCTTCCCCCACTACCGCCACCGCCAAGAAGGAATGACGACCACCATCAAGACGAGGGGGCTGGGGGCTTCCAGGAGCCGCGCGCTATCGCCTGCATGTTGGGCGGAGCTCAGCCCCACCTCGCACAGATCTTCAAACAGTTTGCTCGTGAAGTGAATGCAGTCCTCCCAAGCTCGAGGCCACACGCCTGCTCAGGTGGTCCAAGTGCGCCATAACCTTCAGATCGGTAGATCAGCTCAAGTGTGCAGCTACCGCTGGCGCCCTCCCAATGCTTTGTTCACCAGTCATCAGCAACGTGCAAGTTACCAAGACCCTCATTGACGGCGGCGCAGGGCTCAACGTCCTGTCCGTCGACACGTTCGACAACCTCCAAGTGTCATATGACCAGCTTCAAGCCTTTCTCAGGAGTGACCATGTTCCACCACATCGATAGGGCAGGTCCGCCTCCCTGTCACCTTCGGAGAATGCAACAACTACCGCACCGAGCTCATCGACTTCGACGTCGCCTACATCCACTTGCCATATAATGCGATCCTCGGGTACCCAGCCTTGGCCAAGTTCATGGCGGTGACCCATCACGGCTACAATGTCCTCAAGATGTCGGGAAGCGGCGGAATCATCACAGTCCCGAGCGAAGAAAGAGATGTGGTGTGCTCCCTCGAGCGTGCCTTCCAAGCCGCAGCAATCGACGACCCCGACAGCAAGGGCGAGCGCCCTCCTGAGGCCACCCCCAAGAAGAAGAAGCAGCAACACCATGTTGGGTCTCAGGCAAGCGGTGCCTCATCAGGATCGGCACCCTCACCTGGGGCACCTCCCTCCATCGCATAGGAAAGCGCGCCCAGCGCCCCTCTCAGGCAGGGCTCGAGGGCTCTCTTCTGGAGGGCCTCAGACTTTGCCAACATCACAAGGGAGGCGCCTGGGCACCACTTGGAGGCGTGCTTCACGACACGTTTCCCTCAGGAGAACACAGTGCAAGGAGTGCCCGCCGTTCAGGAGTTCATCACCACGACCACTCAGGAACTGCAAGATGCAAGGGCCACGCGCGGCGGCCGCCGCTCACAAGGCTCAACTCCCCATCCAGGTGAGGATGTCGGGCTGCATGACTGCATCAATGTCCCAGGGCTCAACAGGGCCGCCTCTCAGGAGTTTCTCTGGCCTTCGCGCGTGGGACGCTGTGAGGGCCCATCTCACAGCTACGTTCGCATGCCTTTTAGCCTGCCGAGCGTGGCGACCACCTATCAGCGCAACCTGCGGAGCATCCTGGCGGCCCAGGAGGCCAGGCACCACGCCGTGTTGACGGAGATGGAGATGGTCCTCAAGGAACCACCGGGACACCTAGAGCCTCCCGAGGCTCAGGGCCCCGGTGGCTCATGAGGAGCAACCCCTTCGCCGCGTACCTTCAACTGCCCCAACTCTCCTTCACAATGTAACCAGTGACATTTTCCAAGTTTATATAGCTGGGAGCGCCCCTCGGGCTGCATCATTCCTAGGCCGCGTGGGTCCGTCCCTGTGGCATGTATCCCTTTTATGTCTTTAGCTTACCTTGCTGGGGGCGCCCCTCGGGCTGCATCACCCCCAAGCCGCTCAGGCCTGACCCGGTGGCATGTACCTTTCCCACATTTACTTAAGCCTGCTGCTTCCATGCTTAACCTGACTATGATTACACTTCCTCGGTCATCATCCACCATGGGGGCTACGCACGCCGGCACGGCGCTGGTGCACAGGTCCGTCCCTGCCACGTCGACAAACCTGAGCGGTCGAGCTCGCTCGCAAAGACGCCCACAAGACGTCACCTCACCAGGCCCTCAGTGCCTTCATTTCCTTGCGGAGCAACCAGTGGCAGGCTGGCAACCATAACGGCAGACAATGTTCCTCCTTGCGCTGGCTTGCAGGAATCTCATGAGGATAGCAGCAGGTGGCACCGCGAGCTCCCACTTCTTCCATGTAATCCGCTTGCGTGTTAAAAGGGGGGCTCGTGAGCGTGCGCCTCAGGAGCTCTTACTGGCTCTCCAGCCCTCACCCCCTGGCCTTGACCACGGCATGCGACATGGCATACCAGCGGTGGCTGAGCTCGCTCGAGGGCGGACACGAGGACGTGAAACGCGAAGGAGAGCGTGGGAGAGGGGAGACTCGAATGGGCCCGACCTACCCACGCTTACGGACGCTCACAAGACAAACCTAGCGCATCACGAGGAATCGACCCCGAATCACCAAGATAAGTCCCGCACTCAGACCAGCTAATCGTTGGAGCCTAGGAATCGTGCTCGCTGCAATCCTGTTACGGCGACGCCGCCTCCCTTTCTTACCTTACCATGGCTGCTTGAGCACTAAAGGGGACCCCCTGAGCATCGCGCCTCAGGAGCTCTTACTGGACCTCGGGCCGCTCACCTCCTGGCCTTGACCATGGCACGCGACCTGGCATACCAGTGACGGTTGTAGCTTGCCCGGGGAACGAGACCTGTCAGCGTAGAGCAGCAAGCCGTCGCGAGGTTGGAAAGGGGAGACCGAGCCTAAACAGGACTTGTGTTCACAGGGTTCCATAATCAGGATAGTATCAACAAAAGACATTACAGACCCTTTACTCGCCCCACAGGGTACTTCTTGATTCCTCGCAGGGAGCAAAAGACAAGAACCTAGGATAATGCTATCTACATGCCCCCGCGACTGACGCCATCATCAACAGTGGGCCGCGGGAGGCCGGCGCCAACCCCATCCAGATCAGCGACGGCGGAGGCCGGACGTTGCGACCCTGCTCCGGGCGCGGCGAGAGCTCGGGGGCACGTAGCTATCGTCGCTCGTCTCCGGAGTCTCGTAGAGCTCAGGAGAACCACTGAACTCCCAAGAGTCGCTGCTGCTGGAGTAGCCGAGCGGAGCGCGCATCATCTTGGCGCTCCCTTCTAGGGCAACACTCCAAGCAGCGTCCCTCCGCATCGAAGACCTTGAAGAACAACGTGGAAGCGCCATCATACTCGAAGTGGATCACGAGGGCGCCCTCCGCACGGCAAACCCGAGCGACCTCACCCCAGCCGCGGGTCATGAAGACCTTGCCGGGGGAGACCGCTTTAACCTCTGCTCCGGTCGCCGGAGCGTCGCAGTCAGCATGCTGCAACCAGAGCTCGAGGGGTCCCCTTGGTGGCATCATGTCGGAGAAGAAACGCGGAAAGCGGATCCAGGAGCTCGGGGGCATCGCCGCCCACAGCACGAGCTCGCGTGAGGAGTCCGCGGCATGGACTCCAGGAGCGACGGCGCTCGTCGCTGCGACACGTCGACCTTGGCCATGGCGCGCGCGCCGGCGCTCGTCACCCCTTCCTCCCGAGCCCCCGGCTTAGGCATACAAGGGCAGTGGATACCCAGGAGGAGGCCGCTCGCACCAAGGCCTCGTCACCACCTGCATCGCCGCCGTGTCGCGGCGGTGAACCAACCTCTTCTTCGGCAGGAGCGGTGCCGCGCGTCGAGGGGAGTCTTTCCCTTCTCCGCGGTAGAAAATCTTTGGATGGGCGCCATAGCTACTAGCAGAGAATCGAGGAGGAAGAAGCAAACATGATGGGGAGAAATGGCGACGGGGGTTCTGCTCCCCTCCTCATTTATAGCAGGAGAAGGCCAACCAGCGCCCCCCCATGATCACAGGTAATGATCGTTTTCCTTGCATGTCGCAGGGGCTTGTCAAGTCGGGTAGTTGCCGAGGCAGCGTGGGGAAGCGGAGACGCCCACGTCCAATCAACCACCACACGTCGACCAAGGCCGCAGGCTGTTGGGGCCCGCGGCGCTCCGTACTTGACCTTTGACTTCGCCTCGAAGCCAAGCCCGAGCGCACCTTAGGCCTGGGGGCTACTGTCGGCGTCCTAGGAACGGGGGTCCCCAGACTTGCCTGCCTGCGGCCCACGGCGCGGCTGTGCTAGCAGGCCTGCACGGCCCATCTTCATCAACAAGGCACTCAAGACCCTCGCAAGGGGCCAAGCCTCACAAGGCGGACGACGCAAGACCTCCTCGGGAGCAGCCTCACCAGGCAGGCTCGCGAGGGGCGGAGAGATCAAGGCAAGGAAAACCTCGCGAGGTTCTCGTGACGTGAGCCAGGACGATCAAGACCAGGCGGGCTCCAGCGCGCGCAGCGTCCTTGTTTCCTCTTTGGTGCTAAGGAGGCAAGCGCAGGCGCGGAGTACCGAGGCATCAAGCAAAGGTTTCCACATCGGTGCAACGAGTCCAAGACCAGCAGGACGGCAAGACGGAGGTCACCATGGAGCTCAAGGTGGCGTTACCACCAGAGCCTTTTGCAGGCGAAGACCACTTTTGTCAGGATAAGCTGTACTAGTTGTCCCCTTTCAAATTGGCCGTTGTTGGCTCCCTTCCCGCTCAATATTTGGGGAGAGGACCAGGGCCTCTATAAATAGGACTAGCCACCAAAGTAGAAGAGAACGAACAAAAGAGAAGCAAGCCTGAGCTGGTCTCATCTTGAGTAATCCTCACCCACACAAGTCCACCGAGCACAAGAACACCTCGTCTCAGGAGGCTGTTCTTCCGCTTGTACTGTTCATCATCAGCCCAAGAGGCAATCCACCACCACCACACTGGAGTAGGGTATTACACCACAACAGTGGCCCGAACCAAGATAAATCTTGTGTCCGTTGTGTTGTGAGTTTGTTGAGTTCGTTCTTGAGATCTTAGCAAGCTAGGACGTGGATCGGTAGGGGAAGAACTTCGCGCGCACCCCAGTGTTCGAACCTTAAGGGTTTTGCCGGAACCCGTGATCCGACACCATCAGTGAAGGTTTCCCCCTCCGGCATGGTGCCGAAATGGGCTCCCATTGGTTTTTCATGGCTACAGAGGCTTGCAGCGGCGGAACTCCCGATCTAGGTTTCTTTTTGGGGGTTTATGGAGGAATTTTTGGCGTCGGTTTCAAGTCAGGGGGTCCACGAGGCAGCGACAAGGTTGGGGCGCGCCCTAGGGGGGTGGGGTGCCCTCTACCCTTGTCGTTGACTCGGGACTCTTCTTACCCAACTCTTTTGCTTCGGGGGCTTCTTCTGGTCCATAAAAGATCACCATAAATTTTCAGCTCGTTTGGACTCCGTTGGATATTCCTTTCTGCAAAACTCAAAAACAAGGGAAAATAGAAACTGGCACTGGGCTCTAGGTTAATAGTTTAGTCCCAAAAATAATATAAAATAGCATATAAATGCATATAAAACATCCAAGATGGATAATATAATAGCATGGAACAACAAAAATTATAGATACGTTGGAGACGTATCAAGCATCCCCAAGCTTAATTCCTGCTCGTCCTCGAGTAGGTAAATGATAAAAACATAAGTTTTGATGTGGAATGCTACCTAACATATTTATCAATGTAATCTTCTCTATTGTGGCAAGAATATTCAGATCCATAAGATTCAAAACAAAAGTTTAATATTGACATAAAAATAATAGTACTTCAAGCATACTAATAAAGCAATCACGTCTTCTCAAAATAACATGTCCAAAGAAAGTTATCCCTACAAAATCATATAGTCTGGCTATGCTCCATCTTCATCACACAAAATACTCAAATCATGCACAACCCCGATGACAAGACAAGCAATTGTTTCATACTTTTGATGTTCTCAAACCTTTTCAACTTTCATACAATACATGAGCGTGAGCTAACACATAGCACTATAGGTGGAATAGAATATGGTGGTTGTGGAGAAGACAAAAAGAAGGAGATAGTATCACATCAACTAGGCGTATCACACGGGCTATGGAGATGCCCATCAATAGATATCAATGTGAGTGAGTAGGGATTGCCATGCAACGGATGCACTAGAGCTATAAGTTTATGAAAGCTCAAAAAGAAGCTAAGGGGGTGTGCATCCAACTCGCTTGCTCACGAAGACCTAGGGCAAATTGAGGAAGCCCATCATTGGAATATACAAGCCAAGTTCTATAATGAAAAATTCCCACTAGTATATGGAAGTGACAGCATATGAGACTCTCTATCATTAAGATCATGGTGCTACTTTGAAGCACAAGTGTGGTAAAAGGATAGTAGCATTGCCCCTTCTCTCTTTTTTCTGTCATTCATTTTTTTTGTTTTTTTGTTTTTTTGGCTCTCTCTATTTTTTGGCCTCTTTTTTTTCGCCCGGAGTCCCATCCCGACTTGTGGGGGAATCATAGTCTCCATCATCCTTTCCTCACAGGGACAATGCTCTAATAATGATGAACATCACACTTTTATTTACTTACAACTCAAGAATTACAACTCGATACTAGAAAAAATATATGGCTGTATATGAGTGCCTCCGACGGTGTACCGGGATGTGCAATGACTCAAGAGTGACATGTATGAAAAATGCTGAACGGTGGCTTTGCCACAAATACGATGTCAACTACATGATCATGCAAAGCAATATGACAATGATGAAGTGTGTCATAAAAACGGAATGGTGGAATGTTGCATGGCAATATATCTCGAAATGGCTATGGAAATGCCATAATAGGTAGGTATGGTGGCTGTTTTGAGGAAGGTATAAGGTGGGTGTATGGTACCGGCAAAATTTGCGCGGTAGTAGAGAGGCTAGCAATGGTGGAAGGGTGAGAGTGCGTATAATCCATGGACTCAACATTAGTCATAAAGAACTCACATACTTATTGCCAAAATCTATTAGTTATCAAAACAAAGTACTATGCGCATGCTCCTAGGGGATAGATTGGTAGGAAAAGAACATCGCTCGTCCCCGACTGCCACTCATAAGGAAGACAACCAATAAATAAATCATGCTTCGACTTCATCACATAACGGTTCACCATACGTGCATGCTACGGGAATCACAAACTTTAACACAAGTATTTCTACAATCCACAATTACTCACTAGCATGACTCTAATATCACCATCTTTTTATCTCAAAACAATCATAAGGAATTAATATCTCACAGTATTCGATGCACTTTATATGAAAGTTTTTATTATATCCCACTTGGATGCCCATCATATTAGGACTAAATTCATAACCAAAGCAAATTACCATGTTGTTTAAAGACTCTCAAAATAATATAAGTGAAGCATGAGAGTTCATCAATTCTACAAAATAAAACCACCGCCGTGCTCTAAAAAGATATAAGTGAAGTACTAGAGCAAATGACAAACTACTCCAAAAGATATAAGTGAAGATCAATGAGTAGTCGAATAATTATGTAACTATGTGAAGACTCTAACATGTGAATTTTAGATCTTGGGATATTATTCAAAAAACAAGCAAAACAAAATAAAATAAAATAACACTCCAAGCAAAAACATATCATGTGGTGAATAAAAATATAGCTCCAAGTAAGGTTACCGATGAACGAAGACGAAAGAGTAGATGCCATCCGGGGCATCCACAAGCTTAGGCTCTTGGGTGTCATTGAATATTACCTTGGGGTTCCTTGGGAATCCCCAAGATTAGGCTATTTCCACTCTTTATTCCTTAGTCCATCGAAACTTCACCCAAAACTTGAAAACTTCACAACACAAAACTCAACAGAGAACTCGTAAGCTCCGTTAGTATAATAAAGCAAATCACCACTTAGGTACTGTTATGAACTCATATAATTTTATATTAGTGTTATATCTACTGTATTCCAACTTATCCATGGTTCATACCCTCCGATACTACCCATAGATTCATCAAAATAAGCAAACAACACATACAAAACAGAATCTGTCAAAAACAGAACAGTCTGTAGTAATCTGGATACTTTCCATACTTCTGTAACTCCAAAATTTCTAAAAAATTAGGACAACCTGGGCAATTTGTATATCAATCTTTTGTAAAAACTTCAGATCAAAATCACTCTTATGTGATTTTTGAAATTTATTTTACTGGGCGCAAAAGTTTCTGTTTTTCAGCAAGATCAAATTAACTATCACCATAGACCATCCCAAAGGCATTACTTGGCACTTTATTGAAACAAAAGTTATAAAACATGATTAATACAGTAGCCTAATCATGTTAACACACAAAAACAGTAGAGGTAAATATTGGGTTGCCTCCCAATAAGCGCTTTTTCTTTAATGCCTTTTTAGCTTGGCATGATGATTTCAATGGTGCACTCATAAAAGATAAGAATTGAAACATGATGGGAGCATCATGAAGCATATGACTAGCACATTTAAGTCTAACACACTTCCTATGCATAGAGATTTTGTGAGCAAACAACTTATGGGAACAAGAATCAACTAGCATAGGAAGGTAAAACAAGCAAAACTTCAAGATTTTCATCATATAGAGAGGAAACTTGTATGGGAACAAGAATCAACTAGCATAGGAAGGTAAAACAAGCAAAACTTCAAGATTTTCATCATATAGAGAGGAAACTTGATTTTTATTTGCAACTCCTACAAGCAGATATTCCTCCCTCATAATAATTTTCAGTAGCATTATGAATGAATACAACAATATAACCATCACATAAAGCATTATTTTCATGGTGCACAACCATAGAAATTTCACTACTCTCCACATAAGCAAAATTCTTCTCATGAATAGTAGTGGGAGCAAACTCAACAAAATAACGATCATGTGAGGCATAATCCAATTGAAAATTAAAATCAAGATGACAAATTTCATGGTTATCATTATTCTTTATAGCATACATGTCACCATAATAATCATCATAGACAGCAAATTTCTTCTCATAATCAATTGGAACCTCTTCCGAGATAGTGGATTCATCACTAAATAAAGTCACGTCCTCTCCAAATCCACTTTCATAATTATGACAATAAGATTCAACACCCTCCAAAATAGTGGGATCATTACTTCCTAAAGTTGACACTCTTTCAAACCCACGTTCATCAATATAATCATCATAAATAGGAGGCTTGCTTTCATCATAATAAATTTGCTCATCAAAACTTGCGGGACTAAAAATATCATCTTCATCAAACATAGCATCCCCAAGCGTGTAGCTTTGCATATCATTAGCATCATGGATATTCAAAGAATTCACACTAACAACATTGCAATCATGCTCATCATTCAAAGATTGTATGCCAAACATTTTATAGACTTCTTCTTCTAACACTTGAGCACAATTTTCCTTTCCATCATTTTCACGAAATACATTAAAAAGATGAAGCATATGAGGCAATCTCAATTCCATTTTTTTGTAGTTTTCTTTTATAGACTAAACTAGTGATAAAAAAAGAAACCAAAAATTCAACTGCAAGATCTAAAGATATACCTTCAAGCACTTACCTCCCCGACAACGGCGCTAGAAAAGATTCAATTACTTGATGTCTACCACGCAACCTTCTTCTTGTAGACTCATGTTGGGCCTCCAAGCGCAGAGTTTTGTACGGCAGTAGAAAATTTCCCTCCAGTGCATGACCTAAGGTTTATCAATTCGTGGGAGGCGTAGGATGAAGATGGTCTCTCTCAAACAACCCTGCAACCAAATAACAAAGAGTCTCTTGTGTCCCCAACACACCCAATACAATGGTAAATTGTATAGGTGCACTAGTTCGGCGAAGAGATGGTGATACAAGTGCAATATGGATAGTAGATATAGGTTTTCGTAATATGAAAATATAAAAAACAGCAAGGTAGCAAGTAGTAAAAGTGAGCGAAAACGGTATTGCAATTCTTGAAAATAAGGCCTAGGGTTCATACTTTCACTAGTGCAAGTTCTCTCAACAATGATAACATAATTAGATCATTTGGCAATCCCTGAACGTGCAACAAAGAATCACTCCAAAGTTTCTATCAGAGAACGTAGGATGAAAACGTGCATCAATCCCTATGCATAGATTACCCCATTGTCATCTCGGGAATCCGTGAATTGAGTGCCAAAACATACATCAAGTGAATCAATAGAAAATCCCATTGTCACCATGATATCCCATCGCAAGACATACATCAAGTGTTCTCAAATCCAATACTCAATCCAACATAACAAAACCTGAAAGAGCAAGACTCAATTCATCACAAGAAGGTAGAGGGGAGAAACACCATATGATCCAACTATAATAAAAAAGCTCGCGGTACATCAAGATCATGCCAAATAAAGAACATGAGAGAGAGAGAGAGAGGGAGAGATCAAACACATAGCTACTAGTGCATACCCTCAGCCCCGAGGTTGAACTACTCCCTGCTCGTCATGGAGACCGCCGGGATGAGGAAGATGGCCACCGATGATGGTTTCCCCCTCCGACAGGGTGCCGAAACAGGCTCTCAATTGGTTTTTCATGGCTACAGAGGCTTGCGGCGGCGGAACTCCCGAGCTAGGTTTCTTTCTGGGGGTTTCTGGATTTATAGGAATTTTTTGCGTCTGTTTCAAATCAGGGGGGGTCCATGAGGCAGCGACAAGGTAGGGGCGCGCCCTCCACCCTTGTCGTTGACTCGGGACTCTTCTGGCCCAACTCTTTTGCTTTGGGGGCTTCTTTTGGTCCACAAAATATCACCATAAATTTTCAGCTCATTTGGACTCCGTTTGATATTCCTTTTCTGCAAAACTCAAAAACAAGGAAAAAATAGAAACTGGCACTGGGCCTTAGGTTAATAGGGTAGTCCCAAAAATAATATAAAATAGTATATAAATGCATATTAAACATCCAAGATGGATAATATAATAGCATGGAACAATAAAAAATTATAGATAGGTTGGAGACGTATCAAAGGCAAAGGTGTCCCGTCTTTCGATGAGATGGTGGCTATTGTTTTTGGTGGAGTAGGCGTTGACGATCCGACTATGAACATGCAAGGATGTCACGCCTTAGCAATAGATAAACCAACTCTGAGAGGTTATTGACCATGCCGGAGCACGATCAACCTGGCCACGAGGGTTTCTTTCCTACACGCAAACGAAGAACAAGCAAGAAACTAAAATTGTAATATGAATATTGTGAATATAAGAGGAAAGCTTTATTAATGAAGGTGGGTTTCTGTGATGTCTTGGTTTGGTCGTTGAACACAAACGAAGTACGCGAAGTTGCAACTATGGCGGGCTTTTAATCTAAACAAAACACGGAGTTTAGACGACTCCCTAAGGGCTGTATATATGGAGGAAGAGGGAGGGAATTGCGTGGCCCCTTGGAGGAGAGGTCCAAAACCAACCCTAACTCTGTTTCCCCACACATACAGACTCTAAAAATAGCCTATACTGAAGTATTTCGAAATTACATGGGCCTGGCCCAATAATAAGGTAACGCAACACCTATAATAGCCCCTGGATGAATTTTATGAAGTGGCATCTTGTATATTTCGTCCAACCTTCATGCACTCATTATGGTAGCTTCAAAGTCCTGAAATCGTCACTTGTAACTCCGTTCTTGTTTCCCTTGTGCATGCCATCATCCCCACGCTTGATCTTGCTCCAATGTTCATCCTTATTGTCCAAGCTAGGCCCTTCATTTGTAAGCAAAACAAATGTATCCAATTTAGGCAGCATCATATTCTCATGAACATTAGAATCAAGCATTAAGAAATGTAAGTCCTCATCGCAAGTATGAATCGCAAAGGATACGCCTCCTTCAGATTCTACTTTTCCAAACACTTGTGCTATTGTTTTGGACTCTAATTTGCATAATTTGAATGAAACTAACCTGGACTGACGCTGTTTTCAGTAGAACTCCCATGGTGTGTTCTGTGTAGAAATAAAAATTCTCGAAGTTGGACGAAACTTTTTGGAGAATTTTTTTGGAATAAATAAAAAGTACTGGAGCCAAGATCCACTAGAGGGGTGCCACCCTATGCCCACAATGCACCAGGGCGCGCCCACCCCCCTAGGCATGCCCTAGTGTGTTGTGGGGCCCACGTGGCTCCGCTGACCCTAATCTCAACACTATAAGTTCCTATTTTATGATAAAAAATAAGGGAGGAAGTTTCATCACGTTTTATGATATGGAGCCGCCGCCACTGATGTCGCTTGAAGCTACGTCGGTATTTCCCCAAAGAGGAAGGGATGATGTAGCACATCGGTGGTAGGTATTTCCCTCAGATATGAAACCAAGGTTATCGAACCAATAGGAGAACCAAGCAACACAACGTAAACAACCCCTGCACACAAATAACAACACCTCGCAACTCGACGTGTTAAAGGGGTTGTCAGTCCCTTTCGGGTAATGGCACCAGAAACGGCGTGCGGACGGGAATAAGTTGCAATAATTTGATAGATCGAACGCCAAATAAAATTAGTAGAAATAAACTGCAGCAAGGTACTTTTGTATTTTTGGTTTAATAGATCTAAAAATAAATGCAAGGAAAAAATAGATAGCAAAGGCAAATATATGAGAAAGAAGACCCGGGGGCCGTAGGTTTCACTGGTGGCTTCTCTGGAGAAAAATAGCAAACGGTGGGTGAACAAATTATTGTTGGACAATTGCTAGAACTTCAAATAATTATGACAATATCTAGGCAATGATCATTATATAGGCATCACGTCCAAGATTAGTAGACCGGCTCCTGCCTGCATCTACTACTATTACTCCACACATCGACCGCTATCCAGCATGCATCTAGTGTATTAAGTTCATGGAAAAATGGAGCAATGCAATAAGAACGATGACATGATGTAGATAAGATCTATCTATGTAGAGATAGACCCCATCGTTTTATCCTTAGTAGCAATGATACATAAGTGTTGTTTCCCTTTCGATCACTGGGATCAAGCACTGTAAGATCGAACCTACTACCGGGCACATCTTCCCATTGCAAGATAAATAGATCAAGTTGGCCAAACAAAACCCAAATATCGGAGAAGAAATACAAGGCTACAAGCAATCATGCATAAAAGAGATCAAAGCAACTCAAATACTTTCATGGATATAAAAAGATATAACTGATCATAAACTCGAAGTTCATTAGATCCCAACAAACACACCGTAAAAGAGTTACATCATATGGATCTCCAAGAGACCGTTGTATTGAGAATTCAGCGAGAGAGAGAAAGCCATCTAGCTACTAACTACGGACCTAAAGGTCTACAAAGAACTACTCACGCATCATCGGAGAGGCACCAATGGAGGTGGTGAACCCCATCCGAGATGGTGTCTAGATTGGATCTGCTGGTTCTGGACTCTGTGGCAGCTGGATGAATATTTCGTCGATGTTCCTAGGGTTTCTGGAATATTGGGGTATTTATAGAGCAAAGAGGCGGTCCTGGGGGCACCCGAGGTGGGCACAACCCACCAGGGCGCGCCTGGGCCTCCTGGCACGCCCTGGTGGGTTGTGCCTCCCTTGGGGCACCCCCTAGGTACAACCAGGGCCCGTTGTGTTCCTTCTAGCCCATAAAAATTCTCCTTGGAGTTTCGTGGCATTTGGACTCCGTCATGTATTGATTTTCTGCAATGTAAAAAACAAGGAAAAAACAACAACTAGCACTTGGCACTATGTCAATAGGTTAGTACCAAAAAATGATATAAATTGACTATAAAATTATTATAAAACATCCAAGATTGATAATATAATAGCATAGAACAATCAAAAATTATAGATACATTGGATACCTATCAGCCACCTCCTGTTCTTCATTGAGAGTATGTTCGGGGCTTCGGAGGGGGGATCTTCCGTCTTTGTCATCATCAACCATCCTCCACACCAACTTCATGATGCTCACCATCGGAAGTGAGTAATTTATTCGTAGAGTTGATGGACGGTGATGGCTTGGATGAGATTCATCCTGTAATTGAGTTAGTTTTGTTAGGGCTCGACCCATAGTATCCACTATGTTCTGAGATTGATGTTGCTATGACTTTGCTATGCTCAATGCTTGTCACTAGGGCCCGAGTGCCATGATTTCAGATCTGAACCCATTATGTTTTCATGAATATATTTGTGTTCTTGATCCGATCATGCAAGTTGTATGCACCTGCTACGTGTTATGATCCGCATACACTAAGGTGACAATAGGGATTCTGTCTGGTGATTACCATAGTTTGAGGAGTTCATGTATTCACTATATGTTAATGCTTTGCTCCGGTTATCTTTTAAAAGGAGGCCTTAATATCCCTTAGTTTCCTGATGGACCCCGCTGCCACATGAGGGTAGGAAAAAGATGTCATGCAAGTTCTTTTCCATAAGCACGTATGACTATACATGGAATACATGCCTACATCACATTGATGAATTGGAGCTAGTTCCGTGTCGCCCTAGGTTATGAAATTTATATGATGAACATTATCCAATGTTATCACCGATCCAATGCCTACAAGCTTTTCACATACTGTTCTTGCTAAGTTACTATTACTACTGTTGTTGCTCACATTATTATCAAGTATTTCCACCACTATCAAATTACCATATCATTGCACTCGATCACTTTGCTGCAGATATTTAGTCTCCAGGTGTGGTTGAATTGACAACTCAACTGCTAATTTGCAAATATTCTTTCGCTCCCCTTGTGTCAAACCAATAAAATTGGGCTTAATACTCTACCCTCGAAAACTATTGCTATCCCCTATACTTGTGGGTTATCAAGACCTTTTTCTGGCGCCATTGTCGGGGAGCATGGCTATATTTGTTGAGTCACTTGGAATTTATATTTGTTGATCACTATGAGGGATCTTAAAGATGATAGAACCAATATTGTTCCCTCTAAGACAAGGGGAGGTAAGGAACTATTATCTAGCTCTGCACTTGATTCACCTTCCGTTTTGAGTAAGCTTGCAACACCACCACCTGCTATTAATCCTAATATGTCACAAGTAATTGATGATGCTACTTCTGCTATGAATGATGCTATTGATGATGCTAGTACTTTGCTTGATAAGAATGTGGCACTAGGTGAATTTCTTGATGAACAACTTGCTAGAGCTTAAGAAACTGAGAATGCTGAAACTGATGAGATTACTGAAACTGATGAAGTTATTGAAACTGAAAATTATGAAACACCTATTGGACGTAGCTCTCCTACAAATGAATTGCCTGAGGTACCTGAGGTTATGTTATGGAAGGAGAGGTAGCTAGGTATTTTCTTGCTTGTAAGGATAGAGATGATCTTAAGAAATTACAATGCAAGTTCAAAGAAAATCTTTGAATTCTAGAATGAAATACTCCCTCCGTCCAAAAATACTTGTCTTCAAAATGGATAAAAAGGGATGTATCTAGAACTAAAATACATCTAGATACATCCCCTTTTATTCATTTTGATGAGAAGTATTTTCGGACAGAGGGAGTATGACCCTAAGTTTGCTACTTCACCTATCTTTATTACCGATAAGGATTATGAATTCTCTATGGACCTAGAGTTAATTACTTTGGTTGAATTTGATCCTTCCCATGGCTATGAAACTGAAACTGTTGTGGCACATCTTACTAAATTAAATGATATAGCCACCCTATTTGCTCATGAGGAAAAAAATTGTTATTACTATATCCTTAAGTCTTTTCCTTTCTCGTTAGAGGGTGATGCTAAGATATGGTACAATACTCATGCTCCTGGTTGTGTGCGTAGTCCCCAGGATATGATTTATTACTTCTCTAAAAAATATTTTCCTGCTCATAAGAAACAAACTGTCTTACAGGATATATTTAACTTTGTGCAAATTGAAGAAGAGAATGTCCCTCAAGCTTGGGGGAGGCTTCTCTAATTACTTAATGCTTTGCCTGATCATCCTCTTAAGAAAAATGAAATACTTGATATCTTCTATAATGGACTAACCGATGCTTCTAGGGACTACCTAGATAGTTGTGCTAGTTGTGTTTTCAGGAAACGAACTATTGAATAAGCTGAGGAACTACTGAATAATATATTAAAGAATGATAATCATTGGACCCTTCCTGAACCACCGCCTAAACCCACTCCGAAGAAGAGCAGTATTTTATTTCTCAGTCCTGAAGATACGCAAGAAGCAAAGAAGTGTATGTAGGAAAAAGGTATTAAAGCTGAAGATGTGAAGCATTTACCACCTATCGAAGAAATACATGGTCTTGACACACCACCACATGTGGTACAGGTAAATTCTCTTATAAAGTTTGATGGAGGTGGTATTCCTTACAATAAATCTCCTAGTCAATACTTGTATGAATTTGATAATTACATTATTAGACAAGATCATTTAAATGCAAATGTATGAAACAATTGAACGAAATGCCTACATGATTGGTCGCTTGAGTGACTATTTGTTTAGAATTATTAATGATGTCAAAGGTGTAGGTAAACATGCTTCTATGGTCCAAACTTAGTTAGAACAAGTTGCTAAATCTCAAAGTGACTTGCTCAATGAAATGAATAATAATATGAATGACCATGCTGTTAGAGTAATGACTAGAGGGGGTAGAATGACTCAGGAGCCACTTTATTCTGAAGGTCACCCTAAAAGAATTGAACAAGACTCTGAAAGAATTAATGTTGATGCACCTAGTCCTTCTAAAGAGAAAACGAAAAGGAAAAATTATAGGACTTCCCATACTTCTAGTGAACCCGAGGTAGAAAAACCTTCTAAATATAGTAATGATGTTTCTATTTCCGATGCTGAAACTCAATCTGGTAATGAACATTCACCTAGAGATGATGATAATGACAATGATGATGTTCATGTTGATGCTCAACTAGACAATGATAAAGAACTAGATAATGATATTGAAATAGAATATGGTATTGATCTTGATAAGCCACCTTCTAGAAACAAACTTTATGATAAGAGAGATTTCGTTGCTAGAAAACATGGTAAAGAAAGAGAACCATGGGTTCATAAACCCATGCCATTTCCACCGAAACTTTCTAATAAAAAGGATGACGAAGAATTTGAACACTTTGCTGAAATGCTTAGGACAGCCTTTTTGCGTACTCGTTTGACTGATATTTTAAAGATGGCCCCATATGCTAAATACATGAAATATATTATCACTAATAAAAGAAAAATACTTGAAGCCAAAATCCCCACCGTGCTTACAAACTATTCTTTTAAGGATAGAATACATAAGTAATTAGGAGATCTAGGAATACCAATTATACCTTGCTCCATTAAAAGAAATTATGTCAAAACTACTTTGTGTGATTTAGGAGCCGGTGTTAGTGTTATGCCTTTCTCATTATATAGAATACTTTATTTGAATAAACTCATACCTACTGAAATATCATTGCAAATGGCTGACAAATCAACTGCCATACCTATCGGTGTTTGTGAGGATGTGCCTGTTCTAGTTGCAAATGTTACTATCTTAACAGACTTTATTATACTTGATATGCCCAATGAGGGCAACAAGTCGATTATCCTTGGTAGACCCTTTCTGAATACTGTAGGGGCTGTTATTGATTGCAACAAAAGCAAGGTCAATTTTTATATCGGTGGTAGTGAACATACGATGCACTTTCCGAAGAAACAGTTTGAAGTAAATGGTGTTCATGTTATTGAAAAGACTCCGGCAATTACTATTGGAAGTTTTCAAATTCCTCTTCATACTGTAAAAAAGAAATATGAAACACATATTATTAGGGAGATGCATATCCCCGTTGAGGTAACTTAGTGTTTTACGAAGATTCTTCAGTTTCATACTAACTGAAAGTGGTTTGTAATAAGACTTGATCAACCTTATTAATGGATTATTTTTTAGGGTCATGTGATTGATGTATTTAGTAGGAACAACCTTCTATACTTACTTTATGTTTTCTATTATTTTTAGTTAAATGCAATAAAATGCCATGAATATCCTGTTTTTTGAATTATCCGTGCAATAAAAAAGTGCTCAAAATGACCTAAAATTTACATGGTTTTTACTGAATATTTGTAACATCCCAAATTTTCAATTTGGAATGTTATACATTAAGTCATCATGCATTTCATATTTTCTTGCATTTTGCCGATCCTAGAAATTTCACGCAACTCAAGGACCCTCGGAGAGAGTTGGAGATTTCATTATTTTCATATTTGGGTTTTCTCAAATTTTGTAAATAGGATCATTTTGATTTTTATTTATTTCATCTTCAATTATTTTTCCAATATCAAAAATAAGAGAGGGAATAATATGACTTTCCCAAAATTTAGGAAAAATGAAGATTTAATAAATAAATCAAATTTTAGATTTTTATTTTGGAGTTTGTCACTTTTATTTGCCTTAGGAAAAAATGCGTATTTTAAAAATTTGCATTTTGGCCCCGTGTTAAAGTTCATTTTGTTCGACTCATTTTTAGGAGTCGGGAAAATTTACTTTATTAATTTTGGAGTTCGTTTAGATTTTATTTTATTCATTTTTCTGCGTGATCTTATTTTAAAAAATCACTTGGCCGAGTGGGCTAAGGCTCACTGACGGCCCACCCGGCCGAGCCGCCTCCTCCCGGAGACTGCCGCCGCCGCCGAGTCCCGCTGGGACGACGCCCGCCGTGACCCCTCCCCAAGGCAGACCCCCTCCTCCTTAAAACCCGCCCGCCGCCTCACCTCATCCCGCCACCCCGAGTCGCTCACGCCACCCGAGCCGCCTGACGCCAGGCGCCACGCCGACCCCGCCGAGCCCCGCCGAGCCACCCCAACCTCGCCGGAGTTCCTGCCCGCCACGAGGCCTCGCCGGAGGTATAGCCGCCAGCTCGTCGCCTGTTTTTTTCAAAAAAACCGTCTCGGTTTTTTTTCTCTCGAACCCTAGATTTGGTTTTTTTTGGTTCAACTAATTAGTGAATGTTCACCGATCCGTTCGGTTTAAAGAACGGGTTCACCGTTAGTTTTCATTAACGAACGTCCGCTCGCTTAACCGTTCGTCGTTTTCTTTTAATCGGATTTAATCCGTTATTTTCCGATCTCGATTTCAGATCCAATCTTCGCTCTAGTTTATCTTCTCGCCGCTTATCGGAATCAGTGATTCAAGCGCTCGAGTTTCGCTTTCAAACCGCCGTTCCGACTAATCAACTTAAACAAAGTTTTGCTACTGTAAAATTTGACCTAGTTTCAACTTGCTAGAACTGAGCTGTTTTCTTCCGCCGGATGTTTTTCGTTGCTTTATTTGATTCGATTCCTTTGCAACCAGGGTTCTTAAGTTGAACTTTCTGGTCAGATCTTTTATTCGAGATTTACCTGTGCATTAGATGAATACTTATTGTATGCTTGTTGTTTGTCTGCGATAGATCACCCGGAGTGCGCCGCTTGTTATTTCAATCTCTAGGTTTCATGGATCGTCAAGAAGGCAAGTAACACTTGATCATACTTTTTCTACTACCCAGCTTTTTATGCATTAGATCAATCCTCAAACACTTGCATGGTTAGGATCTAATTAAATTGTGGGATGGGAAGTAGATTGAGGTAGTACCTATTACCTGTTTTACTTATGAAACCTTGGGAGTTACTTCTACGCTTGCTTATTATGCCGTGCTATGCTAGTAGACGTGGATTGGGTGAGTGAATATCCATGATGTATGTGAGATTGTTAATTAATGGTTTATTTAAGGTGGCAACTTAAACACACATCCGGGTGGATTGAGGCACTGGTTTCTATCAGACTTGCCTCAGATTTCTTAGGACCGCCACCCGTGCTCAAAGGGATCATAAGATTATTCAAACTAGTAACTTCCGTGTGCAGCCACAAGCCATTATGGGCTCGCATAGTTGACTAAGTTGTGCGAACTCTACGGGTAGACTAGCGTATGTAGGGGCTGTAGGTTGGTACGGTCTACCCACATGTAAGGTGCTAGTGCTTCTGAAAGACTGTGTCTCGGTCATCCGTCTCTCAAACACCATGTAGTGCGAGAACCAAACGGAGGCGATCGAGTCTTGTGGGGAAAAGTGCTAAACCTCTGCAGAGTGTATAAACTAATCATGATTAGCCGTGTCCCCGGTTATGGACATCTTGAGTATCTAGTACTTGAATATCATGTGAACCTCAACATGTTACTCTAATTAATATTGTTGGGTTTTAATGAGTACTTTTAATTGGGATTGAGGATGTTGTCAACCATTCTCAATGTTTAACAACCACCATGATAGTTAAACAAATTTATTCCTTTGCAGTAGGGAAAAACTGGCTTTATGCAAAATCAGAATCAGAGAGCTTTTCCACCAGCCATATATGCATGTAGTATAGGCTTATTGCTTCATTGCTCTCTATGTGTTACATTGCCGGCATATTCCATGTGTCAATTGCTGGGCTGCAACTTTCATGTTGCAGACTTTTCATTTACGACAGTAAGGTGTTTTAGGTCGTGGTTCTATACTCAATGATGCCGATGGAGTTGATGGACTCACTTATCTTCCAAGTCTTCCATTGTTATCGTTATTAGATGGCCTTAAGCCATATTTATTGTAATAAGTCCTCTTTTGGACAACGATGTAATAAGTGTGTGATTGCTACTCGTTATGAATCCTTGAAGTATCTTGTGTGGTGTCGACATTCGATCCGTGGATGACACCGAGCACGTAGACTTGATCCATTCGGTCGGGTCCCTACAGAGATGGTATCGAGCACATGCCGATCAGAGGACACGACCACTAAGTTAAAGCCATAGATCACTACTCTCTTCTCATTTTCTAACTCCTCATCTTTTCTACTCTTTTAGGATGAAGGACGCCAAGATCAAGTACACCCAACCGTATGAAGGCACACCTTTTGGATTTCACTTGAAGGAAGTCACCAAGTACCGAACATTGGACTACCAAGCTTCACGGAACTTTCAACGCCACTCTTGCTCAAGAGGAGCTACTGGAAGATTCAAGCTCATGTTCCGGGAAGGACATTCGCCCCAATCAAGAAGCCTATAGATAGTGTTTTCGGCACCAACCTCGAGTCTGGAAAGAGCATGGCAGCTCATATCACCATGGGACGCATTGGAGAAGTTTACCAAGAAGACCTCAAGGACACCATCTATCGATTTGTGGACGCCGAGATGAGCAATGGGAGATAGTCAAGACCAAGAAGGATAGATCCATTGCAGCTTTCATCCAGAGTTAAACCAAAGACATTCGGCGCCAGAGAACCGGATGTGCAATGATATGATCAAATTAAAGGATGCGAAGGAAGGATCATCGAACTTGAAGAAGAACTAAAGTCTACACGTAAGGAATACATGGACGAGATCGTAGCTTTAGCAAGACACAATAACGATCTTAAGTATGAGATTGAAGAACTCAAGAAGAAATTGGCGCCAAGAATGAAGACAAGTACGTCGGTCGCCTCGAGCGACTACATCAACATCGTCGACACCGACTCGGATCCAAGTGAACCCGACTTTGAAGATGAAGTCGAGCGGACATCATGGAGTCTTCCACCGTTCAAATTAATAGATGACCCCACATATTAGTAGTATTCCCTCCATGTAACATTTTAGTTCACGCACTTTTGCGATAGTTAGATCGTTGTAAGCCCTTTGTTTGTATTGAATGAAGTGATTTTGTGTGCATTTGCTCATATACATTTGGGTAGTGTTTCTCCTTAGACCCCACTCTATTCTTAATTTCTCATCTTTTCTAAACCCATCAGATGCCTCCGAGACGCGACCTCGGGTTTGTTTTCCGCCAGAGATCACCCAATTGATTCAAAGAAAGAACACTTTGATCCAAACATTGGTACGAATCAAGGCAACAACAACAACAACAACCCACCACCACCACCACCAGTTGACCATCCTGCTCGTTTCTTAAGGCTGAACCC
Source organism: Aegilops bicornis (assembly GCA_021605145.1). NCBI lineage: Eukaryota > Viridiplantae > Streptophyta > Magnoliopsida > Poales > Poaceae > Aegilops > Aegilops bicornis. The sequence continues at coordinate 261,498,230 of CM038669.1, forward strand.
GCCAAGAGTTTTTCCAAAGAGCACCGAGCCGATAGTAGTAGCGTATGATTGGCTCCGTAAGATAGGGAGGGAGTTGACCACCGCAGGATGTACGATGATGGAGAGAAGGTGAAGTTTGCTGCACACCAGCTTGAAGGACCCGCAAGAAGATGGTGGGAGAATTTTACAGCCACTTACCACCTCAGAGACACTGTCACATGGGATCGGGCCAAGAAGCTTTCCGACCGCCCATGTCTTAGCAGGTGAGCTATGGCCATGAAGGAGCGTGAGTTTCGCAACTTACGCCAAGGAGGAAGGACTGTTGGCGATATGTGGATGATTTTAGTAAGTTAGCACGTTATGCCCCGGATGACGTTGCTACGGATGCAGCTAAGCAGAGAAGTTTCGAAGGACTGAATGATGAGTTAAGCATGCAGCTTGATGGTAGCAAGTTTCAATAACTACCAGGAGTTGGTAGACCGTGCCCTCATGATTGAAGGAAAGCAAAGCAAATTGAGAACCGCAAGAGGAAGTATGGGCAGGGAAGTATAACTCTGGAGCCCAAAGCAGAAGCCCGTTATACCCCTAAACAGGAGTTCGGGCCAAAGATACCCATGGAGGAGGTAATTCGCACAACCATAATGGCCACAAAAATGGGAACGGGAATGGAGGAAGCAATGGACAGAACCGCACCAACCCGTCAACACCAACCAAGGTAGACCTGAGCCACATCACTTGCTTTAAGTGCCGCAAGACTGGGCATTATGCAAACGAATGTCCGTATAGGCCGTAATGGAAATGGCAATGGAAGCTCTGGAAAGAAGCCGAACCCTTTCAATAGGGGACAGTTGAACCACATTGATGTGGAGTAGATTGAAGATCAGCCCGATGCAGTAATCGATAAGTTTTTGGTTAAGTCATTTATCGCAGCTTGTTCTTTTTCGATCTTTGGTGCATCGCATTCATACATATCAACGGGATTTGTGGATAAGTACAAATTACCAACCCAAGCCCCGAGGTCACCCATGCTAGTAACCTCACCGAGCAGAATACATGGCTAGTATATGGTGTGATCGACCGCCATTAAGGATTGGACACTATGTTTTTCCCTCGGACCTAATAGTTCGGAATCCCAAGGATTGGATGTGATATTAGGCATGGATTGGTTATCGAAGTATGGAGGGAACATAGATTGCGCCACTAAGTCAATTTTGCTTACCACCCCGTAAGGGAGGAGAATCAAGTATGTATCACAAAGATGAGCCGAGGAGAGCACAAGTAAATTCCTTATCGTGAGTTGTGCAGAAGAAGTACCAAGGTGAAGGATTTCCGATGTATTTCCGAGGAATTGCCAGAATGCCACCGGATAGAGACATTGAGTTTTGATAGAGCTTTTGCCAGAACATGCCCAATATCGGGCGACCATACGGGATGCCCGCATGTGATTTGGCGGAAATCAAGAAGCGTATTAAGGAGCTATTGGATAAAGGCTATATACGCCCAAGTTCTTCACCTTGGGGATCACCCGTACTGTTAGTGGAGAAGAAGGATGGATCGTTAAGGATGGTTGTTGATTATCGTGGATTGAATGAAGTAACAATCAAGAACAAGTACCCACTAACAATGATAAATGATCTGTTTGATCGTTTGCAAGGAGCTAAAGTGTTTTCCAAGATCGATTTGCGATCAGGGTACCATCAGTTGAAGATTCGAGCGCAGGACATACCTAAGACAACATTTACCACGAGATATGGATCGTATGAGTACACCGTTATGTCATTTGGACTGACTAACGCTACCGCCTATTTCATGAACCCGATGAACAAAGTGTTTATGGAGTTTTTGGATAAGTTCGTCGTGGTGTTCATAGATGATATTTTGATTTTCTCGAAGAATGAAGAAGAACATAAGGAACATTTGCGATTGGTTTTGGAGAAACTAAGGGAACATCGCTTATATGCCAAGTTCAGGCAAATGTGAGTTTTGGCTAAAGGAAGTTGGATTTCTTGGACATGTTATATCCGGAGAAGGGATAGCAGTTGACCCCACAAAGGTTGAGACCGTAACCAATTGGGAAGCACCAACGACAGCTTGGAGAGATCCGAGTTTCCTTGGACTCGCAGGATACTACCGAAGATTCATTGAGAATTTCTCAAGGATTGCAAAGCCTATGATGTAATTGTTGAAGAAGGATACCAAGTTCATATGGACCGAGGATTGTGAGGCAAGTTTTCAGGAGTTGAAGAAAAGATTGGTTACCTCACCAGGTTAATTTTGCGGATCGTACCAAGGATTATGAGGTGTATTGCGACGCTTCACGTCGAGGACTTGGAGCAGTGCTTATGCAGGAAGGAAGAGTTGTTTCGTATGCTTCACGACAACTTAAGCCTCATGAGTTGAATTATGCCACACACGATTTGGAGTTAGCGGCCGTTGTGCATGCATTGAAGACCTGGAGACATTTTCTCATTGGAAATCATTGTGAGGTGTACACGGATCACAAGAGTTTGAAGTACATCTTCACGCAGAAGGAATTAAATCTCAGACAGAGGAGATGGCTGGAGCTTATTAAGGATTATGATATGAGATTGCATTATCACCCCGGAAAGGCTAACGTTGTAGCAGACGCATTGCGCCGTAAGAGCCACGTCAATACCCTAATGATGGGAGGAATACCCAAGGAGTTAGCCGATGACCTTCGAGAGCTATGTTTGGAAATAGTTCCGAGAGGCTATGTAGCAGCATTGGAGATTCAGTCTACGTTGATGGACAAAATCAGAGAAGCTCAAAAGGCATATAAGGAAGTTGCCTCTATAAAGGAGAAAATGAGCGAAGGAAAAGCTAAGGGATTTCGTGAGGATGAGCACGATACCCTATGGTTTGAGGACCGTGTTTATGTGCCAAATGACCCGGAGATCGTGAAGTTGATTTTGCAAGAAGCATATGATTCACCATATTCGATTCACCCAGAAATACCAAGATGTATTTGGATTTGAAGGAAACGTTTTGGTGGACCGGAATGAAGAAGGATATCGCCGAGTATGTAGCGGTTTGTGATGTATGTCAAAGGGTGAAGGCAGAGCATCAAAAGCCAGCAGGATTGTTGCAACCATTGCCAATACCCGAATGGAAGTGGGATAAACTAGGCATGGATGTCATCACAGGTTTGCCAAAGACTCGTTCAGGATATGACTCGATTTGGGTTATAGTCGACCGCTTGACGAAGGTAGCTCATTTCATTCCAAATCAAGACTACCTATAGCAAAGGTTAAGTTGGCAAAGATATACATGACCAGAATTGTGTGTTTACACGGAGTTCCGAGGAGTATCGTATCAGATAGAGGAACCCAATTTACCTCAAAGTTTTGGAATCAGTTGCATGAAACATTAGGAACCAGATTAGAATTCAGTACAGCTTTTCACCCACGTAATCGATGGATGACCGAGAGAGTCAATCAGATTTTGGAGGATATGTCGAGAGCTTGTGCACTAGACTATGGATCTAGTTGGGACGATAACTTGCCGTATGCAGAGTTTTCTTATAACAACAGTTACCAAACCAGCTTGAAGATGGCACCTTTCGAGGCTTTGTACGGAAGGAGGTGCAGGACACCGTTATCATGGGACGAAGTTGGAGACCGTCAGTTGTTTGGACCAGATTTGATTAAGGAGTCCTAACAGAAGGTTAAGTTGATTCGCGATAGGCTCAAGGTAGCCCAATCCGGCATAAAAAAGCTATGCGGATTCAAAACGCAAGGCGATAGAATATGAAGTTGGAGACAGAGTTTATCTTAGAGTATCCCCGCTTCGAGGAGTTAAGCGTTTTGGAGTTAAAGGAAAATTAGCACCATGTTTTGTTGGCCCGTATAAGATTTTGCAACGCATGGGAGAAGTTGCTTATAAGCTGGAATTGCCAGAGGGACTGTCAGGAGTTCATGATGTATTTCATGTTTCTCAGCTGAAGAGATGTCACGCCGAGATGGCGGAAGTACCGTTAAGAGATACAAAGGCTACTTGAAGCAATTCATTGAAGGATGATTTAACATATGAGGAGAAACCAGTCAAGATTCTCGATTATGCTGCATTTGAGTTACTCGCAGCAAGGTTATCAAGTTTTGCAAGGTTCAAAGGAGCCACCACCGAGGATGAAGCCACTGTGAAAGATAAGAGGATTTGCTCAAGGACCACCCTCACCTATTTTCTAGCCAACCCGAATCTCGAGGGCGAGATTCGTCTTAAGGGGGCTAGGTTTGTAACATCCCAAATTTTCAATTTGGAATGTTATACATTAAGTCATCATGCATTTCATATTTTCTTGCATTTTGCCGATCCTAGAAATTTCACGCAACTCAAGGACCCTCGGAGAGAGTTGGAGATTTCATTATTTTCATATTTGGGTTTTCTCAAATTTTGAAAATAGGATCATTTTGATTTTATTTATTTCATCTTCAATTATTTTTCCAATATCAAAAATAAGAGAGGGAATAATATGACTTTCCCAAAATTTAGGAAAAATGAAGATTTAATAAATAAATCAAATTTTAGATTTTTATTTTGGAGTTTGTCACTTTTATTTGCCTTAGGGAAAAATGCGTATTTTAAAAATTTGCATTTTGGCCCCGTGTTAAAGTTCATTTTGTTCGACTCATTTTTAGGAGTCGGGGAAAATTTACTTTATTAATTTTGGAGTTCGTTTAGATTTTATTTTATTCATTTTTCTGCGCGTGATCTTATTTAAAAAATTCACACATACCGATCGGGCCAAGGCTCACTGACGGCCCACCCGGCCGAGCTGCCTCCTCCCGGAGACCTGGCCGCCGCCGAGTCCCGCCGGGATGACGCCCGCCGCGTGACCCCTCCCCAAGGCGCACCCTCCCTCCTTAAAACCCGCCGCCACGCCGCCTCACCTCATCCCGCCGCCACCCCGAAGTCGCCTGCCGCCACCCGAGCCGCCTGACACCGCCGCCGTCGCCGGGTTGCAGGCCCGCCGCCCGCCGAGCCCCCGCCGAGCCACCCCAACCCCTGCCGGAGCCTCGCTCCGCCTGCCGAGGCCTCACGAGGTATAGCCGCCGCCGTTAAATGCCTGTTTTTTTCAAAAACCGTCTTGGTTTTTTTTTCTCTCGAACCCTAGATTTGGTTTTTTTCCGGTTCAACTAATTAGTGAATGTTCACCGATCCGTTCATTTTAACGAACGTGTTCACCGGTTAGTTTATGTTAACGAACGTCCGTTCGTTTAACCGTTCGTCGTTTTTCTTTTAATCGGATTTAATCCGTTATTTTCCGATCTCGATTTCAGATCCAATCTTCGTTCTAATTTATCTTCTCGCTCGTTTATCGGAATCAGGTGATTCAAGCGCTGGAGTTTCGCTTTCAAACCGCCGTTCGACTAATCAACTTAAACAAAGTTTTGCTACTGTAAAATTTGACCTAGTTTCAACTTGCTAGAACTGAGATGTTTTCTTCCGCCGGATGTTTTTCGTTGCTTTATTTGATTCGATTCCTTTGCAAACTGTGGTTCTTAAGTTGAACTTTCCGGTCGATCTTTTATTCGAGATTTACCTGTGCATTAGATGAATACTTATTGTATGCTTGTTGTTTGTCTGCGATAGATCACCGGAGTGCGCCGCTTGTTATTTCAATCTCTAGGTTTCGCGGATCGTCAGCAAGGCAAGTAACACTTGATCATACTTTTTCTACTACCCAGTTTTTATGCATTAGATCAATCCTCAAACACTTGCATGGTTAGGATCTAATTAAATTGTGGGATGGGAAGTAGATTGATGTAGTACCTATTACCTGTTTTACTTATGAAACCTTGGGAGTTACTTCTACATTTGCTTATTATGCCAGGCTATGCTAGTAGACGTGGATTGGGTGAGTGAATATCCATGACAGATGTGAGATTGTTAATTAATGGTTTATTTAAGGTGGCAACTTAAACACACAAATGGGTGGATTGAGGCACCTGGTTTCTATCAGGACTTGCCTGTATTTCTTCGGACCGCCACCTAGGCTCAAAGGAATCATAAGATTATTCAAACTAGTAACTTCCGTGTGCAGCCACAAGCCATTATGGGCTCTGGCTTAGTTGACTAAGTTGTGCGAACTCTTACGGGTAGCCTAGCAGATGTAGGGGTTGTAGGTTGGTACGGTCTACCCACATGTAAGGTGCTAGTGCTTCTGAAAGACTGTGTCTCGATCATCCGGCTCTCAAACACCATGTAGTGCGAGAACCAAACGGAGGCGATCGAGTCTTGTGGGGAAAAGTGCGCAAACCTCTGCAGAGTGTATAAACTAATCATGATTAGCCGTGTCCCGGTTATGGACATCTTGAGTATCTAGTACTTGAATATCATGTGAATCTCAACATGTTACTCTAATTAATATTGTTGGGTTTTTAATGAGTACTTTTAATTGGGATTGAGGATGTTGTCAACCATTCTCAATGTTTAACAACCACCATGATAGTTAAACAAATTTATTCCTTTGCAAGAGGGAAAAACTAGCTTTATGCAAAATCAGAATCAGAGAGCTCTTCCACCAGCCATATATGCATGTAGTATAGGCTTATTGCTTCATTGTCTCTATGTGTTACATTGCCAAGATATTCCATGTGTTGACCCGTTTCGGGCTGCAACTTTCATGTTGCAGACTTTTCGCAACGACTAGTAAGGTGTTTTAGGTCGTGGTTCTATACTCATGATGTCGATGGAGTTGATGGACTCACTTATCTTGCAAGTATTCCGCCGTTATCGTTATTAGATGGCCTTAAGCCATATTTATTGTAATAAGTCCTCTTTTGGACAACGATGTAATAAGTGTGTGATTGCTACTCATATATATCCTTCAAGCATCGTGTGGTGTCAGCATTACTGATCCAGGGATGACACCTGAGCACAGAGACTTGATCCATTCGGGTCGGGTCCCTACAATATTTAAGAAATTTTGGCACTGGAATCATCTGAGGGGGATGCCCCAGGTGCCCACAAGATACTAGGGCGCGCCTAGGTGGCTTGTGGGCCCCACAGGGACCCCCTCACTTATCCCTTTAGCCCACTTCGTCTCTTGCCTCCACCAAAAAATCTTGGTAGCTCTCTCTCGCGCGTTCTTGCTCCCAAACCTCTGGTTTTCGGTCTCTTTGCTCGGAGCTCCGTTTTTTGAAACTATTTTAGGGGATTGCTACTTGGTATGTGACCCCTCCATTGCTCCGGTTAGTTTTTGCTTTAGTGGATTATATTTTGCATAATTAGCTGCTCTTGGTGCTACTGAAAATAAGCTTACATGTTGAATTCTTTGAGTTCCAAGTAGTTTGAATGCTTCATATATCCTCTAGACATCCATATGATTAGTTGCTATCAATCATTTTGTGGCCAAGAATTTCAGAAATTTGTTCGTACAAAAATGAATATCTTCCGGAGGAGTTCCTCGAAGCGGAAATGCCAAGGGAGTCCTCGGGGAATCCTCGGAAAATGACATCAAGACCCTTGTCATGGGAAACCACGGCCACCTATGGGGCCAAAGAGCTCCTTTTGGTTCGGCGGGGGGATGGGCACGTTGCACAAAGAGCGGAGAAGCATAACACAGCACGACAGAGATCACACGGGCAGTTTTACCCAGGTTCGGGCCGCCGCGAGGAGTAAAACCCTACTCCTGCTTTGGTGGATTGATGGTGGAAAAAGCGCATCGCTCTTACCCGGCAAGGTTGCCTCGAGGCGAGAGGAGCTACGCGTGTATGAGTGTGAGTGGGTCCAAATCCTTTCGACTTTTGCCATGGGCCTCCTTTTATAGATCAAGGGGTCACCACACTGGCAGATCAGTCTTTACGTATTGATTAGATAGTAAATAGTGCTATCATACCTAGATCTGCAGGTTGACATAGCACATTAAATGCGCCGCTCAGTGTCACATCGCAGCTCGCCGGCAGTTCTCGCCGGTTGTTTTTGCCGCCACCGCTTGCTTGACACGTCTCAGGACGGGTGTCACTTGGTGGTATTTCCTGTAGGAAGTGGCTGCCATGTGGCAGAGAGCAGCCACTTAGTCACTTAAGAGCTTGACACTACACTGATCGACGACGTGCGTCGCTGTCGGGTGGTGAGGTGGAGTGGTTTGCCTTCGTGAGCCCCGGCAGGCCTGCCGGGCGATCTTTGGAGGCTTGCTTCTGGGGCAACCCCAACCTCGTCAGGCTCACCTTCTCGGCAAGGGAGGTCCCTTTCATAGTGGAATCTTGTCTCTCTGGCTAGTCTTGGTCTTCTCGATTAGCATGTTAGTCCTTTGAAGAACTGGTCTCTTGTGCCTTGATCTGATCCTGGTGTTGTAATCTTGCTCTTCGGCCTGTGCACAGTCTGGGCAACGGACCCAGGGTTTGTTACACCGACAGGAGCCCCCGGGACTGGCCCGAACGTGCCGTCAGGCGTCGTCGGGTAGGCCTTAACCAGTGCATAGGCAGGGGCATGGAAGTGGCTGGCCCCTTGAGGTCTTCTTTGCTTCTTCATTAACTTGAGTTTGGGCTAGTTTCCGGTTCTTTCGTGTGTCCTGTAATGCCAATCATGGTGGGGCCACCCTTGTAACGACCCGTGAATGAATTTAACGCACGGGGGAGTAACTGCCAATTCACTCTTCCCACCATGCCCTTATCCTTAGCCACGTATGCTGCATGCATCAAGTGGGGTAGGTAATGGAGGCGCGTGTTGCGGGAGAGCATCAAGGCAGGGGCCGAATCTTCTTGGATTGGTGGAGGAGGGCGGTGGTTACTCGTTGTGGGATCAGCTCCCTTCCCCGCCCCGTCCATAAAAGGAGGGGCGGGGGAGGAGTGGAGGCATTCATCCTCACATCCCTTCTCCTCCATCCTCTGCTTTCTGCTGGCTATGCCGAAGGGGAGGGCCCGGGGCCAGGTCCCGGGCCATAGCTTGAGTCTGGCAATGTCGAATGCTCATGCTGATGCTCTCGGAGTGAGTCTGGTCCAGGCCTGGAGGAGGCGTGGCGGATGAGCCGTCCGTGGTGTGGGAGATATCAAGCTTTCCCATTGTGGTGAAATGCTTGTCTCCTTTGTCTTGGTCGGCCATTTGTTGGGGAGTGTGGCATCTTGCCATGAGCCGTTGCCGCTCGTTGGCGTGGCAACTAGGTTCTTGGAGCCCTCGACACCCGTCCGGGATGCAGGGCTATGGGTCGTTGGTAATCCCAGCATTTCTCCCTCCGGCGGATCCGGGGCCGACGCTGAAGAGAGGGCGCCCTCCTACCTGCCAAGGTGGGGAGTGGTGTGCCCTGAGCCCCCTGGCCATCTTGGCTCTTGGCCGCTTCTCCGGGGAAGGCGCCAAACCAAGAGGTTGGCGCTTCCCTGGAGTGGTGTTGATGAAGATGAAGCCAGGGAAGACGGAGAAAGCGGGAGGCAGGCCGTCAGGTCGGAGTATGATACCACCGACACGTTCATCTCGTACTGGCGACCTGTCACCTCGTCTTTCCGTCCTTCCCCTCCCTCCCCCGGCACCGTCATCACCGGCTTCCTGATCGCTGGGGAAGGGGTCGCTCTCTTGGTGCCTTCACCTCCTCTAGCAGACTTCAAGCTGAGCTCCGACGGCCCTCCCTGTCGGTGCTTGTGCTGGGGCTTCTGGCTGGCCCTGGAGGTGGTGTCTAGGGCACCGCTGAGCTGCTTCTTTCGTCCTCCTCTTTCGCAGCCTTGCCACTCCTAATCTTGTCAGGCTGCGCCCGGCAGGCCCTGACAGGATTGGGGTGGCGTCTGCCTAGGCACCCCTTTTGCCCTCTTCTCTTCCCACCGCAATACTTGGGATAAGAGGGACAGGGAGAGGAGTTTACGGGGCACTTATCTTTTTTCAATCTTAAATTTGTAGGCACTAGCAAAACAGGAGCAAAATAAGATCGGATTGTCATAAAAGAATTTGAGCAACAAATGAAGCCTAATAATAAACCATCTAGTGTTGCTTCTGAAATTTAGTTGAAAAGTGGATGTTTATTTGCCCAAATCTGATATTGATGATCTAGATTTTAGCAAATCTGTTTGCTATGCTTTTTCTGCAAAGAGGAATTATTTTCATTCGAGGACGTGCCTCCCTCTTTGCCTCCTGTTGTCACTAACATTTTGCATGAGTTCGCTGGTGTCTTTCCACAAGACGTGCCATCGGGATTACCAGCTATTCAAGCGATTGAGCATCAAATTGACTTAATTCTCGGTGCTTCACTGCCAAATCGCGTGACATACCATAGCAATCCAGAGGAGACGAAGGAGATTATGCGTCAAGTGCAGGAGCTGCTCAACCAAGGTTATATACGCGAATCTCTTAGTCCTTGTGTTGTTCCTATTATACTAGTGCCAAAAAAGGATGGTATATTGCATATGTTTGTTGATTGTAGAGACATTAATAATATTACTATTCGTTATCGTCACCCTATTCCTAGGCTAGATGATATGCTTGATGAATTGAGTGGCTCTGCAATTTTCTCCAAAATTGATTTGTGTAGTGGATACCATCAAATTTTCGTATGAAATAGGGAGATGAATGGAAAACAACATTTAAAACTAAGTTTGGATTATATGAGTGGTTAGTCATGCCTTTTGGGTTAGCTAATGCACCTAGTACTTTCATGAGATTAACGAACAAGGTTTTACGTGCTTTCATTGGACAATTTTTGGTAGTTTACTTTGATGATATACTGATTTATAGTAGATCTTTGGAGGAACATTTGAAACATTTACGTGTTGTTTTTAGTGCTCTATGTAATGCACGTTTGTTTGGTAACCTTGGGAAGTGCAGCTTTTGCACCGACCGAGTATCTTTTCTTGGCTATGTTGTTACTCCATAGGGAATTGAAGTTAATAAAACCGAGATTGAAGCTATTGAGTCACACAAGTTGTCAGTGTACAAAAGTAGGGGCCTTCTGTACACCTTTACTTGCGCATGGGCAGTTGTAGCTGTCGTGGTTCTAAGTCTGACAGTAGAATGGGGGGTAGGTATGGAGAGGCAAGATACTAGCTATGGAGTAGTTGGTACGCATGAGTTTACGAGTTCAGGCCCTTCTCGGAGGAAGTAACAGTCCTACGTCTCGGAGCCCGGAGGCGGTCGACTGGATTATATGCGTATGAATTACAGGGGTGCGAACCCTTCTACCTGTGGAGGGGGGTGGCTTATATAGAGTGCGCCAGGACCCCAGCCAGCCCAATGAAGCGGAGGGTTTAAGGTACATTAAGGCTAGGCGTTCTTGGTAACGCCTTACATAAAGTGTCATCATGACCATAAAGACTACTTAATCTACGTAGACCGCTTTGGACACCGAGTGGCTCTTGGACTCTGGTGGTCGAAAGTGGGTCTTCATGGTCGAAAGTGTCTTTGAATCATGCCGAGTGGAAACCTTCCGTGTCGATCGGTAGGCAGTTTACTCTAAGGATGACCTTGGGGAGGGTATCTTGGACAGGTCCATGATCCTACCCTAGGTATATGACTTCATCATTAGCCCCCGAATGGATCGAGGTTTGAGTGAGGAAGGAGTTGATAATCTTTTCGACCTTTTTCGTCTTTGCCAAGTGTGCTTTATTCTCGATCGGTGACCTTTCAAAGGACGGTGTCAACTTCTCTTCAAATCGCCTTGATCCATTCTCTACATCTGTCGAGTGAACTTTATGAACTTGGAGATTTCCGAGCGACGGATCGGAGGGAATCTGTCGTCTGACAAGTTGCTCTGCTGTTAGCGGATTTAGTGGGATCCGAATTTTGGGAAGCGCGCGAAGCGGAGAAGGCCGCGACACTCGGATGGATAAGGCAAGGACGCCTCGATCTCCGCACCACCTTTTTCGCCACGTATCGCGCCGCATCGCTGCGAGATTTGACATGATTGCCGGGCCTACCGATCAGCCACTGGAAGCCGTCTTCATATAAGGCGCCGAAGCGGGGTATTTTGAACAAGGCGCCCCCATTTCCTCCTCCGTCCTCAGATTCATCTGCGCTACCAGAACCTGCTTTCGGCCACTGCCCCGCCTCTGTCCCAAGCGACAATGGTGAAGGAGAAGACGGCGGCCTTGGAGAGGGCGAAGAAGGCGACGGCGGCGAAGGGGAGAGCGCCACCGAGGCGGATCCTCGTCAGCGGTCCGATCTACCGCAAGGTTGGGTCCAGGAGATTGGATCCGCCGACCATCACCTGTAAGAACCTCAACGACCTGGCCAACGAGGGACTGATCCCCCACGGGTCGGCAAGGCTTCCGGGGACAGAGTGGCAGCCGCAACCTCAAGAGGGTGAGTGCGTCCTCCTAGCCACACATGTGGATCGCGAATTTTCTCTTCCGCCGAATCTTTTCTTTTGGGGTTTTCTGAACTTCTTTGGAGCCCAACTCCATCACTTTACACCCAACTCCATTGCCTATTTCGCCGCTTTCGTGTCTTTGTGTGAAAATTTCTTGGGTTGTCGACCACACTGGGGCCTCTTCAAACACATATTCACTTGTCGCTCTCAGACGGTGAAAAAGGCTAGTCCGAATGACGAAAGAACCCAAGTAATCCAGATGCGTGGGGGTCTTGGGGTCCAGATGAGGGGTAAAAGTGCCTTTCCAGCCATGATTCTTCCCGATTTAGTCGAGGGTGGCAATGACCTGGTTCTATCGCCAAGACCAGTCGACGCCAGGCGATCGACCGACTCCCTCCTTTCTCCATGGATCGAGTGAACAAGCCGTCCTCTCAAGGTGCTTCCGAGGAGAAGGCCCTGTGTTAAGTTGTTGATGGAGCGTGTAGTTCAGCTCATTCGCGACGGAGTGACCGGCATGGATCTTTTGGAGGTTTTCCTTCGATGGCGCATTCAGCCGCTCCAATACCGAGGTCACCCGATGTGGATGTACTCCGGTACCGAGGACACCACCCGGGTCCACCCGGAGGAGGTCGACGACGCCACATTGGAGAGGTGGATGACTGCCATCACAGGGAACAAGGATAACCCTCGTGGAACTAGGAGGATCCCACCACTCGACCAAACTTACGAACCAAACAAGGTATGACCACTGATCTCCAACTGTGATCCTGTTGCATTTGCTCTGTTCCGCTGCGAATCGGCCGACTGACTTTCGTCTTGTTTTGCTGTCTTCTAGGTCACCACTGAGATGTACTCGATGCCCAACGGGGCGCAAGAACCAGTCGAAGAAGAAGAAGGAAGCGGAGGTGGAAGCAGGAGGAATGGGAGTCTGAGGAAAACGACAGCTCTGATGAAGAGGAGGAGGAGGAGGAGGAAGAGGAGGGAGACGTGGATCCACCCCACTCGGAAAGGCGATCCAAGCTGACGCATGATCCGGTGGTCGAGCGCGGTAAGGCTATCGCGCCCGTCGGGTGTTCAACGGCGCACTCGGATGACTTCTCCAAAGGCTAACCGAGAAACCGCCAAAGCAACCCCGAGCAACGTCATCAAAGCCGGCGAAGGCCTTGCCCAAGATGAGGATGGTCATTCCCACCATTTTCGGGTAATCAGCAGAACTTGTGTTTTCCAGTCTACCATGAGTGCACTTTTGGTCGACTCATTTTGACTGATCAATTGACTTCTGAAATCTGCAGTGCTGCCACCTCCGAGACCTCAGCTAAGCACGAGGATCAGGAAATGGAAGATGCCGGCACCTCCAACCTTGGTATGATCTCTGCAGTTTTGCTTTACGGTCGATTGATTTCTTTTTTACCTTTGAATCTTGCTTGTAGTTCCACCTCATGTCATTGATCTCCCGATGACGACGATGAAACACCACCGAGGAAGAGGAAGGACAAAAGGTGCCTCACGGGCAAGGCTACTCCAGTTGTATCACTGTCTGAGACGCTAGCTCACGAGGGAGGCGACACCACTCGGACTTCTGTGTCCTTTTCTATGCCGCTGACGAGTGTCCGGCCTTCGTCGTCGACTGCTGACCCGCCATCCCTTTTTGCCACACACCACGTCCCGGAAGACCAAGTGAGTGCTGCCAAGGAGGCCATACGCCAGGCAGGGATCATGATGGAGCAAGTGAAGGTGGTCCGGGAGGCCAGCCAGGCGGCTTATGATGCAAGCTCGGCTCTTCAGAGCAATGTCCAAGTAAGTTGCTTGTTCTGTTAGGATATGCTACCTGAAATTTCTTCTTTCTGAAGATTTCCATATTTGCATCTGTACACCCACTGGGTGTTGGTGGGTGTGTCGATTGAGTTTTTGAACTGGTGGGGGCAGGCTGAGTGCACCCACCGGGTGTAGTCCCCGAGACCATGGTGGATCATGCAACGACTATAGTCTTTATAGTTTGAATTTCTTCACTCGGTCTGGTCCGACCATGTCGAATGGATCTTTGGAACCGTGGGGCATCGCTGAGTGCACCCACTGGTGTAGTCCCCGAGACTATGGTGGATCATGGGCAGTCGACTATAGTCTAAGAACTTTTTTACACAAATTGATCACGACAAGCTAGCTATGTTTTTAGGATCATAACTTTTTGCCTCTTTCGGTCGAATCCGTCGAACCGAATTAGTAAAACCAAGGGGGCATCGCTGAGTGCACCCACCGGGTGTAGTCCCGAGACTACCGGTCGAATGTTTTGATTCGACTGTAGTCTTAGAAATGCTATGATTTTTCTTTAGTCACTCGGAAGTGACCTGTCTTTGATGTTTTGTCGATTGACTCTTTGTAGAAATCTTGCGAGCTCGTGGCCCTCTATACCGAATTGGAGAACAAGAAGATCCAGCTCAACCTTGACTTGAGGCTTGCTCAAGAGAACTTGCAAAAGGCGAGAGACGAAGCAAAAGGTATGGCTGGTGAGAACTTGACGACTGTCTTTTTCTTTCTACCCATTCTCAACTCTGGACTTATTGTTATTTTGCAGACAAACTGGAGGAGGCTCAAGAAGAAAGACCAAGACCTTGCAGAGGCACGTATAGGCGGCTTTGGAGAAAACAAAGCTCGCAGAAGAGAAACCGCCTCAGCGGAAAACTCAAGAGGAGAATACCAACCTGAAGGCTGCTCTCGACGCTGACCAACAAGGAGGCTAGCCGATCAAGAATGACAAAGTTGCTCGATCGACAAGGTTGGCGAATCAAGGGAGGAGGAACAATTTGGAGGTTTATCCGAGGGCTCGCCAAGCTATTCCTCATGCTTTAAAATAAATCCTCTTATCCGATCGACTTGTCATCATCGACTCACCATAGAACCATTATCTTGAACTTGAGTCGATTTGCGAATTCTGTCGAACTTCAAGAAGAGACCGGTCAGTGGAGACAAGCCCGACCCCATCAACTCTCCCGTGAAGGATGAAGCCGCTATGAACGTGTTCGACCGAGTCTCGCATCGCTGGAGTGGTGGACTATATCGCTCGACTGAAAGCTGCGGTGTCACAGATCGACTCAACCCTCTGGCCGGACCAGATGCTTCAGAATGACCTTGAGTCCTTAATGACTCGACTGAATGAGGTTCCAAGTCGAGTGCAAGAATGGAAAAAGTCTTCCGCCAGGTGTGGTGCTGATGTTGCTCTTTCTCTGGTTCGTGTCCACTACAAGGAAGCGCGGGAGGACAAGCTGGCGGCCCTCAGAGTTGCGAACACCAAGAAGTATGATTTCCAATCTTTCATGGAAACTTTCATCGCCGCTGCCACCCGGATCGCCGATGGGATCGACCTTGACCAGCTTTGTGGCTCCTTCCAGTCCTCCACCGAGGAGTAAAAACTTTTATGCTCTACCTTAAATTTGCCTCGAATGCCGAGTGATTTTTGTAACCGATAAACCTTAGCGGGCTTGAGGCCTCGGTATACGCATCCTTAGGCTGCTATCCGAACTTTACTTATCGTCAGAATATGCTTTTGTTTGCCTTCGAGTGAACTTTGCTCTTTACTCGTATTATGCTTCAATGTTTGAGATGCAGCTCTGAGGTGGATCCAGTCGACCTACACTTTGTGGCTCTTGCAGGTGCAGGAGAAGGAAGCAGTCGACGTGTACCTCGTCGTCCTTGCGGATCGGGATGGAGCGCACGTTGTATTTGTGGCACAGCTCCGAAGGAGAAGGTAGCAGTCGACCTGCACCTCGTCGTCCTTACGGATCGGGATGGAGCGCACGTTGTACTTGTGGCGCAGCTCCGAAGGAGAAGGTAGCAGTCGACCTGCACCTCGTCGTCCTTGCGAATCAGTATGTTTTCAAACTTAGGCGAGTTCCGGACTGCAGCTAAGCTCCCGAGTGGGAGGTTTGCTCTCCACTCGGTAGGATTTTTCAAACTTAGGCGAGTAATCGGATCGCAGCTAAGCCCCGAGTGGGAGGTTTGCTCTCCACTCGGTAGGATTTTTCAAACTTAGGCGTAGCATCGACTGCAGCTAAGCCCCCGAGTGGGAGGTTTGCTCTCCACTCGGTAGGATTTTTCAAACTTAGGCGAGTGCATTGCAGCTAAGCCCCCGAGTGGGAGGTTTGCTCTCCACTCGGTAGGATTTTTCAAACTTAAGCTTAGCATCGGATCTGCAGCCTAAGCCTCCAAGGAGGATTTTTGTGTCATAGCTTTGAAGGGGAAGGCAACAATGACCTGTACCTCGTCATCCTTGCAAAGTGCACATTGTATTAAATACTTAGGCGAGTACTTGGACTGCTTAAGCCCCCGAGTGGGAGGCTGGCTCACCACTCGGTGGGATTTTAAACACTTAGGCGAGTACTTGGACTGCAGCTAAGCCCCGAGTGGGAGGCTGGCTCACCACTCGGTAGGATTTTAAACACTTAGGCGAGTACTTGGCCTGTAGCTAAGCCGTCGAGTGTGAGGCTGGCTCACCACTCGCTATGATTTTAAACACTTCGGCGAAACGGATTCGCTGCTAAACCCCCGAGTGAGAGGCTGGCTCGACACTCGGTAAGGATTTTCTTTTACAAACTTAGGCGAAACGGATTTGCAGCTAAGTCACCCACTGGGGGGGGGGGATTTTAAGAAAAAGTAATAACAATCATTGGGAAAATTATAATCTTCTTGATTTAGATAGGCAAACTACAGAAGTACTTTTATTACATCTAACCCGAGTGAGGTCTTCAGTGTAAAAGGGGCGGAGCAGCTCAAGATTCCATGCCCGAGGCTCATCGATCCGGGCGTTCGACGCTGTAAAGATGGTAAGCCCCATTGTGAAGAACTCGTGACGATGAAGGGCCTTCCCAAGTGGGAGCGAGCTTGTGTGGTTTCTGTTGATCCACTTTGAGGACCAGATCTCCTTCCTGAAAGGCTCGACTCTTCACATTTCTGGCGTGGAATCAACGCAAGTCCTGGTGATAGATGGTCGAGCGGATCAGGAACATCTCTCTCTCTCCTCTTCAAGGAGGTCGACTGCATCTTGACGGGCTTGCTCTGCTTCAACTTCAGAGTAGAGTTCGACTCGGGGCATTGTGAAGCAGTGTCACTCGGCAGAATCGCTTCAGCTCCATAGACCATAAAGAATGGAGTTCTCCTAGTCGAACGATTAGGAGTGGTCCTCAATCCCCAAAGAACCGATGGAAGTTCGTCAACCCACGCCTCCGCTGCATGCTTGAGATCACGCATCAGTCGAGGTTTCAGTCCTTTGAGAATTAGACCATTTGCTCGTTCAGCTTGTCCATTCGACTGGTGGTGAGCGACTGAAGCATAGTTGACTCGCGTGCCCTGAGAGGCGCAAAAGGCTTTGAATTTGTCGGAATCGAAATTTGACCCATTGTCCGTGATGATGCTGTGCGGAACTCCATATCTGAATATCAATTCTCCGATTTAAACCGACAAAGAAGGCACACATCAAGGTTCTTGATAGGTTTAGCTTCGATCCACTTCGTGAACTTGTCGATCGCCACAAGCAAATGAGTGAAACCACTCCTGCCAGTTCTCAGCGGTCCAATCATATCCAACCCCTAAACAGCAAAAGGCCAGACGAGTGGAATGGTCTTCAACACTGAGGCGGGCTTGTGTGACATATTGGAGTAGAACTGACATCCTTCACATTTGTTGACTATTTCCTTTGCCATTTCATTTGCCTTTGGCCAGTAAAAATCCCGCTCGGTATGCTTTAGCCACGATGGTCCGAGAGGACGATGGTGACCACAGTCCCCGATCGATATCATCAAGGATTATCTGACCTTCTTCTGGCGTTATGCACTTCTGGCTGACTCCAGTCACGCTTTCTCTGAATAGTTGTCCCTTGATCACAGTAAAGGCCTTGGATCGACGGACGATCTGTCTAGCCTCTTCTTCATTCTCCGGGAGCTCTTTCCTCAGGATGTATGCGATGTACGGTACTATCCAGTCGGGAATAATGACCACGACTTCCATGATTAGGTCGACCACCGCTGGGACCTCAACTTCAGTCGGATCAGTGGCACTTTTTGGCTGTGGAGCTTCTTCAGTGAAAGGATCCTCTTGAATCGACGGTGTGCGGATGTGCTCCAAAACACATCACGGAATGGCTTCCCTCTTGGACCCTATTTTCGCCAAATCATCGCTAGCTTGATTTTTCACCGGGTATGTGATGGAGCTCTAACCCCTCAAACTTCTTTTCCAAATTCCTCATCAGACATTAAGAGCTACCATGGCCGGACTTCTGACGTCCCACTCCTTCATCACCTGATTAACCACCAGATCTGAGTCGCCATAGACCATGAGTCGACGGACACCGAGTGAAATGGCCATACGCAACCCATACAACAATGCTTCAGATTCGCTTCATTGTTGGAAGAATCAAAGTGAATCTGGAGCACATATCCGAGCTTATCTCCTCGGGGAAACCAATACTACCCCAAAGACCGTAACCATTCAAAGATCTTGGAACCATCAAAGAACATAGTACAAGGTGCTCGAGTGAACTTGAGTCGGTAATCGTTGTTCAATCCACTCCGGCGATGAAATCTGCTATTGCTTGGGACTTTATGGCTTTCTTTGCCTCAAACTTGATATCAAGGGAATAAGTTCAATCGCCCATTTCGCCACTCGACCGACCAGCCATGCCTCTCACAGTGCAGAATTTCTGATAACGGGGCGTCGTTGACGACTGTAATGGAATGATCAGAGAAGTAGTGAGCAACCTTCTTTGTGGTCATATAAATCCCATACACAAGCTTCTGATGATGAGGGTATCTTTGCTTCGACGGGGTTAACACTTCAGAAAGATAATATATCAAGCGCTGAACTTTGAAGGCTTTTTCCTTCCTCTTCCCGCTCGGCCGACCGTAATCTTTGTCTTGACGACTTGTCCTGTGGCTGCAATGTAAAGTAGCAACGGCTCTTTGCTGATTGGGGCAGCAAGCACCGGCTGGGTGGAGAGCAGGGCTTTGAGCACTGCAAACGCTGCATCAGCTTCAGCAGTCCACTCGAACTTGTCTGACTTCTTCATCAGTCGGTAAAGAGGCAATGCCTTTTCACCGAGGCGAGAGATGAATCGACTTAAAGCGCCAAGCATCCAAGAAGCTTCGACATCGCACACGCATTGTATGCTTTCATTCGAGAATAGTGCCAACTTTTTCTCGGTTAGCGTCGATTCCTCGCTCGTAAACGGAAAACCGAGTAACTTTCCACCGTGAACTCCGAATGTGCACTTTGATGGATTAAGCTTGATATCATACCTCCCGAGATTGCCAAATATTTCAGCAAGGTCACCAAAAGGTCGAAACCTTTCCGTGACTTGACCACAATGTCATCCATGTATGCTTCCACATTCGACCGATTTGAGTGAGTAAACACTTCAATCATCCTCATGAACGTGGCTCCGGCATTCTTGAGGCCGAATGGCATGGTGACATAACAGAAGCACCCGAATGGAGTGATGAAAGCTGTTTTGATCTCGTCGGGTCCATACAGACGGATCTGATGGTACCCGGAATATGCGTCTAAAAAAGACAACCACTCACATCCCGCAGTCGAGTCGACTATTTGGTCGATGCGGGGGAGAGGAAAATGATCTTTCGGGCAGGCCCGATTGATATGTTTGAAATCGATGCACATGCGCAGCGAATTGTCCTTCTTAGGGACCATGACCACATTGGCGAGCCACTCAGAGTGGTAAATTTCTCGGATAAACTCTGCTGCTAAGAGCCGAGCCACCTCCACGCCTATGGCCTTTCTCTTCTGGACGGCGGACCATCGAAGACGTTCTTTGACAGGTTTGACTTTTGAGTCGACTCGCAAACGGTGCTCAGCCAGCTCCCTGGGAACACCCGGCATGTCAGCAGGCTTCCATGCAAAGATGTCCCAGTTCTCACGGAGGAACTGGACGAGCGCTTCTTCCTATTTGGAGTCGAGTGTTGTTGAGATGTTGGTCGGAGCAACATTGGGGTCGGTCGGGTGAATATGAACCTGCTTCGTCTCACCGGACGACTGAAATGCCGACTCTGTAGCGGGCTTCTTGGCTCGCAACAAATCACTTTCGAATCTGCGGTCTTGATATTCTTGCAATTCTACCATCGCCATCCGAGCATCAGCAATCTTAGAGCCTTCGAAACACTCTTCCGCTTTCTTCCGATTGCCGCGATGGCGTAATCACACCCTTGGGGCCGGTCATCTTCAGCTTGAGGTACACATAACATGGTCGGGCCATGAACGGGCATACGCCGGCCTTCCCATAATAGCGTGATAAGCGCTCTGGAAATCCACGACCTCAAAGGTCAACTTTTCTTTGCGGAAATGCTTCGAATCACCAAAAACCACATCAAGAGCAATTTGACCGAGTGACTCAGCCTTCTTTCCAGGAATGACTCCGTGGAAACTCATGTTACTGGTGCTGAGTCCGACATCGGAATGCCAATCCCTTTCAACGTCTCTCGCATACAAGATGTTCAGCCATCGCCGCCATCCATCAAAACTTTGGTCACCGAGTGCCTTCGGCATCGGATCGACCATCAACGCTTGCCTCCCAGGGGTGGCAATGTGTGTCGGATGATCGGACTGGTCGAATGTGATGGCGGTCTGGGACCATTTCAGATAATTGGGCGTCGCCGGAGCGACCATGTTCACTTCTCGGTTGATAACTTTCAATCGACTTTGCTTTCAACGTCGGCAAAAATCATTAGGGTGGAATTGACCTAGGGATATCCACCATCACTATCTTCTTTGTCCTCAACTTTATCCGACCCCTTTTCCTTATCCTTGGGCTGCTTCCCTTGGAACTGCTGAATCAAGAGCCGACATTGTCGAGTGGTATGCTTCGGGTAAATGAGTTTACCCTCTTCATCTTTCTTCGTGTGAATGTGACATGGCAAGTCCAACACATCATTCCCATCTTGTTCTTTCACCTTCTTGGGGTTCCACGGACCCTTGGGTTTCCCCTTGAACTTTCCCCTGGGTCACAGCCAAAGGCTTCTCCGGAGCGGCCGGGTTCGGCTTTGCGCTTCTGCTTACGACTGGAATTTCCTCCGCCGGCCTCATTAGCAGCTGACTTGTACTTACCACTCCAGAGCCGATCCTCTTCTTCACCATTAGCATATTTGGTGGCAATCTCCATCATCCGACTCAGGGTCATATCTCCTGTCCGGCCAATTTTAAACTCAACTCTCTCGTTCTTGACACCTTCCTTGAAAGCACAGATCGCCTGGGTGATCGACACATTCTCAACTATGTGGTGCAAGGTTATCCATCTCTAGATGTAATCTCTCAAAGGTTCATTCGACTTACGCACACACGATCGCAGCTCACAATCCTATTTGGTCGCTTGCAAGTCCCTTCAAATGTCTGACAAACACTCGGGCCGATCTTCCCAAGTGTAACATCTTTGCTGGTGCTAATCGATTCAACCATGCTCGCCGAACCCTCCAACATAAGGGCAAATGCTTCATAGCTACCTCATCGTTGCCACCGCCAATCTGAACAGCCACTCGGTAGTCCTTAAGCCAAGTGTCGCTTGGACTCACCGGTGAACTTATCGACTCCAGCCGCCAACCTGAAGTTGGGAGGAATCATCGCGGCTCGATGGCCCTGCTAAAACACTCGCCCTGAGACATGAACTCTGCTGCTGGAGGGAACATCTCTGTCATGACCTTCTCGGTGAGCTCTGTTCCTGTCGACCAAACCTTGAACGATGATGGATCTTGCATCAAAGCCTGGCTCTCTAGGGTCGACTGGAACCCTTCGCCCAGCACTGTGCTGGCGTCTGTCATCTTGTTGTCGAGGAGCGTATTATCCACCCCTTGGGGGAGGGGTGGGCACTCGACGTCGATCATTGCGATCGAATCGGTGCTCATACGGCTCGCGATTCCTCAGATCGATCATCACGCCGACCTCCACGTTCCTCACGCCTCGGGGGCGATCTTGGACTATGGGCCGACTGGACTGAATTCGCAGCGACGGATCTGCTGTGAATCCTGTTCCGTGACTGTGATACAACTGAGTTTTGATCTCCTACCGCCCGGAGTAAATCTCTGATCTGTTGCAAACCTCTACCCGCCTCCGACTGGGAAGGCTGAATTGATTCTGCAATACGGGCTGCAGCTGCTAAATTCTGAATCGGAGTTTGATATACCTGAGTTGGTGGTGGAAAGAGCTGACGTCGATCGGATTCGAACCCGTGGTCGCGGCGCTCGTCGAGAACTTCGCCGGAGGTTCTCCAATGAGTGCGCTTAAGCCAAGTTGGCTGTTGCCGCATCCTCCAAGGCACGAGCCTCGGGGTTTCTCCAACGATTGGAGTGTGAAGCGCATCCATGTTTCGCGGTGAAGTTCCTCCCTCTGCAGCGAAGTGAGGGGCTCGGGTTGGTACTCTTCGTGATCTTGCACAGATCACCTCCACCGCCGCCTCCATCGGTGCGGGGTATCCAGAGGACTGCATGGTCCGTCGACCATCGTAACCTCTCGCCGGATCATCGCTATCGCACTTTTCGGATGCGATCTCTGCGGAGCCGATCGATGAATCGAACATGCCGTAGAGAGATTCGTCGGGCTCGATTGTCGCGACTTGGGAAGTGGCCGACTGGCGAGCCACCGCATGCCTCACCCACCGCTGAAGCCTCGACCGACCGGAGCGCTTGCGCCGGCGGGAGACTGGGAGTGACGACGGCACAAGAACCGACCCATATTGGGTCGACGGTTGCCGCAGGAGGACGTCGCAGACGCACGCGCGAAAGTGCGTTGCCCCGGACGGGAGCGTCGGCGACGCCGAGAGGAGCCTCCACGAAGCCAAAGCGGAGTCGTCGGCGATGAACGTGGCGCACCGAGACGGATCTCGCGGCCCTCGACCAAAACTCCACCTGAAACCATGATGTAGGAGATCGAAAGAATCCCAACTTCTCCAACAAATCGCTAGAACACCTGCCCCACGGTGGGCGCCAACTGCCGTGGTTCTAAGTCTGACAGTAGAATGGGCGGTAGGTATGGAGAGGCAAGATACTAGCTATGGAGTAGTTGGTACGCACGAGTTTACGAGTTCAGGCCCTTCTCGGAGGAAGTAACAGCCCTACGTCTCGGAGCCCAGAGGCGGTCGACTAGATTATATGCGTATGAATTACAGGGGTGCGAACCCTTCTACCTGTGGAGGGGGGTTGCTTATATAGAGTGCGCCAGGACCCCAGCCAGCCCACGTAGCGGAGGGTTTAAGGTACATTAAGGCTAGGCGTTAATGGTAATGCCTTACATAAAGTGTCATCATGACCATAAAGACTACTTAATCTACAGACCGTTTGGACACTGAGTGGCTCTTGGACTCCTGGTGGTCGAGTGGGTCTTCATGGTCGAGTATCTTTGAATCTGTCGAGTGGAAACCTTCCAGGTTGTAACATCCCAATTTTCCTAAATTAGGATGTTAATAGATCATTCATATGCATATCATATTTTTATTGCATTATTTGTCTTTCTGCAATATTCGAATCATTATGCAACTAAAGGCAATTTATTGGAGTGGAGATAACATGACTTCTCCCCTATTTTAAAAATGTTCATAATGTGCAGAATATTATTTCCAGTTCATATGATATGTTCTGGTAATTTTTGTGATCTTCAAAATATTTTATTTGTTTGTTTTATTGCTGTTTGAGTGGCCTATTGCATCAAAATTATTTTACAAAATTGCATTAGAGTTGGAACTAGTGTTCCTGTAGTTTATAGTCAGAGAGCTATTTTTACTGTGTGTCTAGGTATTTTTATTTAGAATTTATATTGTGTATTTTATTTTATTTATTTTTAATTTTGCTGCTGTAGTTTTTGTTTTAAAACAAAAAAAGGAAAACGCAGCGCAGCGCCGCAGTGCACTGCACGGCCCAGCTCGCCGCCACGGCCCAACAGCGCCGCCCACACCACTGCAGCCACCGCGGCCCACCTAACCCCGCACACAAGAGCCCACTAAGTCGCAGCTGTGCACGCCGCTCGCCACCGCATTGCCCGGCCGACCCGTGGACCCCACGTGCCCCTGTTCATCCCCTTCACCGAGCCGGACGCGCCGCCGCGCGCACGCCTCGTCGATCCCGTGCGAGCCAGGGACATCACGCGCGAGCCCAGGACCCCGAAGAACCCTACCGCTCACCTTTCCCCACCCTCGTCGACCGCACGCCTCTGTAGCGCGTTTTGGATCTCGGGAGAAGCTCCGTTGCCGCCGCCGTTTCTTCGGTCGATTCCGTCGTCGTAAGAACACCGCAGCCGCGCCAGTTGCCTCCCTCGACCCTCCACTCATCACCAAACCTTCCGACACTCTTACCTGGGCAGAGCCACCAGAGCCGCCGCCCGACGCCGAAAGAAAGAGCTGGAGCACGCCGGAGTTCGCGAGCCGCCGTCGCCTAACAGAGGACACCCCGCCGCCGTCCGACACCGCCACTCACCGCCGCACCCATCTGTCACTTCCCCCTCGTCGGAGAGTCACCGGAGGAGCGCCATCGCCGCCTTCCTCTGCTTCTGGTGAGCACGCATGCGCACAGGGGCCTTTGGCCAATCACAAACTGCCACGTGGCAGACTGCTACAGGCGCAGCTACAGTGCCGCACAGGAACCAGGAGATTTCTGTTTCTTTTGTTTTCACAGATTTTCATCCAAAATTCAACTAGCTATATCTTTTATTATATAAGTCCAATTTAGGTAGTTCTTTTTCCTATGCACTCACAAAAATCAACACTTTATCACAGTACCAACTTTGCACATGTTTGCACTTTTCAAATTTGAATTCGTTTGAATTTGAATTAAATCTTCCGGAGGCCGTAATTTTCAAACCGCTTATCGGAATCGAGTGATTCTTTTTGCATTGTGACCGTAGTGCAATTTAGGTGCTGTTAAGCTTCTGTTGTTGAGTTTTAAAAATCATTTTCTTGCTGTTGGTTTTATTTTGGTTCTATTCATGTTCTGGTGATTGATTTGTTGAATTGTGTGAAACGTGTAGATTGTCCGGAGTGCGACGCGAGATATTGTCAGGAGTGTGACTTTCTGAATCAGAACCAAGGCAAGTTACATGTTGATCATCCTTTACCTATTATTTTCTATGCATGTAGTTATATCACACTATGAATATATGCATGTATAGGGGTATTATATATGTTGGCTATCTTTGTTGAGCTATCTTCCCGTCTTTTGCAAATCGTGGTAGTTGTAGTTTGCTATGCTTTGTAGACGGGGGTGGTTCGTGTATTCATTGAGTTTATGTGAGGATTATATATATAACTAAAATGAGTAGTAATTAAGGATTTAATTCACCTCTGGCGGAAGTGGTATTGCTTGGTGTTGAGGGAAGGCATCATGGGGTCTTGCACCTTTTCTAAGGCCATGCGCTCATGAGAGTGCACCCTAAGTGGAATGCCGCCTGTGTTCAAAAAAGATCGTACAGACTTAGTGACTAGTAGCTTCCATGTGCGGCCACTTGGCTATATGGGCTCGCTTAGTTGATCATTGTTGGAACCACAGCCTGCATAAAGGTCGCAGATGTAGCATATGTAGGTGGGATGTGGCCGCCAGTGGTTAAGGGAACCTCTTCTCGAAAGACTTTGTCTCAATCTTCGGATTGGGTCCAATGGGTAAAGCGCATAAAACTCTGCAGAGTATTAAAACTAATCATGATTAGCCGTGCCCCCGGTTATGGGTAAATTTGAGCGACTATGCCATTACAGTTGTTGGATGATCTTGACAAATGTGACACTTAATAATATTTGTGGGCAACTTAATAATGGGTAGGTTGGAGTTGATTTTGCCAACTCAACCTTGTGCATTTAATTGTAGTAATAAAGAACTAAATAAAAATTTGACTATTAGGTAGTTATGAGGATAAAATAAGCTTTCTGCAAAAATAAACCCTCGAGCCTTCCTTTGTTGTACTATGCATATACATGTAGGTCTGCTATATTATTACTCCTGTAACTTGCCAATACATTCCAAGTATTGACCTATATGGCTGCAACGTCTCATGTTGCAGGATATTCAGACGAAGAGTAAGGTACCGTTAGGGTTGCGAAGTCTGCACTCAAAGATCGCCATGGGCTATGATGGGACTCATCGTTATTTTCTCGCTACTTTCCGCTGTTTGATTGAATAAAGCTAGCCAAGTGCTATGCAGATTGTTTTATTTTATACATTCTGGATCATACGTTGTAATAAATGATGCACTTGCTATTCTGGTATTCATCTATACTGTGTGTGCTAGCGAGTTCGAACCAGGGACTAGCACGGTAAGCACAGAGACTCAAATCCTTCGAGGTTTGGTCGTTACACAGGTCGACTGGTAGGCAGTTTACTCTAAGGATGACCTTGGGGAGGGTATCTTGGACAGGTCCATGACCCTACCCTAGGTATATGACTTCATCAGTAGCCGCACCTGCGGCCACGCTGGCGGGGTAGAAGAAGCAAGGAACAAGACTACCAGAGCTGCGCTGAGACCAGAGGCACAAAGAGCAAAGGGGCAAGGTGGGCCTCCCCCCAGCAAGAGCCTTGCCGGGGATGACGTACGCTGCCCCGGCAAGAACCTTGCCGGGGCAGCTTACCGAACACCAGCAGGACCACCACCCTTGAGCCTGAGAGTTCCGACACCATCGACAACATTGGAACCAAGGCTCGGTAGGCGCCTATATGGTGGCATGCAGATCTTTGTGAAGACTGAAGGCCTGCAAGACCAGATAAGAACCAGAAGAGGAAGGCCCCCCGGCAAGGCCTTGCCGGGGACGCTCACAAGACCCTGGCAAGACCCTTGCTGGGGACATCTGCGGGGCCACAACCAGGCCCACGCCTACCAAGGTTTCACTACCATGTGGCCGTCCCGGCGCAGCAGCCAGCCTGCCAACTAGGCACGTACCTACGTGGTAGCATGCAGCTCCTAGGCCAACCAAGCAAGCACCTACGTGGTGGCATGCGGATCTTCCGAAGACCCTGCCACAACACCAGCGCAGCAGCCATCCAGCCATCATGCACTAGTAGAAAAAGGGTCAAACGTGAAGCACATTAGTGCCGGTTTGTATTAGAGCCGGCACAAATGTATACATTAGTGCCGGTTCCAACGGCTAGCCGGGCCGCTCTCATTAGTACCGGTTCGTGGCTAACTTTTAGCACCGGTTCGTGCCACGAACCGGTACTAATGAGGGTGGTGGCAGGATGTTGTCAGTCTGGGCCCCCTCCAGCACCTTTAGTACCGGTTCGTGCCACGAACCGGTACTATAGGTCCTCCTGCATATAAACCCTTCGTCCAACTTGCTCTGTTCTTCCCCTTTCCCTCTCCTCTCCTCTCTCTCTGTTCTTCCTCTTCTCCCCTCGAGCTCATCACACATTTTTCCCAAAATTTGTCAAGATTTGAAGGCCCCATCCATTCAAGTGATCACAAAGGTTAGCAACTTTGTCCTTTCATCTCTCATTGCTAGATTAGCTCTTGCAATGCTTTATATAGTTATTAATATGTGAGTTTAGTAATTTGGGAGGAAATATATATATGTGCTAGTATTTGATTTATATGCAATTTGAGGTCAAAATAACACTTAGTTTGCATATGTAGGTGTGGTTTACTTAGTGCCTTCTAAATCTCTGTCGTAACCACCGCCGATCGCCTCAAGACCGTCTCTGTCACGCACCACCTTGTGGTGAGCCTCTTGTTCATGAAATTTTATATAAAAATTGATGTTTATGTGATTTGGATATATAGTTACTCGATAATAATTATCTTACCCGTCGTTGTTTATTATACATAGTGCCATGGTTTTGATATCCGTCCCCGCCGGCCCTCGTCCTTGTTATGATTCGGATGTGGTATATTCTCTTTTAAAACTATTTGTTGCATTTCGTGTTTATGAAAAATTATGCCCATCAAGTTGACATAGATATTTTTATCTAGGAGGTATGTGAACCGGAAATTCCAACCGACCCTATTGTCGAGAGGTTAAATTTAGTTGAAAGAGAAAACGAGTACTTGAAAGAAAAATTGAAAAGAATTGAGGGGAGAAGATGGAATTGGAGTTGCATGTTGCCGATGTCGCCGATGATCACAAGATCAAGATGGAGAAAATGCGCTTGAAGATTAGAAAGATTAGAAAATATGCCATCGATAGTGAGGCTTGGTATCATTATCTTTGTTGGATCAATTGTTACATTAGTTGCGATCTTGATCGCATTTGTTGTTTGCATTTAAATGCTTTAGCTAGAGAGTTATTTGTTTGTTGCATTTAAGTGTTGTATGAACTTTATGTATGAACTTGTATTAATTTGGTCTATTCGGTGTTGTGTAATGAAGATGAGCCGCAATGGATGTACGATGACCGATGCTCTCCCGGTTCGTTGAGGGCGCAGTATACTTTTCTCGCTTGCGCCGAGGCAAACAAGCGGGCGGATGGTTTTATGCCTTGTCCATGTGCTGTCAGTAAGAATGGTCGCAATTACTCTACGTCAAGAACCATTCACGCCCACTGTTTGAGTCCGGTTTCATGCCCCACTATAATGTTTGGACCAAGCACGGAGAAAGAGGGGTTATGATGGAAGACAATGAAGAAGAAGAGGACGGCGATAGCTATCCCGCCATGGGTTCCCTGAATACGATGATACAACAATGGGGAAGAAGCTGAGCCGTAATGCGGAAGAAGCTGGGCCGGCAATGCGGGAAGAAGTTGAAGAAGAGGCATCGGATGAGCCCGTTGATGATCTAGGTCGGGCCATTGCCGATGCAAAGAGAAACCGCGCAAGTGATTTGGAGAAGAAGAAGTTGCGGCGCATGTTAGAGGATCACAAAAATTGTTGTACCCGAATTGCGTAGGTGACAAGAAAAAGCTGGGCACCACACCGAATTGCTGCAATGGAAGGCGTAGAATGGTGTATCCGACAAGGGATTTGGAAAGTTGCTGGTAATGATAAAGGATATGCTTCCAAAGGACAACGAATTGCCCGAGAGTACGTCTGAAGCAAAGAAGGCTGTCCGCCCTCTAGGGTTAGAGGTGCGTAAGATACATGCATGCCCTAATGATTGCATCCTCTACCTGGTGAGTACGAGGATTTGAACGCTTTGCGGTATGTGGTGCATTGCGCTATAAGATCAGCCGCGATGAGCATGGTGATGTCGAGGGCGAGCGCCCAGAAGAAGATTCCTGCCAAGGTGATGTGGTATTCTCCTATAATACCACGGTTGAAACGCTTGTTCCAAAACAAAGAGCATGCCAAGGCGTCACGATGGCACGAAGAAGACCGTAAGAAAGACGGAAAGTTGAGAGTACCAAATGACGGGTCGCAGTGGAGAAAAATCGAAAGAAAGTACGGAAGGAGTTTGCGAGATGACGCAAGGAGCGTATGGTTTGGTCTAAGCGCAGATGGCATTAATCCTTTTGGGGAGCAGAGCAGCAACCATAGCACCTGGCCTGTGACTCTATGTTTGTATAACCTTCCTCCTTGGTTGTGCATGAAGCGGAAGTTCATTATGATGCCAGTGCTCATCAAGGCCCTAAGCAACCCGGCAACGACATTGATGTGTACCTAAGGCCATTAGTTGAAGAACTCTTACAACTGTGGAATGGAACAGGTGTACGCGGCGTGGGATGAGCACATGGGGAAGAATTTGACCTAAAGGCGCTGCTGTTCGTGACCATCAATGATTGGCCTGCTCTCAAGAACCTTTCGTGACGTATAAACAAGGGATACCGCGGATGCACGACCTTGCTTGGATGATACCGACAGTATATATTTGAATAGTTGTATGAAGAATGTGTACCTGGGACATCACCGATTTCTTCCGAGCAGGCATCCCGTAAGAAAGAAAGGCAAGCATTTCAAAGGTGAGGCGGATCACCGGACGAAGCCTCGCCACCGTACTGGTGCTGATGTACATGATATGGTCAAGGTTTGAAGGTGATATTTGGAAAGGGTCCTGGCGGACAACCTGTTCCAAAGGACGCTGACGGACGCGCACCCATGTGGAAGAAGAAATCTATATTTTGGGACCTGCCATATTGGAAAGACCTAGAGGTCCGCTCCGCAATCAACGTGATGCACGTGACGAAGAATCTTTGCGTGACCCTGCTTGGCTTCTTGGGCGTGTATGGGAAGACAAAAGATACACCTGAGGCACGGGAGGACCAGCAACGTATGCATGGACAAGACGGCATATATCGTGGTCATGCAAGCTATGCTCTTACCAAAGAAGAGAAGGAAATCTTCTTTGAATGCCTGCTCGAGATTAAGGTACCATCGGCTTCTCGTCGAATATAAAGGGAATAATAAACATGGCGTAGAAAAAGTTCCGAACCTAAAGTCTCATGATCGCCACGTGATTATGATGCAACCGCTTCCGGTTGCATTGAGGGGCTTCTACCGAAAAACGCTCGATTAGCCATTGTGAAGCTATGTGCATTTCTCAATGCAATCTCTCGAAGGTAATCGCTCCGTAAATCATACCAAGGTTACGTAATGATTTGGTGCAATGTCTTGTCGCTTCGAGTTGGTGTTCCCACCATCCTTCTTCAACATCATGACGCACGCCCTAGTTCACCTATCTTGCGAAGAGATTAACGCTTTGGGTCCTGTATTTCTACACAATATGTTCCCCTTTGAGAGGTTCATGGGAGTCTTAAAGAAATATGTTCATAACCATGCTAGGCCGTAAGGAAGCATCTCCAAGGGCCATCAAAATGAGGAGGTCATTGAGTTTTGTATTGACTTTATTCCTGACCTTAAGCCGATTGGTGTTCCTGAATCATGCATAAGGGCGCATCGGATGGAAAAGGCACGCTAGGAGGGGAACAAATAATATGTATGGACGGACATTCTCTCACTGAAGCACACTACACAATTCTACAGAATTCCGCCTTGGTGGCTCCGTATATGGATGAACACAAGAATTTGCTACGCTCCAAACACCCGGAGCGGTCTCGATGACCGGATTACACGTGAACAAACCAGGAGTTTCGCCACTGGTTGCGCACATGTACCATGCATGACACCTCTATTGAAGATGACCTGTACTTGTTGTCCCAGCTACCATCTTCGAATATAATGACTTTCAAAGGGTACGAGATAAATGGTAATACATTTTACACGATCGCCCAAGATAAGAAGAGCACCAACCAAAACAGTGGTGTCCGCTTGATGCGTAAACCAAGACGGAAAGGAAACATATTATGGTTATATACAGTGACATATGGGAACTTGACTATCGACGTGGTTTAAAGGTCCCTTTGTTTCGTGCAAATGGGTCAATATGACACGAGGCGGGTAACGGAAGACCCGCGATGCGGAATGACAACAAAGTGGATCTCAACAATCTTGCGTGATGCAGACGAACCATTTGTCCTAGCCAATGATGTGGCACAGGTTTTCTATGTGAAGGACATGTCTACCAAGCCAAGAAAAAGAAAAGATAAGGAAGCGAATGCATCGCACGATGAGCCAAAGCGGCACATAGTTCTTTCTCGGGAAGAGAAACATCGTGGGAGTGGATGACAAGATGCACAAGTCAAGATTATGAAAAGTTTGATGAAATTTCTCCATTCACGGTGAATATTGACCCGAGCATCCTGTTAAATGATGAAGATTTTCCATGGTTACTAGCAAAGGGACACACGCGAAGAAAAAGTTTCACACCCAAAGATCCGGGATGTGATCGGCTTCACTATCATCACTTTCTTCTCGTGTTTCACACCCGAGGGGAATCTCTCAGAATAGTTAGGGTAGTTATGTGTTTTGGCATTTGAAACGCGAAGAAATTTTATGTGCAAACAAATTCTTTCATGCCTTTACTGATTTTTTAAAGTTAAATTATTCACAAACTAGTGATTCACACTAATTTCAAATAATTCAAAATTTAAACTATTCAAATTTGAAAACTACGGACACTAACATAAAGTTTGTAATTTTTTGTACCTAAAGCAAAAATATTCACAAAGAAACTCTAAATACACAAAAAAAACAACACAAAAATAAATAAAGCAAAAAAGCTCACTTACTAGGCCAGAGCGGCTCTGCATCGACTAGAAACCCAACCTGTTGTTGGGCCAGGATGCAGGCCCAAGAAGGCCAAGTGGCCCACAGGCGACAGCAAAGAACACGTAGGCCCAAAGAGGGCCTGCTTTGGAGAGGAGCTCGAGAGAGAGACCGCACGGGGTTTATAAACCAAGGTCTGGTCGCCCCTCGGCTAGCAAGGTGGGACTAAACTTGTCAGCATCAAGCACTGCTTTCCAAGACTTCCCCTTTAGTACCGGTGGTGGCACAAACTGCAGGTACTAAAGGGGGCCTTTAGTACCGGTTTGTGCCACCACCCAGACTAAAGGGGTCGCTTCCGCTGCTTGGCTGGTTAAACAGATTTTAGTACCGGTTGGTGGCTCCAACCGTACTAAAGGTGCCTTCTATATATACAACACTTGAAAATTTCATTCTCCTCTGCTTTCTTCCTCTGTTTCCCATTGAACCGCCTTCGCCGATCGATCGACGCCACATCAACCCCGTCGCCACCTCCCCTGCCCCCTGCCGCCGTCGCCGTCTGCCGCCGCCCCTCGCCGCCGCTTCGCCGCTGCCGCCGCTTCGGCCCCTGCCGCTGTCGCCGCCTGCCTCCGTCGCCGCCTGCCTCCGCCGCTTCCCCGTCCTCAAGGCTGCCCCTGCCGCCCGCCACGCCTGCCCGGTTGCCGCCCGCCCATTGTCGCTGCCGCCTGCAAAGTGAGCTCTCCCCTCTAACCCTCTCCTCGCCTCAAGGCCACCATGGGCACCGCCCTCCCGAGCCCATACACACACACACAAGCATGATGAACACACACACACATACACATATATATGTATGAATGCATGTATATATTAGTATATACGTATTTTGTATGTTTAATTAGTTTAGAATTTTTAGATTATTATTTTTTCACTAGTATATATGTATGAATGCATGTTAGATGGATATAATTAGTGTTTAATTAGTATGGATTTTTTTATATAATGTTGTTTTTCCGCTTTTAATGGATGTATAGAAATTGTTTTTTCTGCTTTTAGTGTTAGATGCTTAATTAGTATGAAATAGTATATAGATTTTTGAAATAGTAGAAATGTTAGAAATTTTAGTTATCAAAATCCAATCATTAAAAAAATATTATTTTTTATGGCATATAGCTAGTATTTGTTCTCGACGATGCCCGGCCAGCATCTCTCGCTGTCGACCCATCCGCGACGACGTCCCAAATGCCGGGATGTCCGGATCGGCTCACGGGCCGGCACTGGAGGTGCTGCTGGAGGGCGCGCTGGCTTGATGAGGAACCCGCCCCGGGTCTCGCTGTCGACCCCGATCTCGTTTGGTGGCGTTCACAAGGCCGATTTGGTCTTGAGGAGGACCGGCCTCTGCCGAGGAGGTACGTCGCCGTGTCGTGGAGGAGGACGAGCACGCCCATCGCTACATGGTTGCGTTAGAGGGCGGCAGGTTCTCCAATACCGGCAAGATCTTCGTGGATCTCACTTCAGCTATGATCCTGTGAGGGTTCCTTCTCTTTGGGTGTCCACCGCTCATGACGCAGGAACCGCGAGTGTCCTAGATTCTTCCGTAGTATTCGATCTTTAATTAGCTAGCCAAAGGATGTACTATTCAATATTATATATTATTCGAGACGATGTATTCGAGATTGTATCTATTATTCTAGACGAAGTATTCGAGATTATATCTATTATTCGAGACGATGTAATTTGAATACTAAATTGTTTTATATTTCTTTTGAATTAGTTAAATAAAAGCTATGGCGCATAATACCGACAGAGAGGAAGAAATGCACCATGTTCGATATGATACGCGGGCCAGATGATGATAATCAGAATGAAGAAGATTATGACGGCTCCGAATTTCTAAACAACACCGGAGAGGGTGATATGATATTCGATCGCGACAACCGAATTGATGAAGTCATGAACTACGATTATGACGATGACGAAGAACATGTTGATCCTGAAACAACAAAGACCGGCGAGGTATATATATTTATATAAGCAGGTTTCGGTGATCATCACATGTTTTAAATGACTTGAAGATATATTAACGAATCGATCTTTGTTCTTTCAGCCATCCGGATCGAAAGCAAATCTTCGTGCAAAAGGACTAAACGAGGCCCGAATAAAAAGTTGAAGGAGGGCGAAAGTACAATATCGAGGTAGTCGGACCTAATGGCGAACCATTAGCGCCTAAGAAGATTGCGGACAAGTTCATTCGTCGGTCGCGGAGTTCTTGTGAAGGACCAACTCCGATCTCCCTTCAAGAATGGAGAGAGCCAAGAAAAGACAAAGGACAAAAAGGCAAAGAGGACGTTGCTCCACCTCCAGATGTTACATTTGTCGACAAGAATCAAAAAGATCTGCTTTGGGATACTCTCATGGAACATTTCACCCTACCTGATCAGTTCAAAGTAGCTGTTGTGCAGAAAGTCAAGGACGCTGATCTTAGGAAGATGGCGGTTGCTTTCAAGTACCACAAGAATCGTGAATGGATCTTGTACGTCAAGGGAGGTTGGAAGACTCCAAAGATTCGAGGGAACACTAGAGAACCAACGTGCTCATTGGGACGATTTCGTGAAATTCAAGGATTCGGAATTAGCTAAGGAACGGTCGAGAATAAACAAGATGAATGCCGAAAAAAGGATAAGTTCCATAAGTCGGGGCCAGGTGGCTGCGCGGTGGCAATGCCTAAGTGGGATAAGTCCGAGAAAGAGATGGAGGATGCGGGTGCCACTCCGGTTACTAAGAGCTGGCCCCCTGTGGTCGTGGACTTGGTTCTATGCGCATGGGGGAGTTGGACCCAAGATGTGCAATGTTTCGACGAGGGCAAGTCTCAAGGAGTCGACGATGCGATACTTGTTGCAATAGAAGAGGCACGATCGGGGTGTTCCAGCCCAACAGAGAGAACGACGAGCTTACGCTGCGTCTCCGGGAAATCTCGAACACCCGGAAGAACACGAGGCAAGGGCGCTTATTCCGTGGTATGAGGGTTTTAGACTGGAACACCGACTACGTAACCCGTAAGCGAAAGAAGATTATGCGAGGAGAAGAAGAGGAAGATGGAGGAGGAGCAGAGGAAGCGGGACTATGAACGCCTTTCAAGGCCTAGAAGCAAGTCAAGCGGAATTGGCGGTCAAATTCCGGCAAAGATAGATGCAGATCGACTCACTTAGCCAAAGAAGGGGTCTCAAAGAAATGCAGCAGCTAGCGGATGATCCAGCATTGGATAGCACCGCCCCATCCATGCGAGAGAAGCGGCGTGGGTTCCGCCCTGGACGACGCAATGCTGGGTAGATATCCCGTGGATGACATCACGGAGAACACTAGTCATGCGAGCTACACGTCAAAATGAAGAACATATCCATGAAGGTGGCGGACGGCGTTGCTTTTCCGATTACTCCCCAAAGAAACCTACCATTGCATCCCGATTCCAGAGGGCTATGCTCGTGTCATGGTTGACGCAGGTGGTGCAGCCATATTCGGGCTAGAGCTTGACATTCTCGGAGGTGAGGACGGCGCTTTCTGAGACGCCAACCATCGTATCATCCTATGGAAAAGGATTGCATCATCTTTCAAGGCCACCGACACGCTGGCCATCCGACTCCTCGTCAAGTCCGCCACCGAGTCAGCCTGCCTCCGCCTCCCTGCAAGTCCACCAAGTCCGCAAAGTGTCGTGCCACCTCCTCCAAGTCCGCAAAGTGTCGTGCCACCTCCTCCTCCAAGTCCGCCACGGCCGACGTCCACTCCTCCTCCAAGTCCGCACAACCTCGTGCCACTCCTCCTCCAAGTCCCAAGACAGCTTCAGCGGCCACTCCTCCTCGTCCAACTCAGCCCCCGGCCACACGGCTGCCTCCGCTGCCTCAAAGAATCGCAGAAGAGACACCTGCAGCTATGGTGCGTGTGATGCACGAAGTCGAGGTAGTACAGGAAGTATGAGCGGAGGCAAGCGATATAAATATGGTCCAAGCCTCACGCCTCTTCCGCAGAGGTCTTATGACAGGTCCGAGGAGGAAATCGTAGCCATATCAAGTCTCGAGGTGGAAGCCCATTTTGCACCGAAACCGCCACCGCCGCCAAGGGAGAAAGTGCTGAGGAAACGATTGACCACTTCATTCAGATGGCTCAACCACCAGCTCCCAAGCCTGTTGACCGCACGGACTATGAGCGCCACATCGGAAGTTAAATCGAGCACGTCTCGTGGGAGGCGAGCTCGGATCGAGCAAACAAGAAGCAATGTCAAAAATGCGGGAAAAGCATTCCCCACTGGGAGAACAGGCGCAATCGATCCTCGCTTGTTGTGCCAACAACACGTGATAAAGACGCTGGCGCCCAATATTATTGTGGGAAAACAGTTTACGCTCCCGAGATGGGCAATGTGGTAATAACGGAGGACCATATAATGCAAAACAAGTTCTCAAAATCACCGTTGGACAACTCCTCGAGATCGAGCCCATGCTCGTGCTTAGAGAGGATGAAATAAAACGGAAATATGTCCGGGGCCAACCTTTGGTCCATCCGCATAAGGTCAAGAACCTCCCAACGAGAATGTATGAATTGCATCAATGGTACATGAACATTACCAAGATTTCCGATCGATTGTCCCTCATGGTGAATGTCAAGGAGGAGCATTACTTCCATGAGAAAGTCGTGTCCGTTGAGTATTCTGAATCGCTTCAGTTATACAATCAAGACGCACTCGACAAATCTATCGTCATTGCTATTGTCTCAGAAGTGATTTCTTTCTGTAATTTAAGTCTCAAGCTAGTCAGATCGATCCTTTTGATCAATCATTACCTGTAATTATCCTCACTATATTCTTTTTCGTGGTATTATATGCAGTGATGAAGATATATGAAATGAGAAAAGGTGGACGCTTTGGCATTGGGTTCATTGACCCAAACACCGTTAATGAATACACATGGAAACTAAATCCACGTTATCAAAAGGACGAGAGGACAACATGCTAGAGTTCTTGAAGCGCCTCAAATACAATGAAGATATACTACTTCCTTACAACTTCAAGTGAGTCACACCGTCTTGTACTACAAATTCTCTGCTTTTTGCCTACTAGCTAGCTACATGTTTTTGCTTTACATATGCCCGCTTAATTAAGACATGCAAACGTGTGTGCATGCAGATTTCACTGGTCTTGTGTATCATTAAAGTTGACGCCTTTAACAAATTGAAATAATCGGACTCACTACTCAAAGAAAAACCGACTATAACATCTTGTTTGGGATAGTCAGCGAGGTAATTTCAATCA
Organism: Aegilops bicornis; assembly: GCA_021605145.1. NCBI lineage: Eukaryota > Viridiplantae > Streptophyta > Magnoliopsida > Poales > Poaceae > Aegilops > Aegilops bicornis. The sequence goes on from CM038669.1 coordinate 261,535,737, forward strand.
TTATTAACTATATATCTCGGCCTATTTAGTTCGTCATTTTTCATGATATGAACTATTTAATAACCCCTTTATTCATTTTCTTTGTCAGGCAAGGTGGCTTGGGCAAGGTTCATTAAGCGTGACCCGGAGAATGGAAACAAAAGCTTAAATGGTTTCGACCCAAGGTAAGTAATTATAGTACTAGCTAGCTAGCTAGCTGCCATCTCTTTAATTATCATGCTTGATTAATTATTATCTGATCAAATTCCATTCTCGTAAAGGCCACAAGCGGTAGCGAGGGGACTGATCTGCGTATTCATTCTGCGTTTGCGAGAACATTCGCATGATGGCGTCCAAAGGAGCAGATCTCAAAGACGAGGAATGGGCACGCTTGTCACAACACTATCCACACCTTTTACACCATTATCGATATCTAGTCACACAACTAATACACATGCATATTGATCTCCTTCTTAACAGTTCACAGAGGTGCGGGAGAAGCTCCTAGAAATGGAGCGCCAGAGAAGCACTTCAAGAGGAAATAGCGGGATTTTTGCTCGACTGTGTCATAAATCCAAGGGAGAATACTATTACCCGCTACCGCCCCCATCGTGCTCAAGGCACCAATTAGGCTAATGCCACTGGCTCCAAAGGCAACATGCATATGTAGGAGAAATTGTATATAGCTATACATGTGTGTATGTGTGAATTAATTAATATGATGGTTTGTGAGACATTGATGATATATATATATATATGCATGATTGGTTCTACTAGAAATTCTATATATATATATATATATATATATATATATATATATATATACATAAAGTGTAAAATGTGTAGTATCTTAAAATAAAAGCAAACAAAAAAGAAATAAATTGATAACACAAATTTAATTGAAAAATAAAAAATAAAACAAAACTCCATTAAATATTTAGTACCTGGTGTTACCAACCATACTAAAGGGCTCCCTTACCCGGAGCTGCCTCGTGTACATGTGGTTGGCTTTTTAGCACCGGGTTCGTCTGAACCCGGTACTAAAGGGGGGGCCTTTAGTGACCACACTTTAGTGCCGGTTGTGGAACCGCACTAAAGGGCCTTTTACTTAACCGGGTGCTATTGCCTTGCTCGCACTAGTGATGGCACCGCATGTCTCATCAGCTTGACGCGCTGGTCAAGCGGTAGGGCGAGAAGGGCGACGGACGAGACAAGCTTCCTTGTCGTCCCCGATAAAGCAAGAAGGCATGTCAGCAGCGCATTTAATGTGTTTTGTCCCACGATGTCAGAGATAAACTTGTACACAGTAGACACTTTCCACCTCCTGTGTGCCGCTGTGGCAGCCCCTTTGACATATAAAAGGAGCCCGAGGCGTACTGAGGAAGGATTCAGACTTTTTGGGCTAGGCATGCACCGCAGCTAGTTCAAGATCTCAAGAACACCAAATATACACCAAAGTAGAACTAGGGTATTACGCATCACTTGCGGCCCGAACCTGGATAAAATTCGCTCACGTTAATCTTCTAAAGCCGCTCTTTTTATAGCCCCGCCCAAGAACTGCATTTAGGGATTCCTCAGGATCCCATAGGTGTCGTTCTTAAACCCCGACACAAGTGAGGAGTTTCCTTGGCCTCGTTAGTTTCTATAGGCGTTTTGTGAGAGATTTCAACACCATTGCCACACCTCTCAATGAGCTTACAAAGAAGGATGTGCCTTTTGTTTGGGGTACTGCACAAGAAGAAACTTTCAGGGTATTGAAAGATAAGTTGACACAGCATGCTCCTTTACTCCAACTTCCTGATTTTAACAAGACTTTTGAGCTTGAATGTGATGCTAGTGGAATTGGATTAGGAGGTGTGTTATTACAAGATGGCAAACCTGTTGCATATTTCTCTGAAGAATTGAGTGGGCCTAGTCTGAACTATTCTACTTATCATAAAGAATTATATGCTCTTGTCCGGACTTTAGAAACATGGCAACATTATTTATGGCCCAAAGAATTTGTTGTACATTCTGATCATGAATCTTTGAAACATATTAAAAGTCAATCCAAACTGAACCGTATACATGTTGAATGGGTTGAATTTATTATGACTTTCCCTTATGCCATTAAACACAAGAAGGGTAAGGAAAATGTTATTGCTGATGCATTGTCTCGTCGTTATACTATGCTTTCACAACTTGACATTAAAATATTTGGTTTGGAGACCATCAAAGATCAATATGTGCATGACGTTGAATTTAAAGATGTATTGCAGAATTGTAAAGAAGGGAGAACATGGAACAAGTTCGTCGTTAATGATGGATATGTGTTTCGTGCTAACAAGTTATGCATTCCAGCTAGCTTCGTTCATCTTTTGTTATTGCAGGAGGTGCATTGAGGATTAATGGGACACTTTGGCATGAAGAAGACGGAGGACGTACTTGATACACATTTGTTTTGGCCAAAGATGAGACGGGATGTTGAGCGTTTGGTTGCTCGCTGCACTACATGTTAAAAAGCTAAATCACGACTTAATCCTCATGGTTTATATATGCCTTTGCCTGTACTAGTATTCCATGGGAGGATATATCTATGGATTTTGTTTTAGGATTACCTTGAACAGAGAAGGGGAGGGATAGCATATTTGTTGTCGTGGATAGACTTTTGAGAATGAAACACTTCATACAATGTCATAAAAGCGACGATGCCGTTAATGTTGCTGATTTGTTCTTTAGTGAAATTATTCGCTTGCATGGTGTGCCAAATTCTATTGTTTCAGATCGTGGTACTAAATTTCTTAGCCACTTATGGAGATTTTTATGGGCTAAGTTGGGGACTAAACTGATTTTTATTACTACATGTCATCCCCAAACAGATGGACAAACTGAAGTAGTTAATAGAACATTGTCTACTATGCTTACGGCTATTTTGAAGAATAACAAGAAAATGTCGAAAGAATGCTTGCCTCGTATTGAATTTTCTTATAATCGTTCGGTGCATTCTACTACTAAGATGTGCCCTTTTGAAATTGTGTATGGTTTCTTACCTCGTGCACCTATTGATTTGTTGCCTCTTCCATCTTCGGAGAAGGTTAGTTTTGATGCTAAACAATGTGTTGAATTGATCTTAAAAATGCATGAGTTAACTAAGGAATTCATTGAGCGTATGAATGCTAAATATAAACTTGCTTGAGATAAAGGTAGAAAACATGTTGTCTTTGCACCTGGAGATCTTGTTTGGTTACATTTACGTAAGGATAGGTTTCCTGATTTTCGCAAATCAAAGCTAATGCCACGTGTTGATGGTCCTTTTAAGGTGTTAAAGAAAATAAATGATAATGCATATAAACTTGAGATGCTTGCAGATTTTGGGGTTGGTCCCACTTTTAACATTGCAGATTGAAGCCTTATTTCGGTG